>RJWH01002178.1:176128-259342 GCA_004363575.1 Solenodon paradoxus
AGAGAGAGAGAGAGAGAGAGAGAGAGAGAGAGAGAGAGAGAGAGAGAGAGAGAGAGAGAGAGAGAGAGAGAGAGAGAGAGAGAGAGAGAGAGAGAGAGAGAGAGAGAGAGAAACATTTCTGAGCTGTGAAGATGTAGAGTCCAGAGGAGACATGGGAGCATTTATCACCCAGTGAATGCTATTGTTTTTCTCCTTTAAGTTTATCCTTTTCATGCCTGTGTTGCCCTATTCACTTATGCATGCATTTCTAAATACAGAATGCTATTTTATGTGTGTAAAACTTAATTTACCCACGTGTCGTAATGCTTAGATTATTTACAATTGTTTCCTTTTTTAGGAGACATGCTGTCAACATTGATCCTTTTGATACCTGTGGATTTAATGTCCCATTTATTGAAGAGTTTCTTTCACTAGTTTATAATACTAACTCTAGATATATCAAGAACTCAAAGATTGTTTATGGAGCTTTTCTGTTTCAATGTTGTATTAGTCTCTGTATCAGCTCCACATGATTCTAATCAGTTTTAAATAGAGTCAAAACCTATTAAAATCAAGTTTCTGTCCTTATTCTTCAAAATATCTCAGACTATTTTCATTGTGTGAGTTTTCTGCTGCTGTTATAGCGAATTATTGCAAATTAGTGACCAAAAACAGTACAAATTTGTTGGCTCACAGTTCCAGAAGCCAGAAGTGTAAAATCATGGTGTTGGCAGGACTGTTTTTCTTATGTAGTCTCTGGGAGAGAATCTATTTCCTTGACTGTCCTAGCTTCTAGAAGCCACTTTCCTCTGTATTCAAGGTCAGAGATGTAGAATCTTCCATTCTCATTCTCTCTCTCTCTCTCTCTCTCTCTCTCTCACACACACACACACACACACACACACACACACACACACACACACACACACTCCTGTGACAGGACCTACTGAGATAATCCAGTATAATTTCCCTATCAAAAGATCCTTAGCTAAATGACATTTGCAAAGTCTCTTGCTGTGTAAGGAGATATATTCACAAGTTTCAGACATGAAGATGCATACATTTAGAGCAGAGTGGTTATCAACTACACTGACATTTTAAAATTCATTCTTTTAATATCAGGATCCCAGATTCTATGAAAAAATATTCGTGTTAAGATGTTGCTTGCAATAGTACTGAATTTATAGACTGATTTAAGAATCAACATATTTCGAGTATTGAGCTTTGTCAGTTATAAATACGGTTTATCTTTCTATTTAGGCCTTTTCTGCTTTTTAGTACAGATTTATATTTACTCTATAAAATTATAACAGTTTTTTTATATTACTGTGTTTTTGATATTGTGAGTAGGGTTTTTTTTTAAGAAAAGTTGCAGTCAGGAATGAAAATGAGTATGCAGGCAGGCAAGAAGAGACAAGAGGAAAAAGCATTCTTTTCTTTTTATTTATTTATTCACACTGGTAGTTCCTTGCCAGGATGGGACTTGAACCCAGGGACACGTGACTTCCTCCTTCTGAGGGAATTGACCTAACCACTGCTCCACCAGGGTTCACTGTGAATAGAATTTTTTACTATGACATTTTCTACTTGATTTTTGTAGGTATATAGGAATACTATTATATTTTAATGTATTTGCCTTGTGCTTAACATGACTGAATTTTCTTTTATTTCTAAAATTTTATCTGTAGAATTTCTTGAAAGTTGTATATTGACATTCTTATGGATAAATAATGACTTTTTTTCTTTTTTTATATCTTTTGTTTTTCTTTTCTTACATACTAGCTAGGTAATTCATTACAATGCTGAATAATACTTCTAAATTTTTGCTAATATGTTGATTGTACTTCATACTCTGTTAAACTTTAGAAGTTCTCTTCTATTCTTGGTTTGCTAAGAGATTTGTTTTGCTGTTCTTTCATTTTACATTTAAAAAAAAGGTGTTGAGACAGTAGAAAATATCAGTGATGAGCAAGTTTGTTGAAAAGATTAACAAGATTGACAAACTTTTATCTAGAGTGAAAATGAAAAAGAGAGAGAGGACCTACTAAGATTAAATCATGAACAAATTAAAAATCTGGACAGAATAATTGAAGGAAAGAGTAAGGATACTGAATCAACCTGTTTTCTTTTTCTTTTAATTTTGGAAGTATAATCTTTTTAAAATTATTTTAATTTTTACACATTAAAATAAACTCACATGTATAGGTTCCCCATTCTTCATATATATGTCAACACACCCTGCCTCCCAGAAAATCACAATGTGCTCTTCACCATTGTCCAGGGGGCTCTGAAACCACTTGCTGTCCCCACCCGTCCCATTCACTAGGAGTAACCTCGTTTTGTTGCAAGTGTCCAGGGAATGGTTTTGTTTCATTTGTTCCTTTGTCTATTCAATTCCACATATAAGTGAGGTCATCTGGTATCTATCTTTCTTCTTTTGACTTAATTCACTTAGCATAACGCCTGACAGGATTTCATCCTTTCTAAGGGTTGTGGTACATATTCCACAAATATATGTACCACATCTTCTTTATTCATCTGATGTTGGGCACTTAGATAGTTCCAGTTCTTAGCTATTATGAGTAGGGCTGCAGTAAACATGGGGGTACATAAATCTCTATGAATGAGGGTTCTCCTATCTTTTTTGATAAATACCCAGAAGTGGGAATACAGGACTATATGGCATTTCCATCTTCAACTTTTTGAGGAATCTCCAAACTGTTTTCCATAGGGGTTGCACCAATGTGTACTCCCACCAACAGTGCAAAAGTGTTCCCTTTTCCCCACGTCCTCTCCAACATTTGTTGTTTCCAGACTTTTGGATAATAGTCTTTCATGTGTAAGGTGATAGCTCATTTTTGTTTTAAATTACATTTTCCTGACAGCCATGGAGTAGGAACATCTTTTTACATGTGCCTGTTGGTCATTTGTATATCCTTTATGGAAAAATGTCTCTCCAATTCCCTCTCTCGTTTTTGATTGGATTGTCTGCTTTTCTGTTATGAGTTGGATGAGTTCTTTGTATATTTTAGATATTAAACCCTTATCAGATATATGAAATTCAGGTATCTTTCCCCAGTTAGTAGTTTGCCTTTTGATTTTGGCAATGCTTACTTTTCCTGTGAGAAAGTTTTTAGAGTTTGATATAGTCCCAGTTGTTTATTTTTGGTTTTGTTTTCCATTATGCTAGAGTTGAGTCCCCAAAAGGCCTCCCTAAAGCTGATGTCGTGGAATGTCTTCCCTGTGTTGTCTTCCAAGAATTTTATGGTTTTCAGTCTTATGTCCAAGTCGATAGTCTATTTTGATTTAAATTTTGTGAATGGTGTTAGAGAGTAACCTGGCTTCATTCTTTTGCATCTCGCTGCCCACTATCCCAACACCATTTATTGAAAGGAATTCCCTTTCTCCATTATATGCTTTTGACTCCTTAGTTGTACATTAACTGACTATGTGAGTGGGTCAGTTTCTGGTGATTCAGTTCTGTTCCATGGTCTGTGACTTTATTATTCCAGTATGATGCTGTTTTGATTACTATCACTTTGTAGTATAGCTCAATGTCTGGAAGTGTAATCCCTCCATATTCTTCCTTTGTTTCTCATAATTGCTTCGGCTATTCAAGATCTTTTGTTGCTCCATACAAATTTTAAGATTTTTGGTTCTATTTCCTGTAAATAAGCCAAAAGGATTTTAATGGAGATTGAATTAAATTTGCATATTGCCTTAGGTAAGATAACCATTTTGATGATGTTGATTCTTCCCAACCATGAGCAGGGGGCTGTCTTTATATCTCTTTGTATCCTTCTCTATTTCTTTTAAAAAGGACTTGTATTTTTTATTGTACAGGTCTTTCACTTAGATTAAGCATATTCCAAGATATTTGATTCTTTTTACTTCTACTTTTAAAGGTGTAATTGTCTTGATTTCATCTTCTAGTGTGTTGAGTACAAGAATGCGACAGATTTTTGTGCAATGATTTGTAACTTGCCACTTTACTATATTTGTTGATTAGTTCTAGTAGTTTTTGACAGTTTTTAGGGTTTTCAGTATATATATATATATTACATATATAATATATATATATAATCATGTTGCCTATAAACAAGTAGAGTTTTACTTCCTCCTTTCCAATTTGGATTTCTTTTTCTTGCCTAATTGCTCTGGTTAAGATCCCCAGTATAATGTGAAGTAGCAGTGGTAAGAGTGAATAGCCTTTCCTTGTTCCTGACCTTGGAGAAAATACTGTCAATTATTCATCATTGACTGTGATGTTGGCTGTGGGTTTGTCATATGGCATTTATTAAGTTGAGGCATGTACCTTCTGTCCTCATTTTATGCAGGGTTTCTTTAATCATAAATTGATGTTGAGTCTTGTTAAAAACGTTCTCTGCATCTATGATGTGATCATGTAGTTTTTTCTTCTAACTCTTATTGATGTGGTGTATTACATTAATGGATTTACATATGGTGAGCCATCCTTGCATCCCTGGGATAAATCCCACTTGATTGTGATGAATGATCTTTTTGATGCACTGTTGGATTCAATTTGCTAATATTTTGTTGAGAATTTTTGCATGTATTTTTCACTAGAAATATTGGCCTGTAATTTTCTTTTTTGGTGACATCTCCATTAGCTTTTGGTGTCCAGTGCAATGTCAGCCTTGTAGAAGGAATTTGGGAGTGTTCCCTGTTATTCAATATTTTGGAAGAGTTTGAGAAGAACAGATATTACTTCTTCCTTGAGGCTTTGGTAAAACTCATTAGAAAAGCCATCTGGACCAGGCTTTTATTTCTGGGGAGACTTTTGATTACATCCACAATTTCTTTGCTTGCTATTGTTTTGTTCAGGTGTTCCAGTTCTCCCTAGCTCAGTCTTGGTAGACTGTATTTTTCTAGAAATCTGTCCATGTCCTCAAGGTTGTCTACTTTTTTGGCACAGAACTATCCATAGTAGTCTCAGTATATTTTGCATTGCTGTGGATCTCTTGTAACTTCTTCCCTGTCATTTCTGATTCCAGTTATGAGAGTTTTATCTCTTTTTTTCTGTTGTGAGTCTGGCCAAGGGCTTGAAATTTTATTTTTTCAAAGAACCAACTTCTGGTTTCATAGATCTTCTGGATTGTCTGTTTGTTTTCTACTTCATATATTTCTGCTAAAATTTCGATTTCCTTTCTTCTACTCATTTTTGTCTTTAGTTGTTCTTTCTCTAGTTGTTTTAAAAGTAGGGTTAAATTCTTTATATGTGATTTTTCTTGTTTCTTGAAGTAGGCCTGGATTGAAATAAGCTTCCTTCTTAGAATTGCTTTTGCTGCATCCCATAGATTCTGGTAGCTTGTGTCTTCATTCTCATTTGTCTCTAAGTATTTTTTAAGTTCCTCTTTGATTTCCTCTTTTACCCAAGTGTCATTCAGAAACATGTTGTTTAGTCTCCAATTAATATGGGATCATACAGATTTCTTTTTGTGGTTGATTTCTAGTTTAAGCCACTGTGGTCAGAGAAGATACTTAGTATGATATTAGTCTTTGAAAATTTGTTGATAACGTGTTTTGTGTCCTTGAAAATATTCCATGTGCACTTGAGAAGAAAGTGAAATCTGTAAGCTTTGGGTGAAGTGTTCGGTATATGTCTATTAGATCTAACTTCTAAATGTTCATTTAAAGCTGCTGCTTCCTGTTAATTTTCTGCCTGGTTGATCTGCCTATTATTGTAAGTGGGCAGAGTAATCCTACTCTGATTGTGTTGCTTGCTTAATATGTTGTGATGCTCCTTCATTTGTTGCATATGTTTATAAGCTTTATGTCTTCTTGCTAGATTGAGCCCTTAATCATTATATAATGTCCATCTCTGTCTTTTGTTATCCTTTTTAGTTGGAAGTCTGTTTTATCAAATGTAAGAATGGGTGTTCCTGCTTTTTGTGGTTGCCACTTGACTGTAGGAGTGTCTTCCAACTATTGATTTTGAGTCTTTATCTTTTGAAAGAACATGAGTTACCTGAATGAAGCAGTAGGTTGGGTTATGATTTTTAATTCATTTAGCCACTCTGTCATTTCACAGGTGAGCCCAGTACATTAACATTTAAGGTTAATATTGATATGCAGCTACTCAGTGTCATTTTGTAACTTGTCTTCTATGTATTCTATCTGACAGTGACTTGTTATTCTCTTTCTCTTAGGTGGATTGGGTGTGGTTGTGCTTTGATTGGTTTCCCTTTATGTTTTCCTCTTTACTTTTCCTCTGGAGATGTATTTTGAGGTTAACCTGAAGTTAGCATTAAGAATTCTGTTTATTTCCTATTTTGATTTGAAAAACAAAAGTCTTTCACGCACTCTAAACATCCACATTTTTGTTCTCTTCTCTTCCTCCCCACTTTTAAAATTTGTTTTCTTACTGTTTTTAAGTGGGGTTTCTTTACACTTTATATAGAACCTTTAAATTTTTGTAGAACTGGTTTTGTGGTGATAAATTCCTTTAACATTTGCTTATTGGAAAAACTTTATCATTTCTTCACTTCTGAATGATAACCTTGCAGGGTAAAAATCCTGTGTTGAAAATTCTTTTCTTTCAGTCTTTTGTATATATCATGCCCTTCTGCCCTGTAGAGTTTCATTTGAGAATTTGTTAATAATCTTATGGGGATGCCTTTGTATGTGATTTGCTTTTCTCTGGATGCTTTTAAATATTTTTCTTTGTCTTGTATTTTAGACATTTTAATGACAATGTGTCTTGCTGTAGGTCTACTTGGATTTATTTTATTAGGGACTCTTTGAGCCTCTTGGGTCTGGGCTTGCTTCATTTTTCAGGCTAGGGAAGAGGGAAGTTTTCACTATTATTTCTCCAAGTATAGTTTCTGCCCCCTTTTCTCTCTCTTCTCCTTCTGAGAGCCCTATAATGCAAATGCTGTTTCTTTTGAAGTTATCCCATAGGTCCAGAATGCTGTCTTCTTTTCTTTGCATTCTTTCATCTATTTGCGGGTTTGCTCGAGTGCATTCCTGTGCCCTATCTTCTAGCTCACTGATTTTACTGAAAGCTTCATCCACCCTATGTTTGAGTCCCTCTCTGGAATTCTTTCAGTCAGCTATTTCTTTGACATCTGTTTTGAGGTGCTTCATTTCTTCTCTCTTTTGTTGTTCTGTTTTTCTTCCTCTATTGTTTTCTTGATTTTCATGAGTCTGTTTATCACTGTTGCCCTACATTCATCCTCAAGTAGTTTACAGATGGCTGTTACATTCAGATTTTCCCATGTTTTTGATTGGATCCATCATTTCACATATATTTCTCTTGTCTTGGCATTTTATTTATGTTGCTGTATATTAGGTTTTTCTGCAGTGATGGCTTTGTGTAGGATACTGACTTGTGCTAAGTAAGCCTGGATCTTGGTTTGGACACTGGGATTTCTTGAGTTTGTGGTGTCACCACTGGTTGAATTTGTTGAAGTTCTTATGTGGGCCCTCTTTTGCTGCCTGACAGTTCAGTCTATGGGATTGGAATTTGTGTAGGGGATGCAAAGCCTCCCCCTAGTGTCCTAACTGCCAACCGCAATCATCACCTTGCTGTTGACACACAACTGGCAATCAAGCTGAAGTTTCATCTATACCCATAAAGTGGCGCTAGTGGATAACAATGATGGTTTCCTCCTCTGGGAGACTCTCTTCTCCCTTTAAGCCTGTGAGCAGGATTTGTGGTCAGTGAGACTTCCAGTGAGTGGTTCTTGTGACTCCAGGGCAATACTGTGGGAGGGTGTGTGTTTGTGTGTGGACAAGTCCCCTCACTGCCTTTACATTATGGTAGCACCCAGCATAATTTTCTTGCTAGGTATCCTGTTCAAACAACCTCTTCTGCCCTGCAACTAGACTCTCTCCCGTAGCTCTGTGTCCAGGTCTCGATGGGTGGACTCTCTCCTACCCTTTGTTGTCATGGTTACTGCTGAGTCTCTACAGCGTCTGTGCCTGCTTTTCAGTGTTTGTTTCTGGAAAATAGGTGAATTTCTAGTTGCTCTGTGGGGAGGACATGAGTCTCGCTCCTACCAGGTTGCCATCTTGGCTGGAAGTCCAACATAATCGTTTTAGGTGTATTTGGATAAATCCTTTTTCATAATACTGTATTTTAAATATAGCTAGACTTAGTTTATTGATACTTTATTTAGGCATATTATGTTAATTTATCAATTTGATTAGCCTTTACATTTTATCATACAGGACTTTAATAATTTTAGTACTAACAGTAGACTAATCTCATAAAATAATCTTTTTCTATTCTCTGTAACTTTTTTTCTAACATAACTTGAATTTAGATATTACTTGACTATAAAGTTTAATAGACCTGGTGTTATTTCTATAATCATTAAAAGCGTTTATAGTTTTCTCTTTTTTGAGTCAGTTTGGAAATTTGTAATTGCTGAAAAATGATCCAACTTTTAAAGTTTTGACATCTATTGTCACAAAGTTGCTTCCAGAGATTGCAATCCCTGGGAAGACAACTCCAATTAGACATAGTATGCAGAAGGTTTTGTTAGGACTGACATAGAAGGGAAGGGGGGAAACCAGATTGGGGAGAGAATTGAATGCTCTTCTGTCCAAACGATAACCTCCTAAGGAGCTCTGAAACTAGATAGACCTTTCAGGGGTCTCTAGATTGGACCACAAGAGTCAGTTGCTAGCCACCATTAGTTTGTGTGAAGGAACTCTTTTAGTTGAGACAATTTCACACGGAATCAAGATGATGGTTGTCTGCTGAAATCATTCCCAGTGGCTAAAGATTCAGTCCCTTCATTGACAGGAAGGTGAGTGGTATGACATCACAATTTACCCTTTGAACCACTCAGATTCTCATACACTATGGAAGCAGCTCCTTTGCGAATCTGGAGGGCCTCTTCCAGAGAAAATTTAGAAATGGAAGCTTAGTGGGAAAACCATAATCCCTACCATAACAGTTGGTCTTGGGTCTTCAATTGGTACTCATCCTCCTCTATTCATCCCTGACACCACCATTCCTCAGATAGCACATGTGCATCACCCGTGTGTGAGCCCTTGGTCACTAGGCCCTTCCCAGGCTGCAGTTGCTGCACTTGTCCACTTACATTTAAGAGATCTCACTTGGTGTCACATATAATCTGCCCTGCTTCCAGTGTGGAACTGAAAAGTTTCCTCTTCCTGATGACCATAGTCAAGTAGTGTTCCCATGAGTGTGACTTCTTCAAGAGCATGAATTCCTCTCTTGGTGCAAAGTACCAAGCAGTGCATCCCCTGGCAGAAGTGTCCCCTTGGGAGCCAGGAGTGTTAGACCTGCAGAGCGCAAACTGTGGACATGGAGAACACCAATCCCTTCCCCCATGGTCCTTGGGAATGATGACGTAGGGCCTCCTTGTCCCCAGGCCCCTATATTCTTCCTCTTGAGTGCACAACACTGTGCAAAGTTCTTTCTATTTTAAACTGTGGACAAGCTCCTGCAGGACGGCGTCTCATTCCCTTACAGCAATGCCCTGGAGCAAGTGCTTCAACTGTGCCTGTTACTGCTTCTGGATCCTGTGACTCAATCAGGGGATCTTATGTCACGGGCCCACTCACATACCTGCCTTGCTATAGAGTGGGTCCCCAAGCCTGAGGTGATGCTGCAAAGTTTCCTGGGCCAGTAGAGCAAATGTTTTACAGGTCCTGTGAGTGTGGTGCTGAGTAAACCTCACTTCCAAACATGGATGGTAAACCCATCTCTGGATCATGTGTCTGTTTCTGTAGAAATGCATCTCACTCAAGATGGTAGGGGGACCCTGTAGTTGACTTAGTTCCTAGAGGCTAGTTGCTCTCTTCAGGCGGTAGTGACAATTAGGGGATACAGTTTAGGTCTCAGTTGCTGGTAGGTTGGACACTGGGTTGCATAGGTTGCCAGTACTGGCAAATGAGTATATTGTTATCAAATGATGCATAACACATAACCCCAAAACTTAGTGATTTATCTCTCATCGTTTCTCTGGGTCAGGAAACCAGCCCTGGCTTAAATGGGCCCTCTGTTTCACAGGCTGCCATCACTAGACAGGGGAAAGACTTGCTTCCCTCTTACTCACTGAGGCAGCACTTTCAAGTAACTTTATGTGTGCCCCTACAAATCTGAATTCTCCACTTTGGCCATGGAAACACAAATCATTTCTAGCTCTGTGGAGTCTGAGACAACCAGTTCTTTCCTGTGGCTCTTTCCTCAGGAGGGGTACTAGCAGGAGACAGCTTTCAGTGCACAGGAAGACTTGGATGACCCCTGCAGGTCTCCCCTCTGGGAATGCTGGCTGCCTCAGTGACATGAACCCTTAATTTTGTCTCCTCAATTTAGGGGAATGCTAGCTCCCCTTCCCTACATAGTGACCTTGGAAATTCTTTCCAGATAGCACCCAGGTAAGCTACAGGACTCACCTCAACAGTTGCCCTTCTCTGGAGGTTCCTGTCCTGCACTACAGAAAGCCAGTGTTTCACATACTTTTTCAGTTGCCCAAGGCAGGAGGGAAAATCTAGTTCTCATTATTCTGGCCAGAAGTAGAAGTCTCCTGGATCCTCTTCAACATTTCTGTTTGTCAGTCTTCTTATCAGTCTCAGATTACACAATGATATTGCACGACCTTAAGTTGTATTTTCTTCATTACTTATGATATAAAACAGCTTTTTGTGTCTTTGTTATACATATTTCCTCTATAAAGTACTTGTTTCTGTCTCCTCATTTTTCTTCAGATTAACTTTTTTTGATAATATTCTATTTTTGGGTACTATTTATTATGTAAATAACACGTATTAGCACCCTATATGTTTTAGAGTATTCTTATTTAAATTATTAACTTTAATGTAATTAAATTTATCTTTTATTATTAGTCTACTTGTATATTTAAGGAAACATTCATGACTCCAAGGTCAAGATGATAGTTTCTTAGATGTTTTTCTGAGTTTTGCTTCTCATGTTTAAGTCTTAGTCTATCAGGGACTGGTCTGAAGACCAATTTTCTTCATGTGAATAACCAACTACCTAATACTATTGATGAAGTGCTCTTCCTTTATCTCAAACCCACCTCTGCTGTCCTGCATGTATGAATGTTGTTTCTGCTCTCAAGTGACATCTGTCTCCTCCCTTGGTGATCCTGTGGGAATGTTGATAATTGAGCCCTCCAGGTCTATGCTTTCCTCCAGAAACAGCTTTCTTCTCTATTGCAGCTCTGCTCAATGCCCAACCCAACTGAGAACCTAAGTTTAGCACACACCCCCCCTTACCCTGACCAGGTGTTCTAATAACAATGTATCATAGAGCTCCTCCACCAAATACTATGCCATCCCTTCAGGATGTTACCTGCTCCAACCCAGCTCACCATTTTCTTTCAGAGTTGATCCTTGGAAAATGTGTGGTTGATGTCTTCAGGGTCTAGTTGAATTAAGCATCTCTCAGAGCACCAAAAAGAAGTGAGGTCCAAATCATTTTCTATAAATTTATACATAAAGGGGAGATGGGTGTACAACTTTTATGAAACTACTGGGTTCATTCTTTTGTGCTATGAATTTCATTTTTCTGCAAACATGTTGGAAAGTATTCCATGTCAGTATGTATCACTTAAATATTTTCAATATTGTAAATAGTATTTTAGTTCCCTGGATACACCATAAGTTACTTAACAATCTGAGTACCATATTAAAAGACCAGAATGCCTGTAGTATTTTCCAACTCTGTAGGAGGAATGGATTGGTGTTGTTTTAAATTTAGAAACAGAAAACAACGAAAATTAATTTGGGCTAGTTTTCCAGTGCTTTAACAAACATGCTGTCATCTGAAGTGATCTCTAAGTTATCTCAGACACATTAGCAAATGTCTGGGCATCTAGGGAAGGATCACATACCTCTCTCCCAGATACTTCACATCAAAGGCAACTCCTCA
This sequence comes from Solenodon paradoxus, assembly GCA_004363575.1. NCBI lineage: Eukaryota > Metazoa > Chordata > Mammalia > Eulipotyphla > Solenodontidae > Solenodon > Solenodon paradoxus. The sequence goes on from RJWH01002178.1 coordinate 188,001, forward strand.
GTCTGCACAGGTCATAGGTTTCTAATATGCAGTTCATGGGTTGGCTTAAAGGAATCCCTTAAATCCAAAAAGTTCTATGAAAATGAGGTGCATTTGTGTGTGTGCATGTACTTTTTAAAAATACATAGCATCATTTTCCCAAATAGGGCCCAACAGCCTGAGATGGTTGCCTCCCTCTGCTCAGGATACCACCCTGCCACCTGGAGGGGTTTCCAGGTGCATGAAGACCTGTGTGGTCAATTCTATATGCCTGTTTCAGAGGACACTGCAAGTACATAGTGTGTCTACAGATAGTTCATTAGGCATTCATATCTATGTCTTGAAGCTTGAACAATAAGTTGTCAGTGTTGTAACTGAGTACAGTGGTGGCTCTTTTATCCACTGATAAAACAAGACACAGAGACAGCACCTTGGTCAGATAATAGTGTATGTCAGTTACTGCCTTGTCAGTTAAGTTTGAAAATTCTATTCCTAGACTGCCAGGCTAAGCATTAATCATTTAGGTTTCTCTCCATTTAGATCTTAAAGGTGCTTGCCCTGTGTCCAGAGGAGTGACTATGAGTTCTCAGATTATCATGTTCACATATTACTGCTATGAACACAGTCAAACACACACACAGAATTTCTAGTACAGAATGCAATGTACAGAGTGAAGAGCTTGATGTGTACAAGTAGCAACCTCAGTCTTTACCACAAAAATTACTGCCTGATAGTCTGTTCTGTTCCTCAAACTTGTTATCAAATATATGAATTTATGTACCAGTGCTATTAATTATTCAAGTAAGAGACAAAATATCTCCATAAAAATATTCAAGTAATTTAAACATTGATGGTTTTGCCTTATCTCCCAATATATATGCCATTTCTTCTATTTTTTTTTTTTTTTAACAAAGTAAGTGCTTTATACTCTACTATGTGGTAAAGGGGTATGAGTTGGAATTTTTAGTTGAATGCTCTGTTTTGAAAGAGATCAAGCCTTGGGACCATGCACAGAAGTGGTAAAGATGCTATGCAGAAATGCAGAGGCAGTGATTTCCCTTCTATCCTCATCAACGCAGGTAAGATTTAGATGAGCCTTCACTTATGAGAAAATCCTTAAGTGGCAAATATATAAATGGAATCTTGATTACTTTTTTCCTTAGTTTTAAAGAGGAAGATAGGCAACTAGGCAGGTAAGAAGGAAGGGAGAAGAATTTATTTATTCAGTTGTCCATTTTAGTTGTTCCCTCTGGCCCTGGTCTCATACTGGGTCTCAGATTCTGCATGGGCTGTGCCGCAGACATGGGGTTAACCCCTGAGTCACCAAGACACACTTCATAATTCTTTTTGAGAATGCATGTTGATTCCCTTAATAGACCTAATACATTTTTTCATTTCTGAGTACTCTTCATTCCAAGCACCTGATTGTATAACATGAATTTGATCAAAGATCTAATCATCCTGACTAATTTCTAAGTGTGGCTCACTAGGCCTCTTAAAATAAAACAAAAGCTTCAAGAATAAAAATATCTCCTAGTTATTAGGAAATTTCTAGGTACTTCAAATTACAAAAGCTCCTTAACTATTCTTTGAATGACTGCAAGCAAAACAAAAACAAATTAGTTAACTATAAATGGGCATGAGTGATCTTACTGGGGGGTAGAAATGTTTTAACTACATCTGGATTGTGTGATGATTGTACAACTCAGTAAGCTTGTTAAAAAATAACTGAATTGCACTCTAAAAATGATGAATTTATGGATTATAATTATGGATTATAAAGTTACTCAGACATACCAAATTAGCTGCAATGTTTCATATGATCACAGAATTCAGTAGACAGCCATGCAGGATTTTTCCATCAACTTAATTTTCCAAGGAGAATGCACCATTATTGGATACAGCTGCTTTCACTATAGAAATTCCTATGTTGTGGGTCTCAGGGGGTGGAAATTATCAAATACCAGTTTCAGGTATCGGAAACAGGAAATTTCAGTTCGATGCTTTCAAATATTATCTTATACAAAGCTTAATCAAACCTATCAAATCATTCTATCCATGGTTTACATAATAAATTTAAAAACCTCACATAAAAATTTTTAATAAAAAAGAGTCATTCCTACTGGAAACATTAAATTCCTCTAAAAACTATTTTTGTACTAGTCACACTAGTAAAAATGTTACAGAATCATACATTTTATGATTACTTATTTTACTTTTTTTTTTTAAAGAAAGGTGCAGGCAGGAATAAAGGTGAGTAGGCAGGCAGAAAGAGAGAAGAGGAAGAAATTTAGTTTTTCACATTGGTTGTTACCCCTGGCTCCAGGTCTTGAACCTGGGACCTTGGAAGATATGTGGAACTGTTCCAGGGTATATTAGACCTCTAGGCCACCAGAACATAACCAATATATTTTTTACATTTTTAAAAATATACATTATAAAATACAATTAAAAAATTTTTCAATCTAATTCCCTCCCTTTCAGTTAGAAAAAGTAACCAATGAAATTTTCCAAATAATTAACTTGGAAAAATCTTCTAAAAGAAGGATAGTTTCTCATTCTTTAGTTCTTTCAAGAACATTAGAAGTAATAAATCAGTTTATAGGAAAGTATATCTTCTAATACACATTGAAAACCACAAACATTGTTGGGCTGGTGATATTTCCTCTTATCTTGTGCAGCCTTGTTAAGATTAAGAAGGCTAGAGAAAACTTGTGAATTGGAAAATTTGCAGTCACATTTTGGGTATATTTACAAATAACCAAAAGTGAAATATCTGCCCAAATCAAGTCCATGTGTCAAAAGCTTAACACAGGTAACTGATGTAAAATAGACACCCCTGTTTTCACCATGAGGTCAGTTTCAGTCCAAGGTCTTTTTGCTCTCAAATTCTGGCTGATATTTATTGGGTTAAGAACTTGAGTACTGAAAATCTAGAAATTTTGATGACAGAGATAAGAAAGAGTAGGGTTCAAAATTTTTTTTCTCAAAAAAACTGAAGGTCAATTGTTTTTGCACAGTATCACCATGGTCAAATTAAGGAGAGAAAAGCTTCAGGCAGGTAAAGTCCTGACCAGGTAGCTAATGGAAGAGCTAGGATTAGAATCAGTCACAAGTCCTCCATTGAAATTGCATCCATTCCCCTGTGGAGAACAGTTTGGCAATTTCTCAAAAAACTGAAGATGGAAATCCCATATAGTCCCATCATTCCACTTCTGGGCATCTACACAAAAGATACAAAAGCACCCATCCACAGAGATGTATGCTTCCTCATGTTTATTGCAGCCCTATTCACAATAGCTAAGAACTGGAAATTACCTAAGTGCCCAAAATCAGATGAATGAATAAAGAAGATGTGATACATACACAATGGAGTACTACACAGCCCTTAGAAGAGAGGAAGCCCTGTCATTTGAATCAACATGGATGGAACTAGAGAGGATGATGCTACGTGAAACAAGTCAAAAGAAGAAAGACAGATACCAGATGACCTCTCTCATAGGTGGAACGTCAATAGACAAAACAAAGGAACAGATGAAACATAACCAACCCTGAAACATCTGCAACAGAACTGAGGTTACCAAAAGTGAATGGGGCGGGCAGGGGCAAATGGTGGTAGAACCCACTGGACAATGGGGAAGAACACACTTGGGAATTTTGTGGAGGGCATGGTGTGTTGAAATATATTGTAAAAATGGGGAAACTATACATAGGAAATTGTTTTAATGTGCAGAATAATTACTATAATAAAAAATAAATTTAAAACATTGTATCCGTTATTCAGTCTACAATTTATATTAACTGTAATATTGGTTTTTGTTTTCTTTCTATCGTTATTTTTATCTAGGATGAATTTTTTTTTAAAAAAAGAGAGATAACCACTGTCTGACTTGAAAGTTTTAACATCAGTCACGAGATGTTTGGGAGGCTAAATGCCCTGGAAGAAGTATTCTAGCAACTAGTTATGTTGAACAATTACATAATGATTCCTAATATGCATAGGTGAGTGGCGTATATGTCAGCTGTGAAAGGGTTCTGCTAGCTCTTCTGCAAAGCCTCTACAGCAACCCAGTTCTTTACTCTGTCATTACTCTGGGTGCTCCACTATGTAAATTCAAGTTTGCCAACTTTTCCTCTCTTCCCCCAGACTGCTACACTCCTGCAAGTATTTCTGGATCAATGGCAGCCAGGCATTTAATGATGTAATACCAGAAAGATGAACTTGTGTTCTATACCTCAAGGTCTCCAACAGATCTGGCAGCTTATACTATTTGAGACATCTCAGTAAAAGGATAGCTAAAGCTATAATATGGATCCACAAATGCCTGCAAAAAACCCCATTGCCTAAAAGTCATCAAAGTCAACTTCGTGTCGTCAAATGTATGTTTGTTTTAACACTGACTGTTTAGGTGAGGAAAAGGATAATAAATTTCTGGCCAACCAAAGTAGTATGTATATATGTATGTATGTATATTTACTTTTACACAAATTACTATTGAAATGGATTATTAATGTTCTAAAACTTGAAATTTCTAAAATTCTTATTATTCATAATTTCATTCATAATTATATCAAAAGTCCCTAAATTTGAGTTACTCATAGTATTATAATAACCATTATTGTGTCACTAATCTAAAATCTAAATTATTACCAAGTACTTTCAATGCCCTAATCTCTACATTTTTTTGATCTTTCAAGTTAACAAGACCAATGCTTATCTTGGCATCTGCTAAAGGATATAGCATGTATTTTAAATTATTAGAATATCACTTCTCTACCACAATGAATTAAGCTTATTTTCCCTCTGTTGTCAGTAACTTTGTGATGTAATCACGATCATCTCATCCTCATTAGCCAAAGTTCTGAAAACAGATTAAGAACTAGACTGCCATCCAGGGCCAGGATGGAGTGATACCCTCAGGTAATATGGTGAGCAAAGCTCTGACCTTGGTTTCATTTTCCAGTATGTTCTAACCACTTCAAATAATTTAATTATAGCAATTAAAGCAAAGTTGGCAATTTTAATGAAGAATGGTTCATTTTAAGTCACTAATACAATAAAAAAGTATATGATCTAGAAGTATAATGTTCTTACATCAGTAACATACTATTTGTAAGTAACTCTGTACCAACAGACTCTTGGGGGCAAATCTGGAGTCATGGGGTTGCCAGACTTGTCTAATGATTGACTCTCCCCATAATAGTTTACCTAAGATTTGTTATTAATAACATAATTTACTAAACTAGATTAAAAAACACTGCTTTTACCCCTTCCTCTCATAGTGTTTGGCATTCATTTGAGGAAAGTCTGTAGCAGAAAAGAACCCCCATCAGTTTTGAAGTGTTCATAGAGTAAGAATGTTTCAAAGAAAAGAAAATATAAAAATAGAAGACAATTATGTAGGACTATGGAAGTGACATGAAATGTTACTAAGTGCTCAACAAATGTTAGTACAGCCATTAAGTGCAACCATAACTTAGGAGAAAACTGGATGAGGCTTGAATCCAAACTACATCATTCAGCAATCTCTAATGTTAGTAGGCTTCAGAAACAAGATGTGGACCTGGTCAAAAATAGGAATACCCAGACCTACTGAATCAAAATCTAGATACATGGAGTGCCACGTAGATTGAACATATGGGCAAACTCACATTATCTATCCTCTATCATTTTTGATGAATGGTGAACCTTCACATAGGGGCTTATATAATGTAAATTAAATTGGGGTAACCTCAATAAATATTAAAATATTACACCATTTTCATTAACAGATTTCTTATTTGAGCTACTTTCTCAAAAGTGTACCAATAGTTACCTGTTTTACAAGGTAAGTGTTTAAAAATTCATTCCTAGGTCAACCTTAACACTGATCTGCTGTAACCGGTACTCAGAGCTCACCAGACGCTAAAGCAGGACTGATTGCAAGCCGTTTGTTCCAGAAATGATTGTACCACAAGTCAGATAGCCTTCCTAAGGTAGGTAGTAGGTCAAGATGAACCTGGCGGGCTTCCTGTGTGCTCCCATTGTTTTAAGGAGACCCACTAAGGCTTTGCATAGTGACAGGGTGACAGGATTTTTCTGCTAGGGTTTCCATCTATTCAGAACACAAGAAGAAATGCCTTCTCAGAAAGCTTTGCATTCACCAAAGCTGGTTGAAAATCCAGTCTATATAAAAAGGCACCATGGGTAATACAGATGACCACACTAGTTAGATTTCTGGACTCTTGTTGCTGACAACCATCAATATTTAAGTAAATCAACATAAAATTTGCTTTCCTTGTCTAAACAGAGTAAATTATACCTTTATGACCTCATTTTTAGTTTGACAATTTATGTGTACAATTGTAGATTTAATGTGCCAAAAGTTAGTCCTTGAAGTGACTCACTTTTTCCTGATCGGTATTAGGATTTTAAAAAACAGAGAAAAGCTAATACATGTTTTTGTTTGTTAGAAATGGAAAGGTTTAGGTGTTCCTAAATCTAACCATTTGAAACCTCAGGACAAACTTCCAGCAGCCACCACTTAGTGGGCCATTGCTGGCACTCACTGCTCTGGTCATTTCCTGCTTTTGGATCTAGGTTGGGTGAAAGCCACGAAGACAAGCACTCCTCTCTGCCCAGTCCTGCTCCTGGTCCTGGGCTCTAATAACCTGGGTAAGTTATCTACCCTCTCTCCAAGCTATTCCTTCATCTTCAAAATGGTGATGCTGATAAAAGCATCAACACTTGTTATGGAAGTTAAACGTGATACACCCCATATGGCACATGTACTGGGCCTGGCACAGGGGAAGTTGAACTCAGTAATGAACAGAAAGTATTATATGGATGCATGATAATAGTGACCATATAACCTGCTATCTAGCTGAAGAAAGTTCACGAAGGCACTGGTGTAGTCATAGCATTGCCACAGTCCTGGCCCTCCTCTCCTGAACTCCTGCAATCTCACTGTTGACTAAAAGCAAGGAATGCCAACTCCCTGTATCTCTTTCCAGAAATTTCACATCACACAGCACTGAGTATGGGATAGTAGTTTGAGGAAACAGATGACATAATCAATGAATTAAAGTTATCTCTTTCACAAAAAACTGTTAACAATGACTGCCAACCCGTGAAGGCAACTGGGTGGCACGGAATCAGGGACAGGAAAATTGATTTTTCCTATAGATTTTATCTTTTTAATTTTGAAATCTCAAGTTTCTTACCTATAACTAGAAAAGTGCTTTCTTGTTTTTGTTTTTTAAGGAAAGGTATAGGCAGGAATGAAAGTGACCAGACAGGCAGGCAGGGAGAGGAGAAGCCCTTTAGTTGTTCATCTTGGTTATTTATCGGCCTGGGACACGAACCTAGGAACCTAGGTCCTTGGGATATATATGGACTGCACTGGTCCTTCGTAAAGTACTTTTTAATCACATTTTTTTTTTTTTTTTTGTAAAAAGTTTGTATTTTTGAAAACGTTATGCCTTCCCTCATAAGCTGGGAGCTGAGAGGAAGGTGTCACGTGCCCTTCATAGCATCTGCATGTCCTTTGCTTCTCTTACCTCAGGACTCCCACAACTAGAAGTGTGTGGGTAGAAGCAGAGGACAGAGGACAGAAGGAAAATCGTTTTGGTTCAGGATTACCCAGCTTTGAATGGTTTCTGGACCAAGGCCTTTATTGTAGATGTGGAGCAGGGCTATATCTCTAACTCTAATCTACTGTCCACAGAAGGCAGAAACCTTAAAATCATAGGGAAAATGTCAAATTGTGTTTGTGTGAGTGCGCACATACATGCGTGTATGTATGTGCACATGTGTGTGTGTAGTTCAACCTTTGCTGGCTCAGCCTTTTAATGCTCTTTAAAAATATTTTTAAAAATAAACTAAGAAAGAAATCAGGAAAAACACCACATCCTTTTAAAAATTAGGACTGGCTTATAAATAGCATGGGCTGCATTTTATTTGTGCAAATACAAAGCACAAGGTCAGTTTTCTCCCTGATAAGATTATGTGTGAGTATATGAAGAGAATGATCCTGAAAAGAAACATCTTAAATCCCATTATAAATAACATCACACAGTACCCCATTACTCTGAAATGCTTTGCATTAAAAATACATTTTGAATTCTAAGATGTATAACTATGAAGTAGTTGCATGAGAAAATGGATTTATATAGAAAAAGTTACACACAAGTATAAAGATTAAAACATGGCATGCTTAAGTATTTTAGAATCAGGTCTGTGCTTTAGGATGAACTTAGAAAATATGAGGCACATCAAAGTTTCTGGGTGCCTAGAAATACCACTGTAAGAGTAAAATCCTTACATCTGGCCTGAACAACTGACAACAGCTCTGCTTGCTTCTCAAATGTCCAAATTGCTTAATTTTCTTTGGTTGTAGACTAGAAGTGTTAACTTTCCAAGTTCTCACTATCTCCTTTATAGTACTTTAGGTACAGAGGAAACTGCATGCACTGGGCGTACAGAAAATCTGTGAAGAAAACTGAGAAATGTGATTGTTGATGTAAAATGGCCTCAGTTTCAAGCACACATAGGGTTCAAACACATTTAAATACATAATTCTTTTCCTTTATTTCCCCTTTTTGAATGAGTTAACATCATGAACCCCACCTAGTTAAATATGACAAGGTGGTATAATCCCATGACCCAGATCAATAATTTCTTATACAAAAGTCCAGATTCTGAAAGTTTTAGGAAAATAATAAGACACAAATGCAGTGACAGTCCTGCATTCTCGGTGATATAACTGTATAAGATGTACAATGTTCATGCCACTTGCACCTTACTGCTTGCTCTGTTCAGTGAGGGGTTGTAGACAGTATCTTTTTAGGCTAAATAACAAGCTACAAAATGATGCCATTTTAGTAACAAACACTTCAGCTTCAGTGCCAAGTAAGATGAGCAAAAATTAAGAGTTCTTATGCACCTTCAAGAGCTTGGCTCAAGCCCCAACTCTCACAAGCTGTTCCTAACTTCCTCAACAGTTTAAGTGCTCACACTTCATCCCAATGCTGCACCGACATTGTCTATTGCCTACACAACATTCTTCCACAATCAGTTTTATATGTATGATGGCCATATGCTTTACAGAAATTTGGACTCCTCCCAGTCCCAGTGAATCTTCACTAGTGACACAGTGGTTTTATTTCTATTCTCCTTACAAGTGACTGGTTAAGGAAGGAGATGATGAAATCTAACTGGTGAGATGCAGGAGGGAATCTACTACTGAAGGATTTCTAAGTAAGTTTTCCTTGCTCTTAGGAAAGGACAAAAAGAACGGATGTAACTTGTCTCTCTCTGGTGTCTCCAACTGTGGCAGCAGCTTTAGGACCAGGGAACCTTCCTCACCAGGAGCAAAATGGATAGGAAAAATTTGATTGTGGTGACATTGCTAAGTCATTAAATTAAGCAATCCTGGGATTTCTAATTTCTGGACTTTGTTTTGTGAAGGAGGAAAATTTCCTTATTGTTAAAACCATTAGAGAGGGCGGAGGCACATGTTATTTGTGGCCCCAAATAAACATATGCAATCCTGTTCCTCTGAAACAAGTCTGTTTTTATGAGTACAGACGTGTAGGCATGTGTCCTCTCTTTTTTAAATTAAACTACACTACCCATCCCCCCTTAAGTTCAAGCTCTTTGGAGTAGAAAGCATTCTCTATATTCTGTCTGGAATATCCTCCCCCACTAGTACTATATTTATTTTAAGGCCAGGTTCAAAATCTGCCTACTATATGAATAGTTTCTTTAATCCTTGCCCTTACTTTTTTCTCTAATTTTATCATATAGCTTTAACTGCTTCTAACTTTTTACATCTTGTCTGTTCATGCCTGTGTCTCCCTCTCAGTGTCTACCATTCTCAGCACACATTTAATTTACAGTGACTGAGTACAAAGCTCCGTCATCATCGTTCACCCAAAATTTGGGTTTTTCCTTTACTCTTTTCTTCCTTGTCTTTTTTCCTCATCTTCTCTGTAGAAGACAAATACTGAGATCAAAGAAATTCAGAGACCAGAGTCTGAAGGAAGAATAGTATTTCTAAAGAAAGACAAAAATGGCACGTGCTACCTTCTGGTGCATGTGCTACAGAGAAGTGAAATGATGACATGGTGGGTGCAGAGGTGTGGGGGACAGTAGTATACACATAAACCAGTTTCATTTCAAACTAGGGGTGGTGGGGAAACTTAACTAGTCAGAAGTTATAGTAGAAAATGAAGCAGAATCTAGCACACAAAGACAGTCAATAGAGGGCTCATGAGTGGATGAGAGATTACATAGCATCACATGGTTAGGGCTTTAGGTTTATACCTTGAAGCTTTTTATTATAAAACAGAATAAAATGTGGATACCAGTAATAACACTGCTGTCTCAATCTTCTGATATGCTGACATGAAAAAAAAATTGATCTAATGTAGACTCCAGTTGTTTGGAAATGGAAAACAAAACAATGGCTTTTTTTTTACTTTAAAACTCCTTTGGTTATTAGCTAAAATTCAGAATAGAGGGCCATAGGCAGGGGATTTCCAGACCATCTGCAGAAAGTTCTACTCTACCACATGAAATGAATCTCTCTAATAGCTGCTCTTCTTTGTAAGATCTCTGGGTCATCCTTCTGATGAGATGGCCAAAAGATCACTTGCAGAGATAGATCATGACATCATGTATAAAATGACTTGAAAGTATGTAAATACTATTCTATCTTTAACTTTTCATTCGTTACAGATATGCAAAATTTGTTGTAACTTTCATTAGATAATATTAAGCCAACACTAAGAACTTCTGTAAGATCTTTTATATTACACAAGAGTAAAAACTGTAGTAAATATCCAGATAGTTAAATGAGCACCAAACACTACAAAGTGTAACCAACATGGTTCTATTATAAACTCTCTTCAACTATGGCATTCAAGGACAGCAATATTTTCTTTACAAAGCAATATAAAAATCTGCAAATGCCATAAATTCATTTATAGGCTATTATTTTCATATAGGCATGTCATTAGATTCTTTCAGTTCTTTCCTGAGGTATTTTTCTGTGTTTTACTTTTATTATACTGCTGGATGCATTATCTTTGATCACCCTTTCCTAAAATGATTGTAAAAGACCTGCAAAAATTTTATTGCATAGGACACTATTTTCATGACATAGAGATCAGGAACTGCAAATATGTAGCACTGGAACAAGCCTTACAAATATTGCATTTTAAGAATTTGTTACATACATTCTTTACAGTGTGTCTGTTTTAAAAATTTGAAGCTACAGCTAAGAATTAACTAGGTACAGTGAAGTATCTTAGGAATGTTAGAGATTAGAGAATACGATAAATAATACAAAGGAAAAAAGCCATAATTCTTGACGGCTATATATTGTATTGCCTTCAAAAGCAACTGTACATGTTGTAATCAGTTCATAGTTAAATTATTTCTACTAATCTGTTTTAGGAGAGCAAATGTCTTTCAAGGTTTCAAGTTCCTCTATAAGCTTCTTGTTCTGAACTTCCAGCACCGCGACACGACTCTCCAGACATTTTACATATTCTTTCTTTCGACGTCGACATTCTTTAGCAGCTTCCCTGAAAAAAAGTAGAAGCAAAAGGGCAAACAAAACATGTTTTGCATGCTAAGGACCAACAGATTGAAGCAAGCATGGTAAATATGATCATGGTTGCATTCCAAATCTGGGAACAACATTCCCAATTCAAACACTAAGCCAAACTGAATTCCTAAGGATCACAAGTGCCCCTTCTACAAGTCCACATGACAATTAGAATTGCTGCATCTCCTGCCTTGATTAGAGTTCATAGTAAACAAGGTCCAAGTCAAAGACAGTTACTCTGCTTTATGGCAATAAAGATCTTTGAGGGCCTTGAGTTCCTCAATGAGAGTCTTGTTTTGGTTTTCAAGCACAGCCACACGATTTTCAAGACATTTGACATATTCTTTCTTCTTCCTGCGACACTCCCGGGCAGCTTCCCTGGAACCAACACAAGGCAAATGACTACAGGAACAACCTCCCAGCACAATCCAGAGTGGCTCAGTAAACTTCTTCCCCCAAACTCAACAGCCAACCAATCCTAGGGACAGTCTGTACAAAGAACATACAACAAATGTAACCAAGCTCATGCCTTTTTGTAAGATTACTATATGACAACAGGAATGACTTGACAGCACAAGTAATTCATTCAGCATTTGCCGCAAATGATGTTTTCTTAGGGCATACATTCCAAAACAAAAGGACTACATTCCTAATGGAATTTCTACAAAAACATTACAGATCCTTTCAATTCTCTTAATTATTTTTGTCCTTCAAAAGCCACATATTCTATCACAATATTGTGACTTTAATCAAAAATGATTAGAAAGATTAATCCTCAGAAACCTTAAATGTCAATATTAGAGATTTTAATTCTTCAAAAGACAAAGTCTCGGTAAAACAAGCAAGATCAGTCAAGACAAGGAACAATTTATGGGCTAGAAAATAACATGGATAAAAATAACAATAAACACATCTGCAAATTTTCATAAACCAAAAAGAAATAGTCTCTGCTCCTAAAAATTAGAGAAAGGAGGGTAGGTAATACGACACTCAGTGAATCAGACAATTTAAACCCAGGAATGTAAAAATACAATAATTAAAATTATGAAAAGGAAATTACCAAATAACTCAGAAGTACATTTCAAGACTGCTCTCTAATTCATGAGTTTATTATACAATAAACTGAATATAAAAGCAATGTAAGCAGGTCCAAAAGAAAGAGCAGACAAGTGGTCAGAGCAGCAAACACAAACAAGTAGATAAGTTACACTTATATGCAGAGCCCCACCAAAAACAATGACTACAGCCAACATTTCTATCCTTCTCCCTTTTTTATTAGAGTGGGAAGGGGTAGCAACTACATCATTTAACTACTCTCTAGAAAATACACTCTGGTAACGGCTTATTTTGGGATATTTAATTGAGAAGTACCCTTCACATCAAAAAGCTTATACTGAAAAAAACAAAAACAAAACAAACTTACACTGAAACATATAATAAATCAAATATATTTTTTAGCACAAGTTATGCTTAATGTCTAAACACCCAGCTACTACATGCTAATCAGCACCATATGCTGGCCAATTCTGTTTTATTTTTAGGATAGTTGATTCTCACTAATAACTGGTTACCTGTGTTTTCTATGTGGGAAGCAAGAGTCAACAGAAAAGAGATCCTGAAATTTCAATGAACTTCAGGAAAACAGCAATCCCTACTTACTAGCCAAGAATAATGCATACTCCCTGTGAACTCACAAGGTTCTCAGTTTTCTGAAATGGTTAATGAAAAAAAAAAGTAAAAGTAAAGTGAATCTGATAAATATAAATTAATCTAAATGAATCACAGGGAAGGTTATGAATAAATCCAAGAACAATTATAAATTTGCCAGTTTGGGAATGCAATTCAAGTCTCTTCCACAAAGATATTAAAATATATTTATGAATACCAAAATTTTAATGACTAAAATACATTAAACTCGAGATCCAGAAGGAAGGTAGTCATTTTACAAAAGAAGCTGCCACTAAACAAATGTTATAGCATTGTTGTGGGATACTTAACTTTTTAAAATGTTATTTACCAAGGTGTACTATTATTATATATCTGTACTTTATATTTCATGTGTGCCTATGTTTTCAGAGTCAAAATGTCCCAAGCACAAAGCTTTAAATGATCCCACCAGTAAATGGTACATTGCTAAGTACTTCTCAGCTATGGAAAACACCTGTTTCTTCTATTAATAGCTCAGTTTTCAAGTCTTGCATTTGTCTAGATATATATACTCGGCATAGAGAGAAAATACATGACAAAGGAAACATTAACAGGTCTATAAAAAAATAAACTGTCAATAGATTGGTAGAAATATAATTAAATATTGATTGCAAATGCCAGTCAAAGAATAAAAGGAATTTTAAAAGGTCTTTCACATTAATTAGTAAAAACTACATACTTTCAATGAAGTTAAACCTAAAGAAGACTTTCTGAGGTGACTCTGGAGTTAGTGTAGTGGGCAAGATCTGGAGTAAATACTGCCTGTTTCATTTCCTGGTTCTTTCTGGTTTGGGTTATGTGAACTTACCAACTTATTATTTAAATTCTCAGGACCTCAGTTTCTCACCTATAAAGGATAATAACTAGACCTGTACGCATATGGAAGTTATGTGAGAGTTAAAGAAACCACAGAAATAAAGCACTTAAAACTTAGCAATGTAATATAATTTATCATTCATTTTTTTTCTTATCTGCTCTGAAATTGAGATTTGAAAAGCAGAAAAAGATCCTACTCAGAATCCCTTGCAGCTAAGGATTACATTTTCTATTGACATACATTGCATAAACAATGTTTCTGGTCAATAATGGACCTCATATCTGACAGTAGTTGCTATACATAGCCTAGATGTAGAGTAAACTATACCTTCTAGGTTTATGTAAGGACACTCTGACATTTGTACAATGATGAAATGCCTAATATTCATTTCTCAGAGTATACATATATCCCATCATAAGGCAACACATATGACTGTACTAGCTAATGAAATGTGGGTAAAGTTGCTGAAATGGTCTTCCAGGAAGTTTTCAGAAGGACCAAACTCAGCCCCAATTTTTAGCTCTGTCCTTCTCTCGCCTGCCTGTTCATGCTCAAGGTGTGGCAGTCAAGTTGTGATCAAAAGTATAAATGTCATAGGTTGAAGATGACAGACAGGAGAAGGAAACCTGGATCCTTGATGACACTGCTGAGTCTTAGTTCTGGCTGCAAAGACCTCGGACCTGCTATATAAGATTAAAACACCAACTACAAGGTTAAGCCTCCCTTTTCCTTGATATTTATAGCCCAACACAAACGTTATCCATAGCTATTATTAGCTAATTATCTTTTTTTCCCTTTTATCTTTTTAAAGGAAAGGTACAGGTAGGAATGAAGGTGAGTGGGCAGGCAGGCAGGAAGAGACAGAAAGAAGAATCATTTGATTTTATTTTCATTTAATTGTTCATGTTGGTTGTTTCCCCCAGATATGAAACACGAACCTGGCTCCTTGGAATGTATGTGGAATGTGCTCCTTTGAAAGCAGCTGACCTAAATCACAACTCCATCATGGCATACTGGGTAACCATCTTTAAAAAACCCCAAAAGTTTATGATTTTTTTTTTCTCAGAGATTTCATATGTATATGTAGGTAGTTGTGGGACATGTTATAGGAACATATTGGCTAATAATCTATTTCATTTTGGTGGCTACACTAAAAATTTATAATTTACAAATAAAGGTAGCTACTAATGACAATAGAGAAATAAGAAGGCTATTTTCTAGCTCTTCCTTTTGATTTTCTTTGGAAAAATAAGAAGTCAATGAATAATTTTGAAAATCAGATTAAACTGCCCCATTTTCTATTATAATAACTAAACCAAGAAACAACATGAAAGTTTAGCTTAAAAAAAGAATTTTAAAACAAAATTTTTATGATATACTGATGTTTAAAAAATAAATTATATAGTGCCAGAAAAAGTGAGAAAATGAGAGAGCAAACTGAAAATATGTATCTTATAATATTAGTAAGTATCTGTAACTAGTGGGGTTATGGGTAATTTTAATTCTTTCTCTTGTTTTGTATTTTCACCTGGCTAGAATTAATTAGAATAAATACAAAGTTGAATATAGCAGAGACAAAGCAAAGCTACAAAATAGGGAAAAGGAAACAATTCTTAAGTCAAACTTAATTTACTTTGTTCATAAAGCTAAAAAACTATAGTTGACAGACTTCATAAAATAAATATCACATATAAAATAAATATTTTTAATAAAATCCTTCTAGCATCATTAAAAAATTAATGTATCTTTTAGACATCACCCTTATAATACACAGCTATGTACTTCTTGCTCACAAAATAGTTTCAAAACTAGGAGCTTTGACTAGAAGACAATCTATCATCACAAACACATGTAAAATGCCACTTAACACTAAATTTGGCAGAAACAGCTTAGGAAAAGTAATTTTTAAAAAAGCCCCAAAGTAATAAACTACTTGTCCTATAAGAGGTTGCTGATTGCCAGAGTAACATCTCACCTGTTTTTCATTAGCCTCAGCTCTCGTTTACGTGTTGCTTCTTCTGCTAGTTGCTGGGGACTGTGTAAACTTCCTGGTGAGGCAGCCATCACTACTCCCTGTGGCAAAGCAGTAGCTGGAGCCCGGATCTGGTAAGTTGGCATGTCACCAGTAGCTGCTGCAATGAAACAAAATATTACAAGCTTATGTAAACAATTTATAACTTGTTATCTTATATAAAACTGACCTGAAAACAACATGGTTCTTTTTAGACGATCTGGCTAAGATGTTAGCACTACAGAAATCTTAGATATCAAAATGTTCAGCATTTGAAACAATCATATTCAGCATGCTTTATATGTTTTAGGTAGAAAAATGCCCTAATACACTTTATAAAGGTTTTTATAAAAGGCTAGAAAGGCTTTTCAACTAATTGTTCATGTAGCCTAAGATCAGTGGTAGAATGATAAATATTTACTAACCATCTCTCTGGGGGAACAAAAAGCTCTGAATTACAGTGTTTGTTTATTTCCTTAATATTAATACTTTCACCAAGGTTGACTTCAGGCTACTTTACTGAATGTAGACTTGGGAAGACATACACAGTTAAGTAGCACATCATACAAATAAAATAGACATAAATAACCTCGTGTGCATAGATAAAATAAAAATGTTAAATTTTGAGTTTTTATTAGTTATTTATGTAGTTTATTTGTTAAATATGTGTATTTATATGTAGCTTTTAATAACAACTGTTTTAACACCAACTCACAAAAATTCTCAAAATTTAACAATTAGCTCTAGTAAACCACAGGAAGCTAGCTCAGCAGACTACTGCAAAAATTTTACATTGAGCAATATCTCTCTGTTCTGACTATTCAAGTTAAGACTCTCCTATAACATGCCTATAACAGTTACTGAATGTTTTCATGTGCAAATCCTATTAACAGAAAATAACTGAAGTAATGAAAAGAATCCAGCACACTGTATTTTCAGTTTAAGAACAAAAACAAAATTTAAAGGATGAGAAACAGTAAAGCTCTACTTAAAACTGGTTCCTCTGGAGAATGAGAACTTTTGTCTTTCTAAGGCTTCTTAGAATAATAATGCATTTCTAAATATTAATTAAAGATTATCTTCTAATTATAGTATAATTGTAGCTAAATGACAAGTTTAATATTTATTTCGGATTCAGGATGAATACTAAAAATCTTCAAAGTGTCATAATTTATATTCAAGATTTATCTATCTTCTGCAGTAAACATAGCTTCCTAGAAAAGACAGGTGGATTTAAGTGATGAAGCAGTTTCCACCACCACCATTTTAAATTTGAGAATGTATGGTCCAGAGTTAATGAAACTAATGCAATATTACAAAATGCATGCTCTCTAAAAGCTAAATGCAAGGAAAAGTTTCAAAAAAGCTATAAAACCTATAAAAATTGGTCAAAAACAAATACTAATCAAAATATGAAATACAGCACTTCCATTATTTCACTAAGATGTATTATAGTCATTTGCATAGCAACTGAAATTTAATCCCAAAGGGAATCAATGACTTTTAATTTAAAAGGGATATTATCGCTGATAGTCAACCAGTTTAATAAAAAATTGATCTTCGTATTTCTTTTTTGGGTAAATGCCAGTCCCCAGGCTCAAAAGTTAGGTGAAAAAGTAAAAGAAAAAGTCTTCGTAAGAGTAATTTTATAACATAACAGTGATAAAATACCAGCAAAATCTCTATTAGTAAATTTGTGGGAAAATCTTGAATTTGTTTTTGTGACTATTTAAAATACTGCAATCTCATTATATGTTACAGAAGATTTTGCAGCTTTGAAAGATTTAAGAAGATAATTTTCAAGTCAGTTATAAACCGTTAACTTATCAATTTGTTTTAACCTTTTAATCATATAGTCAGAGACAAAGTAGAGCACAGTCTGTTAAAGAGTTTTCTCCCCTTTACTCTTTACCCATATATCAGGGGAGGAAGGTTATGCCATAATAAAGGTTGGAACAATGTAACAGTTGGAGGCTACACAGGCTTTCCAAAAGCGGAACAATAGACAGTGCCAATGACAATTTACATGTCATCCTGTTGACATTGCATGCATCATGGATGCAGACCTCAGGGTTGTTCTTTCTAAATATCGCTCAAAAGAAATGCAATGAAATTAATAGAAAGGTATAAAGGAATTCATTATAGTCGGTTTCATACACATCTGCTATACTATAAACTTAAGAGTAGAATGCCTATAATTATAGACAAAGTTAATTTAAGAGTATCCATCAAAAAAAAAGGAAAAGGGGTTGGGTGGGAATATTTTACAGATGAAAAAGTTCATTCATTGGTCTTAGAACAAGAAATGGTTCTAAACTTTTGCCTCTTTCCAAGAGCTGAAACTACCCTCAAAGGACAAGATGCAAGATAATAGTATTCCAATGGAAGCATTTTTATTAACACATTTTGAGCAATAGCTCAGGAAAAAATGTCATTTAAAAATGATTAAAGGGAATGATACATTTGACTATTCATTCTGGGATGTTAGCTAAAAAACTGGGTTTTATTATAATTAAACACTATATGTTCATTTTGTTTCCTTCAAAAACTTGGCCTGCAGAGCTCATTAGTTCAGGTCTAATATGAATTTGTATAAATTAGTAGGAATTAGTATAATTTTCTGTAATATCTCAAAGAATCTACAATACTACACTTCTAATGGCCACTAAATAAGTATCATCCATCTATATTCAAATAGGATCTTATCAGTAAATATATTAAAAAGATGTGGAAAAAGAGAATCTCTTGTTTTGTGGAAATCTAAATGTAAAAAGGTTGTTTTTATGCCTGCCCTTTTGGCTCAGGCAGTTGAGATGCTAGTGTGCAAAACCACAGTCAGCCCAAGAAAGGGGGTTGATGACCTGCGACCCGTTGAAAAATCAAAAAACAAACAAACAAAAAACCACCTAAATAAATAAACATGCTTCTTCCTCCTCTCCCTTTCTTCCTCTCTTAGAAAAATTTCTGTTTTTTAAATAAGGGATAAAAAATTTTTTATCTTAGCTTTAGTTTCTAATTATTATAAATTCACTGGTCATTTAAAAGTACATTGGATATACAGGACCATAGTTCAAAGAACTACTCTACGTTTTTGTTGACTTATTTTTATCCCAGTATTCTATTATAGGTCAATTCCTGTTCCATTTAACTAGTATAAGTATCCAAATTATTTTGTATATTAGAACTGTTCTATAAATTATTTCTGAAAATAAATGGATCGTCAGTGGGGGCTTTAAACTCATGATTAAAGGAAAATAATAAAAAAAGGTATTTATATACTAGTTTTATTCTAAGGCAACAAAAACTTTAAAGATCTTCTTTTTTCTTATATGGTATTCCCTAGAATCTTGCACAGTATTTGGCAGAGAATGAGTACTTGGTGAGTTTCTAAGTGCACTACAAAGTAAGTGTTTACCTTTTCAGGGTTTTTTACAAGCCCATTGTTATTTGAAATTTTAAAAATCAGCAGTCAATTATTATAAGATTATTAGATATTGTTATAGCTAAGTCTTTAAGATGTGGAAAGTTCTATAAGATGCTCTGTATTTATTCAAACTGACTTCCCTTGATAAGGATGATTTCCTAAATCCCTCAGATATTGGTAATCTCACCTGGCATTTTAGAATCAGAGGAGTTTTAATTAAGAGTATTTTCCAAGAATCTTACTTCTGATATGAAAACAGATTTTTAGGCTTAATATCAAATATTTCATGGGAAAAGATAATTCCTAGAAAACTAAATTTTGGTCATTAACTTCATACCTCTCTTTGTAAACTTTAAACATGGTACAGCAGAAAAAGCATGGGATTTGGAGTCTGGTTTCTTGTCCAGCTCTGTCACTTACCAGCCATGTGACTTGGGGCAAGCTCAGTTTCCTCATCTGTAAAATGGGGATACATCATCTCATTTAATATTCACAACAAACCCTGTAATGTATGTTAAAGTGTCTAGAACAGTGCCTGGCTTATGGAGGTATTCAGCAAATGTTAGTTCCCTTCCTCTTCCCTTTCTTAAGTTCTGAAACACAATTTTCCAAATTATGCTTGTTTATTTAATTAAAAGGCATATTACATCCATAGACATATTTCCCCTGGAGTTCTCCTTCTAACAAACCTGGGGAATAGAATGACTGAAAAGTATGGGTCTTAATCCTTATTTTGTTTAAAAATATGCCTCTTAAGAACGTTTAAATTTTACACTATATTGTTATTAACTTCAGAGAATTAAAATATAAAATACCCATTTTCAATTTGTATCATCATTTAAAACAGAACCTCAAAGATGGAGACTGAAAAATAACCAGACTGTATCTCATTACACTGGTAATAAGAAAACTGACACCCCTCAAGTCAAAGAGTAGGAAACAAAAAATAAAAAACCCATAATCTTGATAGATTCTAAAGTGAAAATTTATCAGCATCCCAAATTATAGTGATCTTATTCGCTTGTTTACCTGAGATCTCTTTAATATTAAGAACATTAAAAACACATTTTATAGAGTTCCTTCTTTCACATGCACTTCACTAAATATCATTAATCCTAAATATACCTAATGAGGCACAGAGGTACTTTGGAAGTCAGATTAGTGAGCATGAGAATTCTTTCCTTATTTCAGGCAGTTACTGCCATATTCTCTTCTCTTTTCTAGATCTCCCACACCCTTGGCACCACAACGGTACTCTTAACACCCAAATCAGACTTGTTCTTGCCTGGTATCTCACACTGTCAAAAAATTTCCCTCCTCTATCATTCTACTTCTAAAAAAATTAAATCCTACATAAATTTCACTAGGCAGCAAACATTTTCAAATTATAATTACTGTAACACAAAGATCATATAGAATTAAGTCATTGCATGTTTTAAGTTATACATAAGGAAGACTTTTCCTAAAATCTTAAGTGTCAAAAGAAAACTCTCTGCTGCCCACCCTGTGGGACTCAGGTGGCTCATCTGTAGGTTATGAAACCCAGGATCCAAATGCACTGTGCAGGGTTGGTGGTAAGTCTATGTAAAAGATGAGAAATTATGAATACTGAAATTTAAAGACCCATGTAATGGCAAATACATGTTCTTTGTCCTATTAGTAGCATTAAATACTCTAAAACAAAATCAGTTTTGACTATTTAAAATTATGCTGACTTCATTTGATACATTTTTTATAAACTATGTGGTATGCAACTGTAACTCAAGTAACATTAGCATTAAATTATCAATGTCATATGAATTTTGAGGAGCAATTTAATACAGTGTGAACAAAACTGGACCTTTCTTTGAAGCTCCAAACTGGTCTACCACTTTCAATTTTGTGAGCTCGGAAGAATCTTTTACCCACTCTGATCTGTTTTCAGCTACTTATAAAATGAATATAGTGGTATCTGCCCTGAACAGCAATAAGACTGCACGGAAAATGCTTTTCCTCATAGGCATTTAAAAATGTTTCCTTATGAGGCTTACCCTGAACCTTTACCTTAGATTACCTGCTTCCCATAGGTTTCTCACAATCTGATAGTTTCCTTGACCACATTTGTATTCATTCATTCATTCATAACATAGTGATTTTTCACTTTGAAGTTTACATAAATGCTAAGTTTCATCCTAATTATTTTATTAGGCAACATATCCATATATGCAAACAAAACAGGACAACAAAGTGAAGCAACTATGCCAAATTATATTTCATTAATTTTTTTTCTAAAATAGTGGGAAAATAGCAATTTCAGTAAACCTTCTAAACAGATTTGGAATTTTATTGAAACTTAAGGTAGATTAAGTGACTCATTATTTTCACTTTCAATATAATTATAACTTGTTTTGCTACCAATTTGAAGAAGCTATTACAACCTGATCCAAACCATTCTTTTTTTTTTTAAAGGAAAGTACAGGCAGGGATGAAGGTGAGCAGGCAAATAGGAAAGAAGGCAGGAAGGGAGAAGAGGAGGAAGAGCTTTTCATTTATTTTTTATTTAGTTGTTTACATTTGTGGTTCACCCTGGCACCGGGTCTTGAACCCTGCACCTTGGGATGTATGTGGGACTGCTCCCAGGTGTACTAGACCACTAGGCCACCAAGGTGCACCCCCAAACCATTCTTTTATAGGAAAATTTCCAAACAAAAATAACCCAATAACTTCCTTTCACGAAGGTGATATGTATCCTTGCTCACATGCATCTAATATTAAGTTTAATACTGGTTTCCAAATTTAATAAGGCAGAATGTTTACTTTAACAATTCAGAAATATATATTAGGATACTTAAACCTTTATGACCTGTTTTTCACGGGTATGTTTTTGAGATTCAGAGTCTAATAGATATGATATGCTCCTAATATAATAACCTTATCATTAAAGCCAAAAACTATTTCTAATAAAAATTTATATGTAGAATTATTAACATAATTCTATATATTATAGTGATTCACTTTTATATGATTCCATGATACAATAAGCAAATGTTCCTAAAACCTGTTTCCAAGTCAGTCATTGTTAACCATCCGATTTTAGTCTATATCAGCTTTTCAAACTATAATTGTAGACCATTAGTGAGTCATAAAATCAATTTCATAGTTCAAGAATATCATTAAAAAGGGGTAGAAAAGTATGAGTGAATCACACAGTAAGAATACTATATTATTTTTGAAATTTGTTTTATATAAATGTAGGGTACACACACACACAGGTCTACTGCATGATGATGTAAGAATGTGGGTCACAGAGTCCTCCAGCCAATGACCAATGGTCAGTCCACTTGGTTCACAATCCACACACTATCTCAGAACTGAGACTCCAAAAGCCTGGATCCAAAAGCTGCTCTATACCTTCAAAAAATTTCCTTAAAACATATACTCTTTAAACTCTTTTAAAAAAAAGGAAAAATAAAATGTTTTTTCAAATATCATTGATTCTGTAAGAACTGACCAATTTCTGAAAATAATGATTTCCAAAGGCACAAAAAAGTCTTGTAAAAAAGTTTGACATTTTTAAGTTCCGCATTTTGAAAAATTTAAATTGGAATGGGTAAATCATGTGTGTAAGCATGGGTAAAAGTAATTATGGAAAATTCCTTTCAAGGATAGTATGTTCATTCTGTAAAAATAAATGTATAAAATGCTAATTTATAAGCAGTGCCTTAAAATTATGTAAATTTTACCTTAAATGCACATCTTTAAATATATTCTGAGTATTTTCAATCACTTTATTTATGATTCTCTCATGGTAATGAGTTGGAATTAAAGGCTTAGTAAAGAATATCAATCAACTAATAAATTCTGAAAATATATACATAAAAATACCTTTTGGTTCTAAGACTCAAATGATGTACAGTATTTGAGATTAAGTTAATTTATATCTCATATATATAAACATATATATAAACTTTTATATAAATTTGTCATGAGCTTCTGCAAACTATAGTATCTCCAAAATTTGAGAACAACAGTTCCTCAGAATAATTAAACAAAAAAATTTTAATACATATTTTACCTGCTCAAGACAATGGAATGTTTCTATATAGGAAGAGATCAACTAAATGAAGAGCAAAGTTGTAGTGAATCTGTTTAAGATCATTCATTCTTCATGAATTCAACTTCAAATTCTGAACTGGGTTAGAAATAAGATATTAAAAAAACAGCGTTGCAACCACAGAAAGGACATTGTCAACTATGTCAAAGAGCACTACCTGTAACTAAGAAAACCAAGCCATGGAAAGAATGACAACAAATTGAAACAGATTCGTCTTGGGGCACCATTTTCAGACAAGCACGTCCCTGCCTGAACACTAGAGGGCGTTCTGAACCGCGAATTCCCGAGGGGGCAGGCTGGAGAAGAGCAAAGGACCCGGCAACCAACCTCCACCCACCGCTGGCAGTGTGGCACGCAGCAGGGGTCCCGCACCCCAGCTCCCCGTGAAACGGGTTTTTTTCCGATCATGAGCAGGACCGGCTTCCTCAGCATTCCCCCTCCTCAGGCAGATACTTACCTCAAGAGAAAGGTTGTTACAAGAAGGGGTTATAAGAAAAGCTACTCCAGAGTAAGAGCGATCTTAGAGACAGGCTGTGGTTAGCTAGTTAAGACTCTAAATCTGTCAGCAGCGCTTGACAAAGCAGAAAGGAACTGACTCAATCGCAGCATGACTGGGGCTGACGTCAATGTGCAGCTCGCTAGGAGTTTAACTTTTCCACTTCCCTGCTGAAATGCGATTCCAGGAAATGCAATTACGTCAACCCTTTGAACTGGGTTAACTCAAGAACAGACTATTTTAAACAGGAGGAAAGAAACAGCAGGCACACAAACACGCTGGACTTTTCTATTCTGTTTGAGAGCTCCACTTGTACACGGCAATGAAATTGAAGCCTAATATTTTACAAACTGAGCTGTACACATTTTAACTTTTAGCTGTTATTTAATTTGCAACAGGTTGGAGATAAAGCAACCATTTGTTTTAGTAGAAAAGAATGGTGGTGGGGGTAGAGAGCTGGAAATATTGCCTTGGTCAAGTACACAAATAACACTGAGTAAAAGCAGCAATCACACTGATGCCCATACAGCATGAGACAGATAGATGATAATGACAAATATTTAAAAGAACTTTCTTAGTCCTCGGCTATTAGAAAATTAGTATTTTTGAAACACTCAGAGATCCCTAAGTAAATTTTCTAAAATTAAAAAATAAATGCAGAATTTAAACCCCCTTTTGAAATTTCTTACCTGTTTCATCTCTAGTTACAGCCATGATGGGTTTCTGCATACAGAACTATTTTGTTTCCCCTCTCACAGGTCAATATAAAATGAACCAAACTAGGAAGCATGTACAAGGTAAGGAAGAGTATTGACATCACAATGACATCACTAGCCTATCACTGCCATCAATTTGCTTTGTTACAGAGGAGCTCACTGAAACCAAAGCCCTATAAATAACTTTCCTGTAATAAACCATTTAAATGCTTTCTCATCTCAAAAATCGGTTGAGATGGGCTCCGATGGAGGGAAAGAAAACCCTCAGCATTAAAAGAGACATGGTTGTTTCTTATGGAACCACTTCTTTGTCCCAGGTTTCTAATAAACAGAGGGATAATAAAACCTAAATATTTTTCCATAGCTTTATAGGAGGAAAAAAAAGAGAGATAAAATTAAACAGCTGACAATAAGCCTGGAAAGAACTGAAACTTCTAAATTTACCAAGAAATAACCCAGCTACCTTTGTTCACTTAACATATTTTTCTTTGCTGAACCATTTACACCACTATACAACCTGTGTTCCTAGGTGACACAGAATTTGTTCATTTCACTTGGAGGGAGTAGAGAGTGAAATTTTAAGAATTCATGATGCCAAATGTATCATGCTTTCAAAAATATTAGATTGTACCTTAGGAATTTGCTGGTATTTGACCTTTTGTCTAGCAAAGCATCAATTTAAAGTGGCTCAATCTAATATATTTTAATTCTTAAAAATTCATAAATACATTATTATTCATAAATTTTAAAGTGTGTCAAAGCTTATTTGGATCACAGGAAGAGCTAGATCGCTATAGAAATTTAACAATTGTAAGCTCAGATAGTAGTATAACAAATCATAGCCCGGGAAAAAATTATTTGCATCTCTACTGCATAGAAGTGAGTGACATGTCACTGAGACCTTTTATCTTTATCAACGAAGAGTTAGAATTCAAACTGTGACCTGCCCTGGTGAAGTAGCAGGGTTAGGTCAGCCACCTCTGTATGAGTGTGGTCCACATACATCCAGTGGGCCTGGGTTCGTATCCTGGGGCTGGAGGAAACAGCCAAGATGAACAACTAAATAAAAATGTTTCTTCCTCTCTCTTCTAGCCTGCCTACTCCTAACTATATGTTCCCTTAAAAAAAAAAAAAAAAAAAAATTTCAACCTGATCTTATGTCAATTAAAAGACATTCTAACATATTTTTGCTTTATTCAAATAAGCGCCTTATAGTAAACTCAGGGACTTTATGCTCAGGGAGTATCCATGTTTCTAGTAATTCTCAAGAGCACATGAACTGAAGACATGCTAGCTAAGAAAGTCTGGGTATCAGTCTAGACATTGATTCCAATCAGAGGTTCAATGAAGGGCTCTTTTCCATCCCAGCTGCATGACTTTTTGTCCAAGAGTACTATCTGTCAATTTTATTTCAAATTTCAGAAAGTTCAAATGATATTTATCTTAATATTTCCTTAAATGGGCACGTAGGTGCTCAATAAATATTAGTGTAAAAAAGGACAGAGAAAGAAAGAGGGAGATTACTGCTTGGTTGATTACTACTATTGATAAACTTTTAATATATTCTCTGGACCAGATAAATTCAGTTAATTAGCACATAAAATGAGTAACATTTTCAGAGACGGTATTTCACTTTCATTCAGTAAATATTTATAGACCATTCCTATGATAAGGACTATGCTAGGCACTAAGGATCCTTTAATAAACAAGAAGTTATCATCTAGGCAGCACAGAGTCATAATACAGAAAAGTAAGTGGGAACTCACAGATCTGGAGTGTCTGGGAGGGCTTCATAGAGGAAGTACTATCTAATATGAAACCTGAATAATGCATACAATTGGGGAACATGTTCCTCTCAGGGCAAAAGGCTATTTGTGAATGCCTTAGAGAGGAGACAATATCACGGAAAACAAAAGAAATCCAGAACAGAGCTGCATTACAAAAGAGGGAGAAGGCTATAAGGACTTAAGACCTATCAAACAGATTTGGGCCAGGTGAAAGGTATTGAACTTTGTCCAACAAGTGAAAAGCATTCATTCACTTGAAAGGTTTCGAGCAGGCTGACAGTATTAGATGTGAATTTTAGAAATACCACTTTGCATTGCATAATGAAGAATATAATTTTTTTAAAAAGAAATGTTAGAGAAAGATTTGCTTAAAAAAATATTAGCTTCCAGAGTCATGGGGTGCGTGGTGGGGTGGGAAGGGCAGGAATAAGGAAGGTAGCCTCACTGAACTTTAAGGAACAATTCCCAAAACACAGGGCCAAGAGGGAAACTGATTGGTGTCTCTGGCATGTTAGATGATCAGGAAGCTATTCCCTACAACCAGCTCAGGTCAGTCACCTGGCAGCCACTAGAGCCTGAGCCTGAGCCCAGCTCAGATGGAATGGCAGCCTGACCAGGGTTATAACTACAGGAGTGAGAAGTGAAGTGAAAGTGAAAAGAGTGGTAGGGACAGTAATGGATGACATTAGGTTTCTGGTTTTAAATAACAAAATGAACAGTTGTTAATATATTGAAATAAGGTGGCACAACCTGGTGGAGTAGAGGTTAGGTCAGCTGCCTCTGGAGGAATGCAGTCCACATATTTCCCAAGTACCCAAGTCCTGGGTGGGGTTGGGAGTAGGAAGAGCGGGGACAACGAATGTGAACAACTAAATAAAAATAAAAAGCTACTTTTTCCTTTCTCTTCCTGCCTACTTTCCTACTCACCTTCATTCTTAAACCTTTCATTTAAAAAAAAATAATAATAAGGTAAACAAAATGAGATGTCGGGTAGGGATGAGTTTTAGACTTTAGGAATCAGAGATGTGTGTGGACATCTAAGTAGCCAGCTGGAGTCAGGGTTACTGTCACAATGAACTATAGCCATGGCAGGAAGAGTACTCAAGTCAGACAAGCTCAGGATGCAATCCAGAGGAAGACCCCTCAGGAGATGGGCAGAGGAAGATCAGAGAAACAAAGGAGAATGAAACAGAGGCAGGAGAGAGAGAATAAAAAAAGTTAAGAATGCAGTTCCAGAGAAGTGAAGGAAACAGAAGTAAACAATGTTAAATATTGCTGTAGGATTACAATATTGTGATTCACAAGAAATACTTATTTGGTCTTCATCATTTTTTTTTTTTTTGCTCACAGCTCCCCTAGCATTTTCTGAGTGATAAGAACAATGGAAACATCTTTTGTCATAATATTTGGACTTCTGCACTCAATTCCTGAAATTACTTAAGAGTCATAAAGGTGACTTTTGGAAAGCACCACAGGATGTCAATCAGAAATGAAGGAATCGACTTCCATCCCCAGATCTCCTATGAAGGGAGAAGAATTGGAGGCAGTAATCAAACACCAACGATCAGTGATTTAAACAATAGGTCCTATGTAATGATGTCTCTTCTCTCTTTAAAAACCCAAAGGACAGCTTCTGGGTTGAACATGGGGAGGTTCTGGGAAATCAGAATAGTTGGAGAGGACATGGGAGTTCCTGAGGCTTTCCCCATACCTTGCCCTATGAATCTCCTCCATCTGGCTATTCATGAGATACATTCTTTTATAATAAATTATAATCTAGTAAGTAGAACATTTCTCTGAATTCTGTAAGCTGCTCTAGCAAATTAACAGAACCAAACAAGGAAGTTGCAGGAACCTCTGATTTATAGCCAGTCAAAAGTTCAAGTAATAACTTGGACTTGTGATTGGTGCCTTAAGTCAAAGGAGAGGGTCATAAGAACTTCCAATCTATAGTCAGCTGGTCAGAAGCACAGATAACAACTGGGTCTTGCAACTGGCATCTGAAAAGGGATGCAATCTTGTAGGACTGAGTCCTTAACTTGTGGGATAGATGCTATCTATGGGTAGAGTGTCAAAACTGAGTTTAATTGTAGGATGTACAGGTGGTATCCAAGAATTGTCTGGTGGTATATTCATGCCCCCACCACTCATATTTGAATTGGATACAGAATATTAATTGGCATCAGAGACATTTAGGGATCAAGATAAAGACTGAGCATTCAAAAAGAAATTGATGCTCTTTCAGTGGGATCAGAGAGTAGAAGGTGAATAGAATAAATAAGACAATAATTTTCTCTGACCCTGCTATGTTTAATGTAGAACAAAAACTCTGGGCTACCATGAATTCAAAGAAAAAAAGAGAGAGAAAAGAAGAAAAAGGAAACAAGAGGTGCAAAGAGTGGAAGGGAAGAAACAAAACATCTTCTATTTGATATAAGCACTCACACAGTATTACAGTTTCACAAAGAGGCAAAATATTATTAGAGTAATTATTATTAATTTTTATTAGAGTAATATTAGAGTTTGGCAAGGTTGAAAAAAGATAAACTTTTACAAAGAAAAAAAAAAATCTAACAACAACTGGAAAATGTAGTAGAAAGATGCCATTCATAACAGTAACAAAACCCATACAGCATTTAGGAACTAAACAAAGAATATGTGATTTCCATGGAGGAATCTTGGAACTGTTAAAGTAAAATAAGAGCTAATAAATTAGACATCTATGCTTGAAACAGGTCAACTGGACATTGTAAGGACTTCAGTGCCACCTGAATCAACCTGTAAGTTAAATACAATCTCTTCATTGCTTTATAATTGTTATTATTTAGAAACTCAAAATTATTCCAAATGCAAAAGAAGGAATAATGGCTCATAAGTAGCTAAATCAGCACTTAAAAAAAATAAAAGAGTGAGAAGAGGAACATATTCTGTTAGATAAGAACCAAGTAAGGTACTGGAATATAGAAAAAAAGACAAAGTACAGAACAAAGTTCTGAGAGAGATCCAAGTATACATAAGAACCTACTGCATAATTAAGAATGCCCCATAAAAATTAATGAGAGAAGGCAACACCATTAGCAGGAGGGAGACTGGTTTCATACATGGAAGAAAAACGTGAATTCCCAGTAACCCAACAAGGAGAAGCAGACTTCAGGGACGATTAAGGACCTAAATGTTACAAGGTAAAACTAAAAAGGATAAAAATAATAGAGGAAAATGTCTTTATGACTCATGGAAGAAATGAGTTATTAATAAAATCCCCAAAACATAACACAACATATTTTTTAAATTCTCTCATTGTTAAAGTACCAACTTTGCAGAGGATTTTTCATATAAAAAAGATAATAGTAGAAGAAATGTTTATTCTTTAAGATTATTCATTTAGACATAAGCGTTCATGAATATGGAGAAATATAATGGGTGGCTTTAATTTTACATTTAAAAGAAAACATCTGGCACCCCCTGGTGAAGTAGGGTCTGGGCATAGTCCACATACATTCCGAGGTCCCAAGTTTGTGTCCCGGGACTGGCAGAAACAACCAAGTTACACAACTAAATAAAACATAAAATAAAAATGCTGCTTCCTCCTCTCTCTTCCTGCCTGCCAGATTCTGCTCGCCTTCATACCTGCCTGCACCTTCCCTTTAAAAAAAAAGAAAAAGAAAGCATTAAAGTATTGGGTAAACAATGTGAATTTTTTTATTCATGAATGCTATCACTTCAATTATCCATACACTTATGGCAATCCAGATTAATCCACAAATACCAAAGAATAAAGTGAATTATCATGAGATTCATCAATTATGTTTCCCATACTTATTAATTTTCAAACTAAAAGAACTGATATTACTTCCCTTAAAATTAGTGCTACATCAAAAATCCTAATGGGCCAAAAAAAACCCCAAAAAACCAACAACAACAACTAAATTAAAACAGGAATATTGCAAATTTTATTGAACACATTGTAGTTATCAAGAGAACAACTGAATAAAATTAAAATAATTTATAACTCAAATTTAACTGAAATTTTATGTTACCCTGAAAGGCTAAGGTAACAATTTTATTTCATTGCTGTCAGCTTCTGTAAGAGAAAGAACAGGGATCTCAGAATTTAAATATCTAAGAATGGTCTAAAGAAAAAGCAACAATTAGCATTTTAATTAAATAAATTGTCTAGAAAATTACACTTGAATGTAACAGCTGGGGAAAACCCAAATTCAGTGCATCATGGGCTAAATACTTAAATCTTCATAAACTAGGTAATAGAGATATATTGGGTATAAGATCTGTAACCCCCAAATGAAAGATATTCACATAATTAAAAAATTCATTCATGTTTCCAACTCTTATGCTAAATTTAGCTCCTTTAGAGCCCATATAACCTGCTAAAAAGTGAAAATCATTTACTTGTTTAATGTCTAAGATATTTCTCTTCAAGCCTGTTTAAATGTCTTCCCCTCCCCATCCCACATAAACAAATCTACCTTTTTTATATTTCACAAAACTATCAAATCACCACTAAATGGTATAATATTATAATCATAGGTATTCTAAATGTATTAGATTAATAAAATATACCTTGAACAACAACCTGGCTGCCTGGGACAAAGAACTGCTGTGTGCCATCAGCTGATTGTGCTGCATACTGTACAATTGTAGCACCTGGTGGAGGAGCTCCTGAATTTGTCATTGTTAATGCCTGTAGTCCCTGAACACCATCAGATCCTGGGTTAGAAATCTGGATTGTTCCACCTTGGGCTATAGCAACTTAACAGAAAAAGAAAAAAATATTAGAGAATTTCAAGATTCAGTTATAATAATCCCGTACTGGAGGGACATAGCTCTGATCCTACAGTACCATAGCATCTCATTCTCAAATTACCCCTTTTATTCTATGCAGAATTGATAAGGAACATCAGATAAGGAGGCTTCATGGAATGACATTCTGAAAAAGCTCATAAACACTTGAAACTATTTTATATTCAGAATTGTTTGCAATACATAGAACTCATGGGTTTTCCCTAGTTCACAACACCTATTCAGATAAATTATCTGTGAGGAAGAGTGGAATGCAAACAGAGGAAAAAGTCCAGTTTCTCAATTTTCTCCATTCTTTCAGATATTTCTAGTTATACCCAAAAAGCACTCTTTTAATATTTAAGAAATGGTTAGTGAAACTTCAGTGAGAATCATGACAATGAATTTGTACCCTCATTTGGTTAATCACTTTTCTAATTTATCATCAAAGGAAAGCAGTTTTTAATTGAATATATATTTTGGTTTTAAAACTGAAATCTACAAAATGATAATCTTTATCCTCTTGACTGTCAGGAGAATACTGAAAAACAAAGTGGTAGGTTGGACTTAATTCCAGAAAAGAACCTTAAAAAGTAACTATTGAAAAAAATTGTCCTACAATATTTACCTCTATCAAGCACGTTGAATAACTGCTGCTAATAGCAACAAATATAAGGAAGACTTCCTCTTAATGGCTGAGACTTGACAGTCATGTTTCAGACTTAAATGTATTAACCAAAAGGTTCAAAAGAATAATTGCTCAATTTTTTAAAATTTTCACTCTAATAGACAAACTGTTCAAAATACAGAGTTCTGAATATTTTAACAAAAAAACTACCACTGCATGGTTTAAACACTTAAGATTAAATGGAATAAAGGGCTACCTTAAAAAAACTATATATAAACTAGCTAACTTGACTTTAGAATGAAGATATAAATATATCAGAACATAACACCTATAAATTAAAGTTTTACAGGAATGTTAATACATTCCCAAGTCATTCCCAAACATTTTTAATAGTTCCTAAGCAAAGGACCATGTAGGCGTGATGATCTTAGGGTATAAAAAGTGTCAGAACTATCAGAAACAGTAACAACAAAATCTTCAGTTCAGATCTAAGGCACCTAACACAGAAAGATAGGGTAACATTTTTTGAAAATTTCAACATAGATATAGTCTCTGTATTTTGGCTCACTGCTAGAATAAGATTGAGAGAGGTGAAGAATCAATTACAGAATGTTGATAGTGCTGAAGTTGAGAAAACACTGATGTAATGTCACTTTATTTATCTGGTTCATCTAGAGCATTATATCCCACACCCATTTTAAAAACAATTTCACCATTACTTTCTATTTCAAGGGTTTCAGGAGTCACCTGACATTAAAGTGTTTGGGAAAGACCCAAATATGTCTACCTTCTTG
Organism: Solenodon paradoxus; assembly: GCA_004363575.1. Taxonomy (NCBI): domain Eukaryota; kingdom Metazoa; phylum Chordata; class Mammalia; order Eulipotyphla; family Solenodontidae; genus Solenodon; species Solenodon paradoxus. Next base: position 220,844 of record RJWH01002178.1, read on the forward strand.
AAAGTGTGAAAAAGAAGAGTTAATCTTTTATGCCTTCATGGCTAGGCTTGAATAATTTTCATATGATAATATATTTGAATGTGCAATTTTAGTTGGTAGTTTGCTGTCACAGAAAGAATGCTTTATAAAGAACAGGCACAGGCAGTGTAATCACAATGTGTAAGCACAAAGTCTAGCATACAGCAGGCACTCAGTATAACAAATGATTGGCTATCATTTCCTTATGAGAGACAATATTATAAACAACATAAGCTGCTTGGGAATTTAGAAGCATTAAATGAAGTACGGTTCATTTCAATGTCAATACAGTTATCAAGTTTTCAACTAGTAATAAATCTTCAACAGTTGCCTTTAAGGCTAAGAACCACGTAAGAGGTTAACAAAATCTTTCTCTTTTCCTTTCAGACTCTCCCCACTCCCAATAATGTTTCTATAAAGTTCTAATCAAAATCTCTTTGCTTTCACACTATGAAAAGTTGATATATCAAGAATCTTTTCCACTCATTTTATTTTCTGGTCAAGTCATTACATTATTAGATGTGGAAAGCCAAAGCTAAACACATACACATACATACAATCGGGCTCTAGGGCAAAAGGTTCTTATTGATGCCTATTACTTTAGCCCCGCTTTTATTGTTTTTATAACAATGGCATTTTTGATTTTGGCATTAGCAAGTGACAGAAGACCTCTTTTCAAAATGAACAACTAAACAAAATAAATAAATGCTTCTTCCCGTTTGCCTGCCCACTCGCCTTCATTTCTACCTGCACCCTTCCTTTTAATAAATAAATTATTTTGCTATTTTCACTACTCAATGCCAATGAGCACTTCTCCCTGAAAGCTAGTCAAGTCACTGAAATAAGAAAACTATCACTTATGGGATAAAAATTCAAGAATTTTGGCAAAACAAAATTTTTTAAGGTACGATTTTAAAGTCCTGTGTAACCAGAAAGAGAAAGATAAATAAGGGTGGAAAACTGGAAAACAAACAAAGAGTTCATGAAGGAGTAGAATTTACTTAAATTAAGATTTCAACTGATCTCTTTTTACCTGATGCACACACACACACACGCATACTTTGTTTTTTTTAAGGATAGGTACAGGCAGAAAAGAAGGCCTGTAGACAGGGAGGAAGGAAGAGGGAGGAGGAAGAAACACTTTTATTTATTTCATTCATTTGTTTATCATTGGTTGTTTCCCTGGCCCCAGGTCTTGAACCTGGGACCTTGGGGTATGTGGACTGCACTTGGTTTAACTTGCTGGCCACCACGGTGTGCTGTTAATATCTTTTTAATTCTAAAGGAATATACGTGAGGTGGTTCAAAACATAATATGTAAATAATATAAAACCATTTTTATTCTAAAGAGCAACAAAGATTCATGAGTAAAATTTGATTGCATTAACTTTAAAAAAAAAAAAAAATGGTGGCATGCTCTGGTGGAGCAGAGCTTAGGTCAATCGCCTCCGAAGGACACAGGTCACATATCTTTGGGTTCATTTGAGAACTGGGTTGGGGGCGGAGAGAAACAACCAGTGTGAATAACTAAAATAGAAATAAAATAAAATACTTCTTCCCTCTTTTTCTTCCTGCTTGTCTGCCTACTTGCCTTCATTCCTACCTGTACCTTTCCTTTAAAAATAAAACAAAACAAAAAAACAGATGTTATCCCAAGTGAATTCTCAGATTTAGGTTTAAAAAGAAGGCACAAAAGCTAATTTTTGACTACATGTGCCTTAAATGCCAAGAGGATTAAAACAACATTAAAAAGTCAGAGACACTTTCTACATCTTCTTTGAAAGCTTCCTTGGGAGAATAAAAGCAGTTACTACTACTACAATAACATATGAAACAATATTTACTTTAAAATGTATAAGTTTATCATGTACAAATTCCTTTTATGAAGAAATGGAATTGGGTGCTTATTCATGAGTCTCCTGAGAATTCTGAATTCTTTAAGTACACAAAATTTACATATATCTTTTTTCATACTGGTGGATTTTGGATTGACTCACTTACCTTTGATGTACAAGAATTCCAGTAAAGATGTGTTAATACTCATTCTAATAAGGTTCCTTGTAAAATAAAGTAGGGGCAAGCAAAGAAACATGGGGAATTTAGGAAAAAAAAAAAAAAGTCTTGGATGACACTCTTCAATTGGCAAGACAAGAAGTTGGTATAGTAGAGTGGGTAACAAAAAATATCTTTATCTTTGGAAAAAATTTAAAGACTTAAGAAACTTCAAACATTTAAACCAGTTGCTTTCACTAAGAATCCACTCCCATTTAACACATAACTTAAAAATCTTAAGCAGATAAAATTTCTTTACTAGCTAATTCTATCTGACCATCATCTTTTAGAAATACTCTCCTGAGACAGATTTTCTTTAACCAGAATGAATGTTAATTGGCATATAACAAATCTATCACTGAAATCTGTACTTCTAAAAATGATTTTGCAAAAATAGCTAGCTCACTGTTTTTGGTGTTGCAATAATGAATCCTTGTTTATTTTAAGTTTTTATTTTTCCTATTTCTAGGGAGTAGCCTATTCTATCACTTAAGATATCTGTGATTTTAAAAATTTCAAAATAATTGGATTAAATTCTGTCACATATCAAACTTTCAACTGTTAAAAGTGGAACTGTCTGTACATAAGAAAACCTGAGTACATGTATCTTATTTCTTCAACTTTGAAATATAATGTCCTTTAGTTCTGTATTTAACAAGTTCATTATGCCAAATGAAAAAAATAAAATAAAATAAAAATCTTTGAAAAAAAGAAAAAGCAAAGTTTTGGGGAAAGTCATTCATGGATGAAAGTTGAAGAATTAAACCTAAAATGCCATTTTTTAAAAGAAAAGATCATGAATTGGTCTCAAAAACAGATATATACAAATACCTAAAAAAATCTCCAAAAATTCTACTAAAATAACCCCTCCATTCTAAAAACCAATTGTTTCTATTTCTAGATATTTAGGAACATTAAAGCAGTATCTGTTAAATTATTCCCTGTAAGAAATATGATTAATGAAAATGGATAAGTATTTATATAAATATACATTTATCCTCCCAATTAATGTCTCCTAAAAGTTTGAATGTTGGCATTCACTTCTCAAATGAAAGAGTTATCAGCATGTACAAGTGTCACAATGTCTAAGAAATATATTTTTAAGAATGGTATTATCACTTTTCATGAACCAATAAATGACACATTTTACCTGCACGAAGCACACACAACAACCACAATTTATTCAAAGAACTGTTAGAATCATACTGCACAGGTCCAAATCATGACCGCTCTTCTTTAAGGTGCATAACTTCTAAACATTAGATTTCTCTAGTTCTCAACCAGAATTCCTGATTTCACTCCTCTCCAACCCACAGTGATGAACGCAGTGACATTTAATGCCCAATTCCCTGCAGTAAGCCTACAGAGAGCACAAGAAATAAAGGCTTTAGTGCTAACTGGAAGAAGAGATTAAATGACCAGGAATGAGACACTGATACAACTAGCTTACATTTCTGTTTCATGTAAAGTAGAGTGCCTCTTTTCTGTTACCTCATACTAATCCCACAGTTCGGCAAATTAGTATTATAAACCCACTTCAAAGACTAAAAATTTGAGATATGGAAATAAAACTTTTTCACACTGACCCAGCTAATGAATAACAGGAGCAGGGTTCTTCCCCAACATCATTTCTAGCTTCCATGTTCTCTGTACCCAATATGTTTTCATGATTTCACATTCTCAGCTCATAAAGTAAGCAAATTAACTCAGAGCATCTCCTTCCACATCACTTTGTCAAGAGATCACTGCCTCCACCAATTCCTAAGTAGCATTAGGATATGCCAGAAAAATGTTTAAGAGCATTTTATATGAGCCTTTATTTCAGCAATAATTCCAATTTTCCCTGTCATGACACATACAGAAAATGGTAAGCACAAGGCCAAAGCCGATGAGGTCCCAGCTCTACCGCTCTGAGGGCCTGAGAATTCTGGCACTCTGTACCCAGCATGCTGCACCACAGAGGCACACCATCTGGGACACTATTACAGGTCAAAGCACATATTCCCAATGGGCCAGACAAAGAGGCACAGAAATCAGAGAAGTGATACAAGAGAAATGACAGTGAAAAATTCAAGGTCTCATTCTTACAGACAATGGGGAGTTTTCTTTCCCTAACACTGACTTTGGACAGGTTCACCCAGTACCTTGTATAGACTATGGACAAATTATACCCTAATTCGGGCAGGTATGAATAGTAATAGCTACCCAAAGAACCAGAACTGTCAAAGAAAAATTAGTTTAACACTGCAATCTATCATTATGAGAAAAACTAAAACATCTAATGACTGTATAAGGCCTTCTTATATATTAAAGAATATAGCTTGCATATCAGCCATGTCTTAAATTAAGATGAGACTTTTTCTTAGTATTACTAGTTTAAAGGGAAAACAAAATACATCCAAAATCCTAACACTAGCTTTAGAACAACACAGTATTTAATATCATACATATTCCAGTACTAAATATCCTTTCTTGTGTTTTTAAGTTTTTTCTGTCCTTTTTTTTTTTGTCCTCCCTCATTTTCTTTTCTTCCTAGCTCTTGTTTTACTAAAATATTTTTATGTATCAAAAGTTCTTGATATGGAAAAAAACTAGTACTTTAATTGGAGCAAACAACATAGAATTAACAACCCATTAAAATGCACAAGACTAAATGTGAATGTTATCTGTTTATTTAGAGCTTTCAATGCTTAAAACTTCAAATCAAATCTATCCAATCGATGTATTTTTGAAAAAATAAATCATTTTTTCATTCTCTTCTAGGAAAAACTGTAGCACAAATTAACACAGTAGAGAATAGTGAAAACAGAATTACAAATAAAACGTAACTTATGTACCTCTTTAGTCTACTAAGCATAAACTGTAATTGTTGGTAACAAAAGCCAACAGGAATGAAATACAGACATTTATATATTATGTTTACAAGCATCATAAAGTAAAAAAAATCAGTAATTTTAAAACTTTTACTAGACATAAATATAAAAATATAAATAAGAAAATCCCACCCTTTATTTTACCCCCAAATTTTCTCTAGAGTCAGTAAATTTCTTTTTTTTTAACCTCTCAAAAGCATATGACAACTCTCAATACATATCTCTCACTTTAGACTTTTCATGCTTTGATACATATTTTAGGTATTAAGATGTATTTTTAAATGGAACAATTTAATACCCAAACCCGAATTGCCTCAGTGTAACTAGAGAAACCTAACACTAGCACTGAACCATATGGAATGCAGCATACATACTGTATTGCCCCGTGCTAGTCTGATATATGCTAGTTGGCACCGCCATGGCAGCGATATTAGGTGGTGCACCTTCTTCCTCTGGTTTTTCTTCTTCAATCTTGGGAACACCAGGCACATCAGAGGAAAGTTCATTCAGTATTTTTCTAAAATATAATTTAACAATATAATAATTAAGATATATAAATGAGATTTAAAGCAAAAGCTATAATGGAAAAATTGGTTTTATGTATAATTATTCTCCATTTTTGGAAAAAGTATCATTACAGTAGGAAACCTAACTAACTTACCTATAAGACGGTCTTCGTGAAAGGATTTCTCTACGTTTATGAGAATCAATTACACCTTCTGATTCTGCAGATTCATCTGTCTCTGCAATTGTTGCTACCTATTAACACAAGAGTTTCTGAAATGCATCATAAAATATATGATCTCCTTCATTCAGCAAACAGTTGTTAAGGGTCTCTGTGCAAATTCTGGGGAAGCACCCAGCAATAAAACACACATTACCCACACTAAAGAAGCTCATATCCTGGCTTAGGAAAGGAAGCACAGACACCATGTTGTAGAACAAGTGTGTATGGAAGGAATGGTGTAGCTAATAAATAATTAAAAAATGCAAATGATAGTGTGTCTGTAATGTCAAATGAGGCTTTATAGGAAAGGACTAAATACAATATTACAATATGTAAGACTTAAGATCCCAACCCTAAAAAGGAGAGAGTGGCAGAAGTAAAAAAAGGGTCTTGATTTCACTGCCCTTTTCACAGTATCACAGATGTTTTGAACTGGATCTTCAAATCAGACATTAGTAGACCCAAAAAAGGAGGATTATTCAATCAAGTAAACAACTGAGTAAACAAGTCTAGGTAAAGTCATTAGAAGTAGGTTGGGATAGAAGGTCAAAATAAGGAACTTCTGGTGTGTCACCAGCCTGGGGCAGAGTCCACAAAAAGTCCCAGGACCAGGGTTCAAGGCCTAGCCAGAAAGATCAACTAAAATGAACAAATAAATAAAATGCTTTCTTCCTATTCTTCCTGCCTGCCTGCCTGACTTAATTCCTAATGTCTTCCATCCTCTTAAAAAAAAATGTACTAAGGGATTCTCCTTAAAAAAGATAGTTTTTAATATGATTTCATTTTTCAAGTGTAATACAGTAACATTTTTTTTTTTAAAAAGTCAGAACTAAAATACTGAATCTCAACAACCTGACTGCTTTCACTACACATTTGTCATTTAGGATCTAGGACCTTTTGTAAGTTGAACTTACAAAACTCAGTTTACTTAATATTAAAATTTCATAGGAATTTGATGGGGCAAAATTAAAATCACTTATCAAATACAATAATACAAATTATCAATAATACAAACAGGAATATACACTTCCCAAGGAACACAAATGTGGATATATATTCACCTAAGATTCTTACCATTTATCTTTGGTCATGAACACCCCCCACACATATAAGCACATTTACCAATGAAAAGAATAGAAAAACGTGCTGCAATCAGACAATCGTGTATCGCTATCAAATATCTACCATTTTCCACACATCTCAAAATTATAATTGCCCTTTTATGTAAAGTAGTTTATTTTTTTATTTCACTCATTTTAGAACGATGAAAACTGAAGTCCATGCAGAGAGATTGACTTGCTCAATATTCAACATGCAGGAATTCTAAGACAAGGATCTACTGCTACCTATTCTCTACAAAGATAAATGAATCATCTATTTAACAAAATACCCCCCCCAAAAAATCTACTATGAGACAATAAAAATTTCATCCAATATTAACCAGGTTAAAACTAAGTAGAAATACCTGTACCTCAATAAAAGGCATAATACATAAAGAGTAGTAGAAAAACTTTGTTTTACAAATAGGACCAGCAAGGGTCAGAAACTGTTAGAATCAAGGGCCATCACATATTTTTTTTAAAGGACAATGCTGAGAATTATTCTTATACTTTTTCACAGAACATGACATGATGCCTATACTGCAAAGATAAACAAGCTTTTGATGCATGTAGATTTACTTCAAAGCCATGCTGCTACTCTCATCCTTATTCCTGAGTCAACTGAACTCAAATATGTAGGAAAAGAACAAGATTGATTAAGTATGTGCATCTTCATTTTCCTCAGATTGTTTTTGTGAATTAGGTTCAAATTATTTCAACGTTTAAAGGATAATAACAAACTGATTCACAAAACAGAAAAGGAAAAAATTCAGTAAATACGAAAAGTATACTTTATAAACATACACTTAGTAATTTACGTATATTAGTATAAAAATGTTTTAGCTTCAAGAAATGTTAATGATTTATGACTAATCTTGATTATAATTAATAATAAAACACACCTTTGGATTACAACCACAGTAATAATCACATCTACAAAAATCAAGATTTAATCTAAGGATACTTATTGATATATAAACACAAAATAAGGTGACAACATGTCTTATAATGTCTATGGAGTACATGAATTGAATTAAAAAGAAATTTAAATATGTATATTCCTAATAATGTGTATATTCATAAAAGTAGCATTAGTACTTTAATCTTTATATAATGGTGTTTATCATATATCTTCTCTAGAAAATCCTCAAAATATTTTTAAGTACCATTGTAGACTTTGCTAAATAAATCTGAGTTTCAACACAGATGACTAAAAGAATTACTCATCTGCAAGAGCTGACAACAAAACTGTAACTCAAATCAAATCTATATACATAGCCGGACACAATGCACTTCATGCCTAAAAAAGAAATTCCTCCAAATGCCTAATGAAAAGTTTAATACAAGGTATGCAAAGAAAAGGATGATAAATGATATTGAAACAAACCAAAAATTCAAAAAGTCAAAGACAAAACATCTAGGAAGGAAGCTAACCTGAACAGTTTGTATGTGTGGTGACTGAATAACCGATGGCTGTGGTGTCTGAATTACTCCCTGGACGTGTACAGTTTGGCCTGAAGGTAGCTGCACTAGAGTTACAGCTGGGGAGCCTCTTCCAGTGCCTGATCCAGCTACAGAAACCTGCAAAAATGATCATCATTGAAGATTAAGACTGGACCTTTTGTTGTTGTTGTTTTTTTTTTTTAAAGAAATACCACTCAATTATTATGACTGGATTATTTTTCCTTTCTTTTTCCTGATTCTAAGAAATGACAAAAGCTGGGATACTTACCATTAGGAGATGGTTACTGTACTGGAACAGTCATTCTCTGATATGACAGATATTAAAGAACCCATGCTCATCATTTTCAGTTCCCATGTTTCGATGGCTAAGAATGTTTCAAGCACAAAGTTCTAAAGCAGTTAAACAACTTTACTGTGACCTCCTGATTACTAACAGTGAAGCCTTACCCTCTCTCTAACTTCTTCAGAGAAATTGAAGTCAGAACTCAAATATGGTGGATTATTTTTTAATAAGTAAAAGGTTCGACATAAGGTACTCTAGAATTACTCCAGATTCAAGTCAAAGCCTTATCTTTATACAGATGAATACCACGCTTACTTTTATGACTCCATAGTCACAAAAATATGCACAGGAGAAATAAATTCCAGGACCTCTCATGCCCTTAAGTGTCTCTGACTCACAGAAAGTTCAAGCCTTGGAGATGACATGGCCTCTAACACTTCTCCTATCCCCTAGTTCAAGCATTCAGAGAGAAGGCCATAAGCATCACTAGCTTGTGCAGAAAGAAGAAATTCTTGCTCAGCCAGCTCCCAACTCCCTTGAAGGCTTAGACAAAGATTCCTAAACATAATACCTCCATTCTTCTGGACTCAAAAACTGCCGAGTTTTCTATTTAGTAAAAAACTTGGTCCTACAGGCCAGTGTAATCCTAGAAACTTTGCTTTAATTTTACTCTTTCACTTTTCATTATGATTACTTAAAAGACTTTGGAAATGAAGAAAACAATTTCTGTCACGAGTGGTATAGAATGGCAAACCTTCATTTTAAAGATAAACAAATATTTACAAACTACATATATTAATGCTCAAACTATTTAAAATTGGGTTTATAATATAAATTTTAAGATTTACAAAATCATTCCCTAAAAAATGTGAACATCTCTGGTAATCCAAAAGTAAAATACGTTTTTATCAATACACATGAACTCTGTGTTGAGCACTGTACTAGGTGCACTAGGTAGAAAGTAGAATTGATCAAATAATACCTAAGAGACAAAAGCACAATAAACAGTGTAGAACTAAATGCTCCATTGTGTAGACCATGAATGTCATAGAAGCACTGAACAGAAAGATTAGTACGGACCTGAATAGTAAGTGATGTCTTTGCGTAGATGCTATGGCTTGAGCTGGGCCTTCATATGAGCCTAGATAACAGTTGTATGGAAAAGTAAGAAACTAAGAAATACCTAATATGTAGTCCAAGGGACAAACTCAGCCCATAGGCCCCTGGAGTATTACTGTCTACCTTAGATTTCAGAGGTAAGAAAAATGTTATTCTATAATGGAACCAGGAAGATTTAATAACTAGAAGTTTTTAAAAAAGGGATTATACAACTGTTTCCAGCATAAAAGGCAATTCCTTTTTTAAAAGTAATCTCTATGTGGACCAATAACTAAAAGGTATTTATTTCTTTCTACACAATTAATTCCTAATTTTTTTTTTATCTCAGAACACCTTTACACTCTTAAAAATTATTAATGACCTCAAAGAGCTTTCCAGTAGGCTGCTGCAAATGTTTAACAATTAGTTCTTAAAAAGGGAGAATGCTGATTTGGAACTTTTGCTGATTTCTCTAATGAAATATTCCTATTGTAGCAATTTCAAGCTACCAACAGATGACAATGAACAAAATTGGAAAAGAGATGTAAGCAACTGGTTCTCACAAGCCAGCTCCAGCATACTATTGGTTATAAGTATTGATATTTACCACATTAGAAAGCAAAACTAAGAAATGTTTTAAAGAGTTATAAATTTTATTACATAGTAAATGTCATTTTATAAAAATATATTTTTCAAAAAAATTAGTGATAAGTGTCATGTTTTACACTTTTATGAATTCTTTTAATGTTTAACTGGAAACTAGATTCTCATTCCTAATTCTGCACTGAGTCTGTTGTAATATTATTTTAGTATATGAAAAAAATCAGGACCTCATACAAATATATTTTTGGGAACGGAATATTTGAACAGCTTTGTCAGAAAAAATGTGGCTATTCTTCTTTGATACTACAGCAAAACTCAACAAGTCATTGTTTTCTTAAAGGTTAGCTGCAATATGGAATCTGAAACCGTATCATACATTAACACAGCTTTTTCAAAATTTTTGGAGTCATGTTTTAATATTTTTTAAGTTTTTCTCTTGGGAAGGGGAGAGCTTTGTAAAGGGGGTCAATTGTATGATAGAACCTAATGTAGTCTTTACAGATGATGTATAAAGATGTACACCTATAACTACTATATTACAAAGCATGGTACTTCAATAAAAATTTACAATCAAGAAAAAGAAAATATTGGCTTACTGAGTCAAGCAGATCTCCCAAATACTGATATTTCATGACACACTAATCAGAAGTCACATTCTTTAAAAACATCAATCTCAAAAGAAATTACATTGATAAAGCTATCAAGCTCAAAATGGCAGGTACGTTTTCCAAATTTCAAAATATTTCCTTAAAAGTCTGAATTTTATAATTAGCAATAAACCCTGTCAATTTTTTCCCTTGAAGTGACAAATCTATTTGCTTCTGAGTAAATTTTTCCAAATACTCGAATTTAAATAATCAGAGTTTGGCTATTAGTTATTCTATTGAGAAATATTATGCCCAGTGGAGGTGGGGTGAGGGAAATCCAGTTTATTCATCTTACCTCTCAATAACTTAGGTGACTTTCTTTAAGAATACCATCAGTGAATGTTTTTAATGAGTGTTCCCATTTCATGACACAGAATATTCAAGCAACATATACTCAAAGGTCAAGATTTAGTATAACAGGTAATATTTACTGCTTCAGCAAGGATAATCTTAAGTGAAATTGACTATTTAAAAAAATTACAAAGTGAATGGCAGTGATGAATACAGTAACCACCAATTCACTTTGATGCCACTGATTTGACCTGTGCTAAGGTGCCCTTACTGTTTTTGCATTAGTGCAAATACCACCATAGAGAAAAGGGAAAATACATCTTAACATTACTGTGAAAATAGTCTGTCCCTCCCAACCTCCTAAAAGGGTCCTCAGAGACCCCCAGTATTCTGCACACCCCAGATTGAAAATTTCTGCTCTATACTAGGGTTGCTCTGAGAACCTGGTTCATAGCTTTAATAGCAGATTACTGAGGCAGGATGCAATTTCAGCCCCACTATAGGAGCACAGTCCAAGCTACCATGTCCAGTAACCCTCACAGAGTTCCTATGTCAGGGAGTGAGCAAAACGTAACCTAAATAATACCCGTGAGCACTGTGAGAATTTGCACAACTAGACCTGAAGATTGAGATGGCAGATAGTGCCTACATTCACTTTCTGTGGGGAAATGCCCTAGTTTCAAAGAAAGTCGATATTTTAAAGAACTGATAAACAACTCAAGAAAGAGTAGCAGGATTTTAATAAGTATAAATTATGCTATAAGTTGCTTCAATAATGTTTTATATACAATTTCAGGATTTTAAAGTTTTAAACAATTGCTCTATCAAAATGGTTTAGTATCAAGAACACTTGAGGAAAGGGAGTTGTATCTACTAAAATGGTATTCCTAGAATTCTGGAGAGGAGTTATATGAATTTTCTAAACAACAGATTTCTCTCTGTCCAAACTCTGGGTAGTGCAAAAGCTCATGGGATAATTCTTTAATTAAACTACTGAAATAAAGGCTGAAAATTAGCAAAGTGACTCCAACCCAAGAGTCAGACTTCAGATGTATTCTTAAAAAAAAAAAAAAAAAAAAAGCTTCTTATATCTAGAGAACTGTCAGACATTCTATATTCTCACTAGCTTTGTCAAAACTGATAAATGACTAGTTATTAAACCTGTAACTATTAGTAGTATTAACAAGCTAAACTTCACCATTATTCATTGAAAGACTTCATGTGGCACCCTACATTGTTAATATATTATTAACATTATTAATATATTTTATTCAAATGGGTGACAACTAAATACACATCCTTGGGAATGGTATACAGATGGCATAGAAGGAACAAAAGCAATGATTCAATAACATGCATAGTAGCCTTACAGTCAAAAACAGGGTAAAGAAGTATCTTTTAGTTCTGTGTAAGATGACAGATACTCAGTTTTAGGCAGACTAGGTCAAAAGTGATGAAAAACGGCAGTAGGGAAGCCAAGTGCAAGTGTTTAACAGGCAGGAGCAATTACGAGATTGGTGCTTGGGTTAGAGCTCAGACAGGAAATAAAGATATGAGAAATACTGACAAAGAACAAATTATAAAGAGTATAATTACTTTTTTTCATAATATGTAAATAGAATCCTAAAGAAGATCTGGAAAGAAAAGGGAATTAATTCTTTCCTAAAACAAACTATTGTTACAGACAGACAAACTTTAGTTCATTTGAACTAAAACATGCATACTGCAGGTAGAAATAGAGAAACCCTTCTGATAATTATTGTAAGATTTTTTAATAAGAAAAAACCTCACAGAAATAAATCGTGGACTAGTGGTTTAGTCAACCAGGCATAGACCACACACATCCCAAGGTCCCTTTTTCAAGACCAAGGGCCAGTAGTGGTGCGGGGAAACAATCAAAATGAACAACTAACTGAAATATATTAAGAACTTCCTTCTCTCCCTTCTTGCCTGCCTGACTACTAGCCTTCATTCCTGCCTGCACCTTTCCTTAAAAAAAAAAAGAAAAGAAATTAGTCATTTTTAAGATTTAACCCATTATTTTATTACTCAACAAATATTTATTAGGAGCCTGCCATGTGGACCAGTATAGACAGTAGGGACATAGCAGTGAATAAAAAAGTCTCTGTTCTCCTAGATCAAAAGGGGAAAGAAAAATATATGAATACATAATTTTAGTTAATACTAAATTCTTAAAAGAAAAATAACAGGGTAAGCAATCAGAGGGTAACAAGGCAGGAGTGTGGAAGGATGGTATTTAAGATAAACTTGTTAAGAAAAACATTTCGGAGGAGGGAACAGTTCCACAAAAGCCTCCATAAAGAAAAGGAGAAGGCCACAAGAAGATCTGTGAGTATATTTATCACATTCTGATATTCAAATAGGCAACTACTCAAAAAACAAAAACATAAAATTAGTGTATTTTCTATTTCATGATTTTTAGACCTCTATTTATGAGGCTCTAAAAGTATGTAGAATGAACTCACAGTATTCATAATTTACCTTTTTTTCCAGATCCCCTGAAGAATAATCCTCTTCTATAGGATGCCTGAAACATAGATTATGCTGATACCACCACATCCACCGAAAACCCCACTATAGACAGTAATCTGAAGAAATAAGTTAAAACGATGCAATTGACAGCCTTACTTGGCCTTGCAATTAAAAAAAATCCTAATAATGATACTTAAAACTGGGAAAACCTCATAATGTTGTAACACAGCATTTGATTAGCACCTAGTAAACTAGCTCCAATCCGTAGCTAGGTTCCTTTATGATGGGTTTTATGATGTCACAGTACAGGTGCAAATATCATAGGGCTACTGGGTCTGCATTTAAGACAATAAAGGGTAAAAAAAAAAAAGTGAATTCACAATACAGCAGATTATCAAGTCTGCTGCCTATATAATAAAATCTATATGTTACCTCATTTAATTTCAAGAACTACAATGAAAATCCACTAACAATCTTAACAAAATGCTAGGAAACTATGTTGATTTCTTGTGTATTAAGACAGGATTCTCTATAAAGACTCTTTTTCATCTATGGAGGTAAAAAGATGTTTAAAAATATTTCAAGTATTCTCAGCTTGAAAACAAAATGAAAAATGTATATCTGAATAAAGATGCAAAATAATTCAGTTTATTTTAAAGTTGCATTTAATTGTACTAAATGAAGATAAATACAAAATGTAGAGTTAGTCTCATTTCTGTCTTTTGCATTGAATTTTTTTTCTAAACAGTGTAGCTAACAAATGGTAAAAATCAATGGAGTTAAATTTTACTTAATTTTTCTCTGAGAATATATCAGCTGAAAATACTTACTGATAATAGTTAACCTTGTAAGACTAAATTTTTATATTTACTATGTTATAATTCTAAAGAGAACATGAGGATGTTGCTGACTCAATTCCTTTGTGTGTGTAGAGCCTAAAGAAACACTATCTGAAATATATAATCTGAATAAAGACTGACTAGATCACTGATTTTGGTATTGTAAATATAAATGACCAATTATGTCTAAAAAATTCACCTCAAAAGCAATGCAAATATCACAATTGAGTCATTCTTCATTATACAACATATATTTTGATAAACTTCCAATAATGATGAACATGACAAATTAAATTTATAGGTTCTTTGAAAACCCTTTGAAAAACATAAGATTAACTCTAATCTATTTTTTAACCAAGCTAATCACAGTATTTTGAATTTCCTGTTTATAGTACGGCATATTTTGTATTGTAACCAATATAAGATGGGTTTCATTTGAAAAGCACTATAAAAAGGAATATGATCTTTATAGACATCATAATTCTTTTAGTCTACAATTTTCAATCTTATATTTGGTTTCATTAAGACTGAAACAAAAACAAATTATAATTTACTAGCCAAATATATTTCAAAATAATAACTGCACATAATGAAATGTTACAGTAAAATTTTCAGCCAAAAATGGCATTTATCCAGCAGATATCTTAAAAGGGCAAATAGTGAATATTAAAATGGCTTTTTATGATAAGGCAGATAATTTCTAATAATGAATAGGAAAGGTTCATGAGAAAATCCAGAAGCCACAAAAATGTCTAAAGCCACTTATTTAAAATTTCAGATTAAGTAAAACATGTCTATTAAGTAAATTGCAATTTGTTTTAATTCTGTCTTTATTCTTCTACCAATCATTTGTGTAAGTTCTAAAGGACACTGACCTGGCAAAAAACCACCTTAACAATAGTACTGTAATAATAAACAAAATGTTTCATACATATAAAGGAATATTACTCAGCTACAAAAAGGAAGGAAATCCTATCACATGCAACAACACAGATAAACTTGAAGACATTTATGCTAAGCAAAACAAACCAAGCACAAATATTGATGATTCCACTTATACAAAGTTTTTAAATGTAATCAAATTCATAGAGACAGAAGACAAAACAATGATCAGGTGCTAAGCGGTGGAAGGGAAAGATTGGTAATGTTTAATGGATATAGAGTTTAGATTTGCAAGATGAAAAAGTTCTAGAGATGTTTGATAACTCCACTGTACTAAACAGTTAAAAATTAAGATAGTAAACCGTGTTTACTACTATAATTTAAAAAAAATAGTAAGGCTCAGGGTCAGGGGAAAACCCCAAAATGAAAACAACTAACTAAATAAAAATGCTGGCAAGCCCTAGTGGCTTAGTTGTTAAGTTCATTGGGCATAGTCCTTGTATATTCCAAGTGGGTTCACAACCTGGTACTGGGGGCAACATCAAGATGAACAACAAAATAAAATAAATAAATGTACCTTCCTCCTCTCTCTTTCCGTCTGCCTGTCTCTATTTACCTTCATTCCTGCCTGTACCATTCCTTTAAAAAAACAAAGAAATGCTTCTTTCTCTGTTCCCTTCCTCACTTTTTTAAAAAAATAACAATACCCCTAGTTAAAGACATTTCTCTCAGTTTTTCACAAAATATCAAAATTGTATTTCTTTTTCTCCAGCTTTATTGAGATATAATTGACAAAGCTGGTTTTTCCTTTTGTTTGTTTTTTAAGGAAAGATGCAGGCAACAATGAAGGTAGGTAAGCAGGTAGGAAAGAAGAGACAGAAGGAAGTATTTTATTTTCTTCAGTAGCAAATCATTGGCTGTTTCCTGGTCCAAGGACTTGAAGGGAAGGGCACCTTGGGATATATGTGGACTGGGACTGGTTTAAACCTTCGGGTCACCATGGCATGCCTTGGTACTGAGATCAAAGCCAACTTAAAGCTTGAATCTGCTATGCCTCTGACAGTGTATGACACATTGCCTGATCCCCAAAGAGAAAAAAACACTTTTAATTCTATGTATACATGAAATGTAATGTATATGAAGAATATGCAACAAAGAATTCTCTAATGCTTTATCTGAACCCAGGATAAGGCACTGTAACAGATCTTAGTTGACTCACACTTCCAGCTTAATCTATCTCAAGCAGTCTACACTGCAACAATTGGGATAATATTAGAAGACATTTGAGCATATACAAATTACTTAATTGGGAGATTATAATAGAAAAGAATAAAAAATATGCACAAATGATTCTGACTTTGTCTTGTTCAAGAGTGAACAAGAAAAAGTAAAAAAATTAAAAATCCCTGCAGTTATTTAGTATAGAAATAAGCACAGTCAGGATAGTTCAGAAAATTCCCTACAAAAGGAGATCCATGATACACAACTGAATATCCAAAATCCTGAATCTGTCATACATTTCACAACCTCAGAGTGATTTGTTGAAACTTACAAATTAAGCACAGAGCTATTTCTCAAGAAATCCCTTGCAGGAATTTTAGCTTTCATAATGAACGAAAAAAAAGTATCCAAATGTATTAAATTCTCAAACTAAAAATTTTCAAGTATTAAAAGTTCATCTAAAAATTAACAGCCAGAAAGTCATAAAATCACTTAGGAAAATTATAATCTCCTTAAAATTAACAGCAGTGCTGAGTATGATTTAGAAGACTGCTATTATCGTCAATTCTGATGATACTAGAAACTGTAATTTATGAGACAAATATTTATTTTGTGCACCTGGGTACTGTCAAACATAATTCATATCAACCAACTTATAAGCACTGTATGTGTGCTTCATGTAAGTCATCTAAGTAACCTATGAAATTGGTATTTAAAATTTTGTGAAATTGTTTTTAGATCAAAGAATGTCTTAGTACTTAAATTTTGTATATAAATAACTGTCTTTACTATTATAATATAGTACTAAAAATACTGCACACCACTAATTTTAGTTAAACTAAACGTACTTCAAACTCATATCGTTCCTGATATTGATAACCGATAACAAGTCAATTTATTTACCTACGTATTTACTTGTATTTATTTATTTACTTACTTACCTACTTATTTGTTGGTTTTCATCCACCACCTGGATCACTAAACTGGGTCCTTGGGCTTCATATGTTCTATACCTTAGTTGCCTAAACACAAGGGTACCCATCATTGGTTTTTAAAGGCATTTATAATTTGCCAAAAAAGAGGTCTACTACAGTGTTATTTTTCTTAACTATTTCTGCTTGCATCAACAGTTCAGCAGATATTGTCTCTACTTTAATACATTCAGTCTCATAACCAGGTTTTTTTGCCCAATCCATTTTAGAAGAAATTGCAATCTGTAGGCTTTGGGTGTTTGGTATATGTCTATTAGAGTCTATCTGTTTCAGATAGTCATTTAAAGCAGCTGTTTCCCTGTTAAGTTTTTGCCTGGTTGATCTGCCCATTGTTTTAAGTGGGGTGTTGAAGTCTCCCGCTATTATCATGTTCCTGTCACTGACTCTTGTCAGATCTAGTAATACTTGCTTAATGTATTTTGATGCACCTTTATTTGGTGCATATGTTAATTGTTACGTCTTCTTGCTGGATTGGCCCTTTAATCATTATATAATGTACATCTCCGTCTTTTGTTATGCTTTTTAGATGGAAGTCTGTTTTATATGACATGAGTATGTCTGCTCCTGCTCGTTTGTCATTGCCATTCGACTGTAGGATTATTCCAGCCACTGACTTTGAGTCTCTGCTTATCTTTTGAAAGAAGGTGGGTTTACTGAATGCAGCGGTTGGATAACACTTTTTAATTCATTCAGCCACTCTACTCTGCATTATTTGACTGGTGAGTTCAGTCCATTAACATTTAGGGTAATTATTGATATGTGGCTATTTACTGCCATTTTATAATTTATCTTCTGTGTGTTGTTCCAGATAGTGCCTTTGTTCTTCTCTTTCTCTTCTTAGGTCAGATGAGTGCAGTTATGTTTTAACTGGTTTTCCTTTTTGTTTTCTTCTTTGCTTTTTCCCTGGGGATATATTTTGAGGTTACCCTGAAGTTAGCATTAACAGTTCTGTTTATTTCCTATTTTTATTTGAAAGCAGATTAGTCTACCACCCATTCTAACTACCCACATTTTTCTTTTCTCTTCTCTTCCTACTTTTTATATTTGCTTATCTTAACTGTTTTTATGTGGGGTTTCTTTATGCTTTATAGAGCATCTTATAATATTTTTGCAAAGCTGGTTTTGTGGTGATGAATTCCTTTTACTTTTTCTTATCAGAAAACCTTTTTATCACTCCTCCAGTTCTGAAAGATAATCTCGTAGGGTTATAGATAGTATCCTAGGTTGAAAATACTTTTATTTCAGCACTTTGAATACATCATGCCATTCTTCTGGCCTCTAGAGTTTCAGTCGAGAAATTCACTGACAATCTTATGGGGACTCCTTTGTATGTGACACATTTTTCTTTGGCTGCACTTAAGATTCTTTCTTTATCTTGTATTTTTGACATTATGATGACAATGTGTCTAGGTACATTTTTGTTTGAGTTTCTTTTACTAGGAACACTTTGAACTTCCTGGATCTGGAGGCTTGCTTCATTCTTCAGGTTGGGGAAGTTCTCATCTATTATTTCTTAAAATATAGTTTCTGCCTCCTTTTCTTTCTCTTCTCTTTCTGGGACCCCTGTGATGTGAATATTGTTTCTTTTGATGTTATCCCAAACGTCTCGAATGCT
Source organism: Solenodon paradoxus (assembly GCA_004363575.1). NCBI lineage: Eukaryota > Metazoa > Chordata > Mammalia > Eulipotyphla > Solenodontidae > Solenodon > Solenodon paradoxus. The sequence continues at coordinate 240,042 of RJWH01002178.1, forward strand.
GTTTTAGTTTCTTAGCATTTTTTTTTTTTTATCTCTTTCCTTGTTCCTCTGTCCTATGTTCCTGATCAATGATTCTAGTGGAAGCTTCACCCATCCTATTACTGAGTCCCTCTATTGAATTCTTCAGTTCATCTACTGTATTCTTCACTTCTTTGATATCCTGCTTCATTTCTTCTTTTTCTTTTTTGATGCTCTATTTCACTTCCTCTATTGTTTTCTGGATTCCCATGAGTATATTAATCATTGTTACTCTAAATTCATCTTCAGTTAGTTTGCATATATCCGCTGTATTCATATTTTCCCTTGGGTTTTTGATTGGATCCATCATTTCACATAGCTTTCTCTGTGCCTTTGCCCTGTTAGGCATTCTGTTTATATTTCTAAGGGTTCAGTTTCCCTGCAGTGATGGCCTTGTGTAGGAGGGTGATCACCTTGCTGCTGTCCCAGAACGGCATCAGGCTGCAGTTCCGTCTCTACCCACAGGGTGGCGCTAGCAGGTAGCATTTAGGTTTAGTTCCTTCAGGAAGACTATCTTCTTATTTTAATCCTGGGGGTGGGATATCTGGTGGTTGGCTCCGAGACTCCGGGTGAAAAATGGTGGTGGGCTCTGAGACTCTGTGTAAAATGGTGGTGGGACATGGTGGGAATGGGTAACTTCCCTAGCTGCCTTCTGGTTATGGCGGCACCCAGTGTAATTTCACCACGTGGGTTCCAGCTCAGTTCCTGGGGCGCTGGTTCTCCTTCCACCCCCCCATCCCCCACACCCACCAAGATGTCCTTCCCTGCCTCCCTGTCCTAGGCCCAGTGGGTGTGCTCCTCAGGGTCTTCAGCCTTCTGCGTCCTCCCTCAGCTCCACCTCACCGCTGCAGCTCTTATGCTGAGTCCCAAATCTGTGGTTTAACTGCTGACGTAACGTTTTTGCCTACTCTGTCATCAGAAAAGTCCCTCCATCTCTGGAGCCAAAGAGCCTGCTGTTCCTCGGTATTTGCCTCTGGAAAATAAGTGAGCTTCTGGTTGCTCTGTGTGAGGGAATCTGAATCTCCTTCCTATCAGGTCACCATCTTTTTCTTCAATCTCTTGCCCAATCCATTTTAGAGAACAAACTAAAGTTTTAACTCTGACAGGGCTCAGAAAATTCACCCTTCTAAAGAGCACTATTAAATACTGTCATTGGAATTATTCAATAAATTAAACATTTCCTAAAGCCTCTGTGTTTTCCAAATGCAATTCCTTTTGTAGGTAGTATTTACAAAACTTGTAATAACAAAAATTAAAATTAAAATGAGGCAAGGCAAATGCCCTCTGAAGATTATTCAAAGAAGAGACTTCAAAACAATAAATAAATAAATAATAAAAAATAGGGCACAACCCTGCCATATAAAGCCCAAAGACCAAGGTTTAAAACCTGGGATCGGGGATAGGAGTTTAAAATAAGATCAAAAACAAAAACACAAAGAACAAACTTCAAGAATTATGTTTCCTTGGTGTGCTCTGATGGAATTAGCAGTTAGGTCAGTAGCCTCTGGAGTGGAGGCTTCCTGTCCCTGGGTTTGAGTCCCAGGTCCAGAGGGAAAACAGCCAATGTAAACAACCAAAAATGGAAATAAAATGAAATGCTTTTTCTTCCTCTCTCTTCCTGCCTTTCTGCCTACCTGCCCTTCATTCCTGCCTGTACCTTCAAAAAGAATTGTTTACTTTTTTCGAATTCTACTATCTTGTTTTTGTTGTTTCTTTATTGTAGTTTAAAAAAACACGACATAAAACTTACCATCTTAACTATTTTAAGTTCATTAGTAAGTATATTCACATTATTGTGAAACGTTTTCACAGAACATTTTCATCTTGCAAATCTAAAACTTTATATCCCTTAAACAACTGTGCTCCCATTATTCCCTATTTGAAGGAAGTCAATCCTAATGTTTTGTTTGAAAAAAAAATCATTGAGGAGCAGCCTAGTGGAGCAGTGGTTAGGTCAATTGCCTCTGAAGGATCAAGCCACATACCCCTGGGTTTGTGTTCCAGGTCAAGGGAAAACAACAAGTATGAACAATCAAATAAAAATAAAATAGGGATGCATATTACATATTTGTGGGACAAGTGGAGAAATGTGAATATGAAATCAATATCATGCAATGAATTATGATTGAATTTATTATGATCGTGACGTTTGGTTATATAAGAAAATGAACATGGTATTTTAAGAGTTGCATTCCAAATAAAAGTAGGAGTGAAATGGCATAATGTTTGAGATCTGCAGTGGCTTCAAATACTTCAACAAAAAGAAAAAAATATAGATGAGACAAGTGATATATGATCTTAGCAACTATTAAGCTTTTATATATTATATATAAATATATGTGCATATTATTCTACTCTTATATGCTTGAAATCTTCAGTCATAAAAGAATCTTTAACTTTCCATCATCATTTTAAAGTTTGTATTATTTCCAGAGTATGTACGTGTGACTATTTTAAATCCACTTGTATCTACAGTAATTTTGCTTTTTACCATTTTGACTTTTGGAAAGTGTTTCTTCCTGGCTTGGTTATTTAAAATAGATTCCCCAATTTATTACCAAGAATTCTTTCAGGGTAAGAAGGAGATGAAATCTACTCTTATTTATCAACACAAATACTTAACAAACAAGATAGCAATTTCAAATAAATCAACATAAAAAAATAACTCAGGCAAGAAGAACGTCGAGTCACAATATTTAACCTTAATTATTTGCCATCTGAGGGTTTAATAATGGCAACTCCAACTTCCAATTCTTTGACATTATCACCACTGTGACTTATACTGACAGAAAGAAAAGTCTCCATTAGTGCCTAGCAAATTATAATTTAGAAAAACTTAAAACTCAAGTCTCTCTTGGTGCACCACTGCTCTCTTCAGTTAGGGCCAAGAAGAGTAAGCATGAGTTTTCAGATCTTCACAAAGGGGGTAATTTTCAAAGAACCTGATTAAGCAGAATCTTTGGAAAAGCCAAGGCACTCAAAACTACTACAGATGAGCCTTGAACAACATGAATTTCAACTGCATGGGTCCATTTATGTATGTTTTATATTTTCTTATAAACAATGTCAACTTATAATAACCTATAAAGAACAGTACAGTGCTATAAATGTATATGCAAAGGATTGAATCCACTGAATCTTTTGGTTACACTTTTTGTTCCCCACTCTTTAAATATGAGCATATAAAAAGGAAAAGTAAATGCTATGAATTTTTCTTTATAAAACTTATCCATAAAGTGTACCCTACTGGAGTAGCGATTAGGCCAATCACCTCCGAAGGAGCAAAGGCCACCTACCTCTGGGTTCCCTGAATCCTGGGTCTTAGGTGAAACAATGAGTGTGAACAACTAAATAAATAGGATGCTTCTCCCTCCTCTCAGTGCCTGCCTGCCCACTTGCCCTCATTCCTGCCTGTACTTTTTTAAAAAAACGAGAAACAAAAAACAATTTAAGTTAAAACATGGGAAACTGCAGTTCTCTAGTTTGAAGAAAATGAAACAAATGGCAAATATATCAGGAATTAGTCAGAAGTTAGTCACTTTTAGCGTATATTAAATACAGAGTTCAGTTTGATTTCACAATCCTTCAATAATATAATATTGCGTAGAAATAATACTCATAAATGAACAACTTTAGGCATCACAAGAATCTAAATTAGTAATTATTTTTAGAAAAATTTGACTGCTAAGAATTATGCCCTAATTTTCAAAAAAAATCATGATCTGTGGTACACCATGGTGGAGAGGAGTAAGTCATGCACACCTGGGTTCAAGTCCTGAGTCCAGGAGGAAACAACCCATGTGAACAACTAGATAAAAGTAAAATAAATGCTTCTTCCTCCACCCTCTTCCTGCTGCCTGTCTGCCTATTTGCCTTCATTCCTGTCTGTACTTTTCCTTTATGTGCATGAGAGAACCACTCTTAACCAAAATAATGAATTTACATCAGATTACTTCTTTATCTCTCAACATTTCTGACTAAAAGATAAAAACCATTATTTATTGATCAAACACTTCAAACACACAAAATAGAATAATATAGAAAGTTCAGGAACTTGCTAATCAGATTTAATATCAATATTTGATAAATATGAGATTTTTAAAGCAGCAAGCACTATCACTGTAAACCAGAGGCTTTTATTTTTAGTTCTTTGACTCAGTCATCTCCAATCTTATCTCCCCCTTTTATCTTAATCAAAACGCTCACAATTTCTCATATCCTAATCCTATTCTTTCTCTCACTGATCCATCTTTCTTTGCTTCACAGAAAAATTTCTTGAGAATCTATACTTCCAATCCACTTCTTCTTCCTCTTATTTATTCTCAAATCTACCACGACCAGTTCTAACAGAACTGCATTCAACTGTATAAATTCAACTGCATAAAACCAAGGTTATTTTTCAGATTTCCTATTACCTGACCTTGTAGCAACTTTTTTCTGAGGCTCACAGCGCTAAGGGTCACCTCTTCTGAAGGTCCTCAGAATTGCTACTTCTCATCTTTAGAAAATGGGGACCTATTGTTTTGACTGAGCAGTTCCAGAAGACTAGGCGGAAAGCCCTGTATGGAGGTCAGCAAGTCAAGACCTGTAGGGAAGGAGATGGAGGCAGAAGGAAGATTTGCTTTTAGCTACAACTTCAGCAAAAAAGGGTAGAATGATGGAACAGGAATCATAGTTATAAAAAAATCTAGAAGATCCCAAATTCATGAAAAAATGTTCATCTTATTCTAATCACACAGACAAAAAGACTAAGGGTATACAGCAAAATGCTAACAGCAATTACATTTCTAGATGTTAACATTATGGAATTTCTATTTTCTCCTTTATAATAACATATGCTGTTAACTTTCCCCAATAATTATGCAATTTTTAAATGTGAACAAGGCTGATTTCTTTTTCTTTCTTTTTTCTTGAATTGCAAAAGATCTGCATGCCTGTCTTCCAGGGCAACAAAGGAGGATGTTGCCAGGGAAACACAGCTCTGCAGAATACTAGTAAGGCGACACCACCAGGAGCAAAAGGGTGTTAGGAGCAAGAAAGAAAAAAGAGCAGGCTGGGTACAAGGGGTCTGGTCTTGAGAAAGAAGAGACCTCCCAGGAAGCAGTCTGTTATGAGACAACCTAAGAAGTGCCTGGCATTTCCTCTGGGCTTTCTAGTCAGTCACTGGCTCCTTTAGAATCAACTCTCCCTTCAAGACCAGTGTCCTTACTTTATATTACGGCTCCACCCAAATGATGTCTTCACTACAGACTCAGTGCCTTCCAATCCAACCTCCACACAGCTACTAGTGTTTTAAATACTGAATATCCAAAAATATTTCAAGAATATTTAGAATACAGGACACACTATAAACTCTCTACAATTCTGTGCTTACTGTTACCAGCTCAACATCCCACCCAGACACGAGGCTCTAGTTGCACTGGGATACTTGGAGTTCCCCAGAACACCCCATATTCTGACTTTGTGCCTCTGCACATACTCTTCCCTAGTCTAGAATATGCTTCCTTCTCCTTATCTACTTGGCAAACTCCTTCTCACTTTTTATGTCTAATTCAAATAAAAATTTCTCTGTAAAGCACTCCTTGTCATCTGGCTGCTCCTTCCTCTGCATATCTTTGTCATAGAAGGATTCAGAAGAATTTTGTGTTAACATTTTATAGCACTTCTTACACTATTGGAATTATCAAATACCTATCTATTCACCAAACCATGAGGTATTTAAGGTCAGTAACTACATATCCCTATGCATCTAGTAGAAGGACTGGATACAGAAAATGCACAATAAATATTCAATGAGCTAATTAATAAAGGTGTAAACAAGCACAGTTTACTACATATTTTTAAATATATCTCAGAAATACATTTTAGGAGCTGAGAAACAGGCACTAACACATACTCATATTCTCTAACTGAAACCAATTCTAAGTTTAAGACCTAACTAAAAAGTAAATAAAGATTAAACCAAATTACACTGGGCAATGATAATATTTCTGCCATATTTAGAATATGAGATATATAAGAATATAAAACTCTCCTCAAATAATAATTTGAGGATTACATATTGTAGAAGAGTTTTTATTTTTTCTTTGCATAATAGTGGTAGCAAAGTAACTCGAATTCATACCGTCTCGTAATAAAATCAGTAATACTGGGCTCATAACCAGAGAACAGAGGAATCTTATGATCAACTACAAGAAAACTAATTTTCACATAATTCTCATCTGTATAATTTAACTTTCATTAGTAACTATCTATTGTTTGCATTAAATTTACCTGAGCTAAAGTAGGGATTGAATTCTGACCAGTCTGAGTCTGCATATGAGCAGATTCGCTCTCTGTCACAGAATCTGTTACACTTCCATCCTGCTGAGAGTCAATTGTTTCCATGGTCATTTGTCTGAAAAGACAGTAAAAGGAAGAAGTATTAAGTCCTTCTCTGAAATGTTTCTGTTTTTCACCTAGCTTCCTTATTTTCGTTTTTATTATCAAACTGTACTACCTTATTTTTTCATGAAGTAAGTTCAGTGAAGTCCTAATTCTCCAAACTTAAGGCAGCGTCTCTGCTCACTGGATATAAACATAAGAGAGCACTGCAAATTGTATTGTATTAAAAACTTTTTAAAAATCTTATAGTAGTCCCTTTGATAATTCTGTTAAGCCCTCTAGTATGAACAATAAAACAAGGTTTTCTATTTCACATAGAAGCATAAATATTCATTCTGTGATTCTATAGGCCTAATATACCTGCTTAATGATATAGTATGAAAGAGATCCCCATTATCTAAACTGAATTAATTACAATATAACTGCATCTCGTTTTGTCAGCATTAAGTAATTTCTGATCAAGTCTCACTTAGAGGTGACCACTTGCCCTACAGCTCCCCGTTACTTAAAGAAGATAATATAATTTGACCAGGAAAAAGTTTGGCATGTTTTTTTTGTCTATGAATTGAACTTAATGATTTCTATATGAAGTGTTTCTAAAAGAAATGTAAAGCATAGTTTAAGAAATCTTATACTACTAGGAAAAAGTATAAAATGTAAACAAAATGAATGAAACGAAATATTTTCCACTGTCAATAGTTAGGTTTTTTTCCACACTAGAAGTCTTATAAATATAGATCCCAAAAAGTATGCAGGCCATTTAGAACTTCGAATTAAAACATCCAGATCTTTTCCCCAGACTTATTTACCAGATACTACAGATCCTTTATTTTGACTTAATAACTTTTTTTTTGCATTTCAACAGTCATTACACCTAAATTCAAGTCTTCTATTCTCAGACTTGACTACTATTGTCCGTACTAAACCTATAGTTACTTTTCACTATTCAAAGATATTGTAATACTTATAACTGATCATGGCAATTTAGAGCAATTATAAAAAATAAAAACCTATAGGCTACTATGAAAATATGTCTTTCCCTCAATATTCCCCAGTTCTTTTATCTCTTGCCCTATTCCCCAGCATGGTTTCTCCAGTTCAAGGAAAGTACAGGTCATCACCATGTATAAACTGCCAATTCCAAAAGCTCTACTTTTGTTTTAGGAGCAGTTCCCAAAGAGAACACCTCATAACATTAGTTCTGCAGGATAAGAAAAGGGTATTACCTGGAGAAAGAAGGTAGGGGAAACATTTCATCAGTAAGTTTTAAATAGCCAAATTAACAGGGTTTCTTTACTGCAGAACTTCTCAGAAGTGTCAATATACCACGGTGGTTTTGAAAAGGTGGAGAATTTCCAAAAGTATTTGACCACTAAACAGACCACATTTCCATAAAGCATGTCCTAGGCTGTAGTATCTGAGAAACAACTTGAGAAAAACTGTCTTATGCTATCTCTTTTATCTTTATTAAAAATCTCTCCCCTAAGGTTCTGACAAGAAATCTTTTCAAACTACATACTAAACAACCTTCTCCAGTAAACTTCTGATTCATTCTATAAACATTCACTTACAACATACACCTAACAGTCCTAAAGGAATTCAAATACCAGCTTAAAGTTACACCTTTCAAATCAGATCTCTAGCCCAGAGGTCTCTCTTGAATTCCAAAATCATATCTCCAAATAAATGTCTTATGGATACCTCAAACTAAACTCTTCTTCTTCCACAAACATGTTCCTTCTATTAGCTTCTTATCTCAGGAAATAGGGCTCCACCATCCACTTAATTTCTCAAGCTGGAAACCAAGAAGTCATCCCTGAGTCCTTCTCCCTTTCATTCCCTTCTAAAGAACAATTTAGCCCCATTCTCACTGCCACCACTCTATCTCCGTACTCTAATCCATGCAACAGTTATCTTTCTAAAACATATATTTCTGCTTAAAACACTTCTCTGCTTAAAGCTTTTTGTAGCTCTCTACTTACTATAGGATAAAATCCAAACTTCTTATAATCATAACTACAACTACTATTTGTTAAATGCTTAACATATGGTAAATGCCTACTAGTTTTAATCAATAACAACTAAAACTAAACTCCTTCTACGTAGTTCTTCTTTTAGAGATAAGGAAAAAAGAAACAAATAGGGGTTAAGAATCTGATCTAACCACATAGGTATTAAGTGGCAAAGCTAGGTTTTGAACTATGGTCTTTTTCCAAAGTCCATATTCTCAATTACCAAATCAAACTGCCATTTAGTTTCTTTCACAATGTGAGTTCATTTTACTTTCAGTCTCCATTCTTTCCCAATTTTCTGCATTCTGACCTTCATATACACTATTTTTTCAAATACACATCTAATTCCCTAGGTTCTAATCTTTATATCTGTTCTTCCTCTTCCTGGAATGCCTTCCCCCTTCTCCAATAGATAAAATTCCTACTAGTTTCTCAAGGCTTGGCTCAAGGACTCCATTTTTTCAAAAGTCTCTTCTAATAGCTTTGGATAGAATTAATTATTCTGTTCTGAATTCGCAAAGCATTTTATAATATACCTTGATTAGACTTATTTGTCTATCATATAATGTATTTGGTAACAAAGTACTAACACAAGTGTGAGCAAATTGTGGACAGGGATTACGTGTTAAATTTCAAAGCATTCCTGGTGCCTAGTATAGACTCTACCACAATTATTAAATACACCAATTAATCAACAGCTATTCTAGAAAACTGTGAAATTGTCAGATGTTACTAACATGATAAATATAAGGTTCAGAGACACTAAGTAATTTGCTGCAGGGCATATAGTAGATAGGATGACAGTGAATAAGCGGTCTTACTACTTATGATACTATGGTTCCTTCCATACCCACTATGCCAAGTATTTCAGTTAAGACAACATTTTATAATAATGATGTACTTTTGAGCACGCTACAGTTATCACAGTGTGCATTCAGATATGCTTTGTCTTTCAAATGAGGATGTAGGGACTCTACTTACCCCATTTGTGTTCTTCTAGAGTACACTATAAAGATCATTCAGTCAAAGTGTGAAAATAAAACCAATTTATTTGATGGTAAAAATCAACTACAGGCATGTCCTGGTGCCCTAGTGGATAAGTGCACATACATCCCAAGGACCCAGACTTGTGTCTGAGGGCCAGGGGAATAAACAAGATGAACAGCTAAATAAAATAAAGTGCTGCTTCTTCTCTCTTCCTGCCTGTCTGCCTCTGCTCTCCTTCATTTCTGCCTGTACCTTTCCTTTAAAAATAAATAAATAAATAAGGCACAACCTGGCAGAGCAGGAGTTAGGTCAATAACCTCCAAAGGAGCAAGTTCCAGTCTCAGTTCCAAGAGGAAACAACCAGTATGAACAACTACATGAAAATAAAATAAAGTGCTTCTTCATCCTTTCTCTTCCTGCCTGCCTGCCTACTCACCTTCATTCCTGCCGGCACCTTTCCTTTAAAATAAATAAATAAATAAAACATAAGATAGGAACAAAAGGAAAAAGGAAATACAGGTCAAAAATATCTAAATGAAAAATAAGACGAAGCAGTTTCCTAGTTATAATTAGTGTTCAATCTATAAGCTTTTAAAACCTTAGTTATATATAATATGCAAAGATAAATTAAATTGCAGAGGAGCTACATTTACAATTTTTCAAATCTTTAAAAAACAGGATCCAGCTGGAAAAGGGAAAATTATTAAAGTTCTCTCTATTCTCTATTTTAAAACTGTCTTACAAAAAAGTCATAGAAAATTTATTTTCTTTATAAAGATAGAACCAACTTATGAATGTCCCTGAAAGTAAGCAAAAGAAAACTTGGAAAATACAATTCAGATTTCTGTGAAATCCTGGTAGAAACTTTCCTCTATTTTGCTTTTTCCAATGCTATGCCTCCAATACTTAAAATAGTGTCTGGTATATAAAAGGTATTCATTAAAAGTCTTTGAATGAGTCAATGATAAATGAATAAAACTAGAAAAAGTGTTCACACAGGAGAAAGAAAATGTTGACTTAAATTATATGTCTCACTACAGAGCATGGTAACAAGTTAAAAAGTAATGATGGACTAATTTGGTAGACTTCATTTGAAAATTCTAGAATGGTCAAATGTACCTGGAGGTAAAATTTGTTTCCCCACAGGTGAATTAGCTTGGGTTATCTATATTTTTCTGTTATTATATTAATAAAATTATATTTTCAGCTCTTACTCTCTGGTTCTATGCTATGTGTGTACATGAATGTCTTATACATGTACACACATGTATTGTTGGGGTCATACAATATCAGCTCTGGGAGGTAACAAGAGTTAGTCTGCCTGTGACCACTTGGGTAACTGGGGTATAGTAGATGAGTCCTTTCTCAAGGGAGCACAGATAACAGTAATAAAATTTCCAACACAAGTTTAGTTCCAGAGCAGGAGTACACAGCCATACCATGCTGTTCATCTCTACAATGAGTATAGATTATTTCCATAGTATAAAGAGGGAGGGGAAAGCTTATTTAAAAGAAGAAAGAAAAGGAGATGGAAAGAGAAAGAGGATGAAGAGGAGGAGGAAGAAGAGGAGGAGGAAGGAGAGAGGGAGAGAGCAGAAGGGGAAGGAGACTATAGCCAACTTCAGTTCGACAACGGTCAGAGAACAGTCCCCTGGAAGGCCAATTAAGCTTCCAAGATTACAAGTACAGACCAAACGCAAGGAGGAAAACTAAAATTTTGTCCAGATTCTTCTATACAGTCCATTTATGCCCTATGTTGCCTAGAACAATACACAGTAGAAGATGAACACCTTCATCCAATGGCTGATTATACTTTCTAAACTACTACCTACATACATATACACATATATACATATATACACATATACACATATGTATGTATCTATAAATACATATAAACCTCATTAATTATTCATTATTTTAACTTTAAGCTAAGTATAATTTTCAAAAAAATAGAAAGCATATATCTACCTACCTTAGATTTGTCTTAATATATCTTTTTCTGCCACATTTGCTCATTATTAAGACATCTGTAATCAGTGCTTTGCTCCTTCCCCGTTTCTTCTTTATGTATCCTGTAGTAAAATTATAATGTTGAATTGAAGGATCATAACATTTTAATTGGAAAAACTTCAAAAAACTTAAATCTGTTCTGTTTTTCAGATTTTTTTTCTACTGAGGAGAAAGCAAAGCAGTCTAAATAATATAATATAATTTGTTAGATCTCGATTCTATTTTAAAATGAAAACCACTTAATAAACTGAATGAATTTATCATTTTCTTAAATTTTACCCCCTGCAAATTTCTCAACTGTTTTTCATTTACTCTAAATTTAAAACAAAGTTGTCAAGGAATTTTAACTATAAACAAAATATCAACAGTTCATTTGAAATCTTCTGATAGCCTCCAATTCACTAAAAAAAAGTTGTTTTAGATAATCTAACAATGGAAACTACCCTTTTGTTTTGATTAATATTCTTTAAAACTATACACCTGACATGATGAATAAAATGAAATTGGTAAAGAAAAAGACAAAATGATATCTAAGAGTCCTTCATTTATTTTAATTGGAAGGATAAACATACACATGCAGAAGTAGCTTTTAGGCATCCATAATAGTAATGGTCATACTTAAAAGTACTTTCAGGGTTCCCTCCTAAGTGGTCCCCACTAAATGGTATCACGCCATCCCAATCAATTTTAGAACTGAGTCAGTTCTAAAGTTTGCTACACTTCACTAAGGGCACTAAGGTAATGTTAATTGAAGCCACCACCTCCCTCCCACCCAGCACAGGGACAACAGATAACAGACCGTAAAGCATTTGAAGTAGGCTGTCAACAAGGGCAAGAAGTAAGGATATGCCACTCCTTCAGATTCAATCTCATGCTGTGTCATAATGGCATTATACACAGCTCTTAACTTCTTTAAAAAGTGTGTAATCAGCACATCCTGGTGGAGCAGCAGTTAGGTCAATTGTCTCTGAACTACAGCAGGTCACAAATCCCTGGGTTTGAGTCCCAGGCCTGGGGGGAAGCAATCAGTGTGAACAACTAAATAAAAAAAAAAAAAACAAACCTTGGTTGTCTCCCGCACTCTCACTCCCCACCCTACCCTCCACCCACAGGACACAACCTGAGTCCTTGGGATGTACGTGGACTGCACCAGCAGAAAGCAGCAAACCTAACCACTACTCTACCAGGGTGAAGGGGGCCATATATTTATTAAATAGCGATGGCATCCATGACATGCCAGACCCTTATGTAGGCACCAGAGACGCATAATGAAATGTCCCTTCTCTCTAGGAATTTGCAGTCTAATGAGGGAGACAGACATTTAAACTAAGAATGGCATTATTTGAATAATGATGATATGGCACCATAAAAGAAGTAATCGCTAATTTATATATCTCTTAGAAATATTATTTTCTTTAGACTGATTTTTCAATAAGTTAATACACTCTCATGGTCCAGAATTTAAGAGTAGAAAAGGTATTCTGTGAAGTTTCAGAACACCTCATTTCCTCTTCCCAGAGGTAACCAGCATTGACTAAAGTACCAGTTTCCTGATACCACCACCAACCAAAGGATGGCAAAGAGAAAATGACCAGCCTCATACCAGAACAATGACCATCAGGATAAATATGTTCCTTGTTCAGGTCATTATTTCATGCCAACTACTCTCTAAGAAGTCATCACTGACAGTTTGCTTGCCAAATCTAAAAGGATGCTTTTTAGTCTCCATTTTCTTTAACATTACTAATTTTGTTCTCCTTAAACTCTTTATTACACCATGTTCAGATTTGTCTTCCAAAGTATCGCATCCTTTGCTCTCATTCTTCTTTAGTCCTCTCTTTGGAAACTGGTATTCCCAGGCTTCTAGTCACAAAACCTCTACACATTCACCCGAGGCTACTTCATCCTCACTTATGTCCATCAGTGACCCTTCTTCCTGAATTCTATTCAGGTGTATCTGTTTATTAGATCTCTCTTGTTTGCTCATAGATTTTCAAGCCCCAAATGTTCAAAACTAACCTCAACTCCCTTGCTCTCCATCTTTCCTCTAGTATACTCTCACAATGAGATCACCACAATTCAGCTACTCTGTGAGTCCTCCTGCTCCTTCATTCCCTATATTCTTTATTCCCACTTTCCAAGGGTGTACTTCAGTCTGGTGCTTCTAGTATATTAGTAGTGTGGTATAAAAAGCAACAGCACTGGAGGCTGATCTGGGTGTTAACTTGAGTTGTATCACCTATTAGCTGTGCAATTTCAGACAAATTTTCTGTCTAATGGAGATGACACCAATTTTACTGTGATGAGGAATCATAAAATAATATGCAAAAATGTCTAATTATGCTTGGAATATAGACAAGGACCACGAGCTTGCTCAACCTCAACAACTGCATCTGTTAAATAATTCTTAACTCTGCATCTTCACTGCCACTGCTTTAGTTGTGAAACTGGCAATAATAGCCTCACTATAATAACTTTACCTCACTGACACCTCATCTTAATCCTTCATAATTCTCTCCACTATAATAAACTGTTCCACAGTAATCTATTCAAAATGCAAATAAAAACATGCTAATTCCTCATTCAAAATCCTCCAATGGTTCCCCCTTACCTTAAGAATAAGCCAGGGCACTCCCTAGTGGCCTAGTGGTCTAGTACCCCCCGGCAGCAATCCCATATATATCCCAAGGTCCTGGGTTTGAAACCCAGAGCCAGGGAGAACCACCAATGTGAACAACTAAATAAAAATAAAGTCTTCTTAAAAAAAATAATAAATAGCCAAAGTACTGAGCATAATTATTTGAGGTGGTTGGTAGAGGTCTAACTATTATAAAAAGCATTCCAATGTTTTGTTTTGTTTTGAATACCCCTGGTCCAGGATCACAAACCTGGGCCTGTGGACTTCCATGCCCTGCACCTTAGCCACCTAAGTCATAGAAGTGTTCCAAATATTCAAATTTTAAGATACGCCATTCCTTTCAATTACATCAATTTCCCAGGTTCAAAATTACTTGTGTGGATTCTTAAAGCAGGTGGTCCCATTTGATACAACATAAACTATGCATAATTTGAAAAGCTCAACTGTTTTTTATATTATTGATCTCGTCTCAAAACTTATTTTAATACCCTAGAACATTCTCTTAATGGGTAGACAAAGGATGAATCTGTCATCTGGTGCTTGGCCATTTCCTCAAAATGGTTAAATCAAAGTTAACATAAGTCTTAGTTGTGCTTACTTTTAGGAATCATCAGAGAAGCACAATTTGGCAGATTACAGAAAAAAATGGAACTTCTAACCTTAGATTAGAAAATAATGGCTGCTCCAAACGTCCGTGGAGAACTGTGGGGAACTAGCCAGACAAACGGAGGCCAAAGAAATAAAGGTCAAGACACATTAAATTTCCAACCCTCTGTGCCATGATAGCTCTAATACAGATCAAATTAGAACTGGGAATAGGTGTAGTGCCCTGGAACACTCCACATCCATATCCATTCCTACTTGTGGTCCTCAATCTTTATTAGCATGATGGGAAGAACCTAGATGATACTGATATCACCCCCTCCCATACATATACAAATACTGGAATGATTAAGAGCTCAAACGTCCTAATATGTTCTCATGGTAGGCTTAACATAATATATATTCTATTTAACCTAAGGCATGACTTCTGAATCTACATATTTCATGATACAGTTTGAGATTATAATTTCTAGGCTGATCTCCTTATGCCTAAAATTGCAAATAATACTGATGCAACGTCCTATGTACTACAAAAGTATAAATAATGTTAAAGTCCTATCTGCCAAGGAAGTTTTATCTTTTAGAGTAGAAAAGGTACTTTAAGCTGGTTTATTATAGGCAAATGATAGCTTTTACTAAGACAGAAAACTGAGTTCAAAAATAATTTTGCCAGGCATGCCCTTGTGACTCAGGCAGCTGAAATAGCTGCAGTGCAGACCATATAAAAACTTAGGGAACCAGGTTCATGACCGAGAGGATGGTGGGGGGAACCAAAATAATAAACAGCTAAAGATGGTTCTTGGTCCTCTCCCTTCTGACCTCTCTTTAAAAAAATACATATATATATACATATATATATATATGTATATACATATATACATACGTATATGTTGTCTAAATGTGGATATATGAAATAATTTTGTGCTGTATTTGAAAGGACATTCAATACACTAATAAAAACTTTCTATCATATATTAGATTTGATTACAAAAGTAACAGTGGCATTTACCTTACTTTTCACCAAAAAGTAGCTCTATTCACCTCTGGCAATACAGCTTCATTTAATCTCATTGATGTCAAATATTCCTTAACATTTAATCCTCTTCATAAATACTTAAAATGATTAGAGGAAAAATAGCATTATATTTATACTTAAAAATTTTGACCCTCTACTGTAGTTAATTATATCAACATCTTAATTTAACTTTCTAATAAATAGTGGGTATATATAAAAACCAACTTCTGGGAATGCCCTGGTTGCCTAGCGGTTTAGTTCACCAAACGCAGTCCACATACATTTCAAGACCACAGACCGAAGAACTACCAGGATGAACAACCAAATAAAATAAAATACTTCTTCCTCCTCTCTCTTCCTGCCTTCCCGCTTGCTTGCCTTCATTCCTGCCTGCACCTTTCCTTTAAAAAACAAAAAAACAAAATAAAACCAACTTTTGATCAACTTTACTAGAATATAAAAGCTTACTTTACCAATTTCCACCTCATCCACTCTCTGATTAACCAATGTTCTCTATTACTTCTGCAAAATCTATAGTTTAGCTAATGTCTAAAATATTTATTCTGTGCCTGTGTTTCTGTATGTATAAGCTAGAGTGTATGCTTACCAAAAGTAAGTTGTATTTATCACCATTATTATGTCAGCCATATTTATTGTGGTATTTTCAGAATTCTGTTAAATAGTATGTTAGATGAAATGATTAAGTATATAAAATAATTTTTAAAAAGAGTTGTTCTGGCACACCCTGGTGGAGTAGGGGTTGGCACACTCCACATACATCCCAAGGTTCCAGGTTCGTGTCTGGGGACCTATGGGAACAACCATGATGAACAACTAAAGTACTGCTTCCTCGGACTCTCTTTGCCTGCTTATATATATGCCTCTACTCACCTTCATTCTTGCCTGTACCTTTCCTTTAAAAGAAAAAAAAGAGCTGTTCCTATGAAAGTTAAGTTGAATGATTTGGAAAGACAAAAAAAGCAAACTGATTTTTTTTAAAGTCCTACATTTGGACTAGATATTACAGTTGGAGACAGAATATTACAGAGTTCTTTTTTAAAGACACTTACAAAAAAAAAAGTTCTTGTTCCACATTCCACCCAAAAATGTAAAATCTAATTTATGCACTATTAGATTTTCAAAAAAGGTAAAACAAATAATTGCAATTGGCATAGTCAAAATAAAAAGACAACAAAATGATGTAAAATGAAAGGCAGTAGTATACCACTTATACAAGCAGCAAGAGAAAGAGAATACAGAAAAAAATACTATCTTTTTCTTTAATTCTGGGACTAAGCAAGGTTTCAGTTCTTTGGAAAAGTAGGGGATCTTCAAAGTTTAATTATGAGTTAGGTGGCAAAGTGTAAGAGTTGCAAGATAAGGGAAGAATATGAAGTTTCTATAGTAAAACTGACCCTTCTCAACCAACTGGATTAAAAAGTTGGGAGAAGGTAGGCAAAAGAAGAGAATTCCAAAGAGCTATATGCATCTGAAGTTGACAAGGATGAGCCAGTGGCTATAATACTTAGGAGGAGATAAATACAAGTAAAACAAAGTGAAATAGAGGAAATTACACCAATTTAAAAAAGTTTGCAACCCTTGTGAAGTAAAGTTAGAGTAACTTGCAAATCTTTATACTTTTGTGTAAAAATAGAAGTAATCAGTAGGTGTACTTGTAAACAGTTATTTGAAATACCTGTAAAAATAACATCTTTAGTATTTGGAACATAAATCATACATAAAATTAACTGGCTTTCTAATACAATTCAAGGCCTCTCCCATTTAATTGCTTCAGATACCTACTTTAAGAAATCTTAACTTTTTACTAAAATCACCAAAGGATTAAATATTCAAGCAGTTTTTCCTTTTTCAATTCATTCTCCACATGATGGCTGCTTTTGGCTATTTCACAGTCAATAAACAGAATGGCTGTTAAAAGGAGGAAATGAAAAATGAAATTCAAATAATCATGACCTATCTCCAGCCCACAGCCCCCAACCACTACTTCATAAAAGGAAACAAACGTTCTAATCTTTTGTTAGAGATAGTCGCTTTAAGCACATTTCAGAACACTTATTTACATAATAAGTATAGCTGCACTGCCTACTAACTAGTAAATCTAGGAAAGAGGAGATATGGCTCTTGGATTAACTTAAATTCAGAGAAATTAATTTCAACATCGTTATACATACCTAGACAGGTCCTATATTGTGTATTTGAACTAAACTGGTATCATATGTGCAGAAACATACCTAAGTACGTGCTATTTAACTATTCCCTATTCAATATCAATAGGGGTAAAAACCACTTGTGTTCTATAACATAGGTCTTTTTATGTGATGCCCAGAGTTGGAAGGTTTCATCACAATCAATGAAGGATATATATTCCAGTTTAAATCATTTCTAAAAATAAAAAAAAAAAAATCAGTTTGCTATCAATTAACAAAATGGAAACTGCCAGAGGTTATGAACAAAACTGGCTGACATTTGATGTTTGAGTTAGGATGTTCTAAGTTTAAGTTTGCTTTGTTAAAATAAGCTTCATGAAGAAATTTTGAAGAAACAATTTATTTTGTGAAATTCTCTAGTAAAGTATTTGAATCACAAAGGCCCTTCTGTTAACCCTTCACAGTATTTTATTTTGACATAAAATTGGCATGGATGTATCACTGTTCAGAAAATACACGTGAATGTTTCCCATTTGGAGAGAACTGGGAGGCTTCAAAGGAGCCTCACACAAAAGTTACTGGTAAAGTTTTCTCAGAGGCAAGCAATTTTCCTCACCGGTGAGACAGTTATTTAAACAATCTTTAAGCAAAACTCCTATATAACTTCCAGCCTACACTTTTCCTCAGTATTTTTTCACTAATACCTTACTAGTAATTTCCTCTAACACTGCTGGAAAAGTCAGTCCAGAAATGTGCAAGATAGATATATACTTTTTTAACTTTGCTATAATTGAATTATACCAATAAGACTTAAAGTGTCTTCATGAGTAATATCAAGATAAATTTCCATAATGCTATTATTCTTAACAGTTTTCTCTTCATTTTCCCTTATTTTCTGCTGGACATCTTAAAGTATCAGAAAAAGAAAACTCATGAGTGAAAGCATGTACTCTTATTAGCACATTTCCATGGTAAAAAGCATCTTAAATACCTTATGTATTCTTTAAAAGGGAATTATTGACAAAGCAACTAAATGTTAACTTCTACCTAAGTATAGTGGATGGAAACTTTCCCTGAAATCTTTATTTTTGTAATCTATTTGTGCTGATAATATCGAAATCACATTTAATGTACAATAATGACTTATTTTAAAGTTAGCATCTATGTATGGAATCCATAAATTCAATAAAACAGAAATATTTAACAGAATTCAAAGAAATTTCAAACCTAGTTTCTTAATGTTGATTACATATCAAAATATCAGTGGTTCCAGCTGTTAAGTATTTGCATTTAGTTTTATTATAAAAAGTCTTTCTAAACAGAACATTTGAGAACTTTCGAATGGACTGCCTATTTGAGCCTGGTTCAATTTTTCTGATCCACATTGACTTACAGAGAATATCAAGTTGGAGAAAACAGGTTAAAAAACATAACTATTCTGATGAAGTTTCAGTCAGTATCCA
>RJWH01002179.1:0-107142 GCA_004363575.1 Solenodon paradoxus
GGGGGGGGGCCTTTCCACATAGTTTTCTCTCCTACACTCATTCTAAGAGTAGGTGTGTTTTCTCTATTTTATTCCTGAGGAAACAAAGCTGGTGTTTGGAAAGTGGGTCTTTGTGATTCCCAGTCTGCGTGTTCCCATCCCTTCTACTCCTGCAGACTCCTTTTCTTCCTTGTATTTGTGCAGTCAGACAGGTACTCGGGCTAAGATGCTGTGAAGACACAGATGTCCTTAGCCACTTCCTAGGTGAACTCTCACCATCCCCATCCCTCCTCCATCCTCCACTCCAGAGTATAGATTATCAGGGGTAGAGGGGCCTAGAATCACCTAAGCCCCTTTTTACATGCTGAGGAAACTGACGCTCCCAGGAAGAAGGACTTTTCCAAGTCAGCCTACTAATGAGAGACAGGACTCAGACTCTCAGCTCAGGGTGTCACCTCTCCAGACCTGAGAGAGGGCCTGGCTCTGAGAACAACAGCATAGCAGCTGGAATCTGATCCAGGTGGGGAAGCCTACAGGAGGAAACCAGGTAGGTCCCAGCTAGTCAGTCCTTCTGTCTGGAATGCTTACCTGACTCTGTCACTTAAACCTTGGCTCTAGCGTCACCATCAATTAGAGTAACCCCCTAATCTAAATCAGTTCCCATCTCCCAGTCACTCTAGCATATGTCCCTGTTTTATTTTCCTTGATGGCATGTCTCACCTTCTGTGTCCCCCAGTCCCCACTCCAGGAGTCCTTATTTCTCTCACTCAGGGCTGTATGTTCAGAACCTAGAGTGGCACCTAGCACCTGGAGGGCCCTCCATATATGATTGTTCAATGTTGGAATGTCCAAATGTCTCCTGCAGTGAACCCCCTAATGCACTAGGTCCCGGGCTGTGATGCTGTGGAGAGAAAGTGCTGCAGAGGTGAGGCAGCCAGGAAATGGAATGGTCATTAATGGAGGAAGGCTCTCTGGGCTGGGGGCTGAGGGGAGCAACTGGAGTTCCAGTCATTTAAAGGAGACATGATTGGGGTAGGTCCACAGCTTGGTGCTAACAAACTGGGCCCCTTCCTTCACTCCTCCCTTGCCCCACCTCCTCCTCACCATTTGTTCATCAACACCCATCCCTGGCAAACACAAAAGATGAAGGGTGGGGTGGGATTGCCAGTTTCATCTCCTTTATCAGATAGCCAAGTGACAATTTCCATCTTGGGTGTGAGCGCCAGTAGATAGAGGATACATTTCAAAGATTATGGAAGAAACACAAGGCTGTTGTCAATATTTGTGTTTTCACAACTATTGTAACATTTGTTCAAAGTCAAGTTTGGTCAATTTCTAGCCTGGTGACCTTGGACAACTTAACCAATCTTTCTGTGCTTTAGTTTCTTCTTTTTAGAATAACCCACGCTGACTTCATAGGCTGAGTTTTTAGTTCAAAAAGGGAAAGCATGCAAAGTTTCTAACTAGGGCCTGGTATGCAGTGGTCACTCCACGGGGTAGTGGTTCTAGGCTCTTGACCAGCTCTGTCTTCCCCTCTCCAAACTCACTGTATCAGCTCCACTTCTGTGCTCCTGCTGCAAGCTGCCACTCCCCAATACAGGGGTCTAACAAGCTAATATCCCAGGGTTTTGATATCTTCAGGGATTCAGAGAGGCTCCCTGTATCACCCGGGAAACCAAGTGTCTGGTTCGTAGGAGGAAAGGGAAGAGGGAAGTGGGAAGGCAGGTTGGTACTAAACAGATGGGAAACTAGCAAGCTAGGTCCTCCAGTCTGGCAACGACTTCTCCTCCCCTTTACAATTCCCCCTCATTTAGAGCCTTTAAAAAGAGTAACACTGAATTACATAATAAGCACACGAATCTAACTTCCAAGTAAAAATGAAAATATTAATGCTGCAATTTCATTTTCCTTTGATTTCTCCCTGCCCTCCTTCAATTTTACCTACTCCCCTGCAGGTTATCACTGTATCCTTTTGGTCACACTGTCCCTTTGTGACATCTCTTCCCCTTCAGAGATGCCCAGACTGTATCAGGTTGCAATAGCTGGGAAGATACCATGCAGTCCTGTCCCCATCTTAACCAGTTCTACACAGGACTAACTTCTAGAAGCTTCCGTACTTTCTCTGCCTCCTCTGAAGTTGTATAAATGCTTATCTCACCATTTATGAAGGCCTGGGGTGTGTGCTGCCCTATACAGCCACTGCATTACCTGTCAGTGGTCAGTCTTGTTTCTCTCGCTACAGACTGAGCCCTGAGGCTAGCCCAGTGGACTGCATAACCCTTGGGTCCCCATAGGGTATCTCTTTGGCTTATGCAGAGCACACAGTGTGGATGAGTTCAATAAAGAAGAATTTTGTCTTTATTTGAACAAGGGAGGCCTTGCCTGCCTAGTGTGGGGTGGGGTATCTGCTGCTGGAGTACTCTGGCTCACCATGCAGGGATTTCTGCTGAGATTGCATTGTCTTATAGCTTCCCTGATGAGAGAAGATGGGTAGCGAAGTGGTGTGGGGCACAAGCACTGGATTCAGACAGGTCTTTGTCTAGGTCTTTGCTAGCTGTGTGTGAGCTGAAACGTCACTGAACTTTTCGGAGTTTTCTTCACTTGTAGACATTAGCCCCTATCTCACCTGCTGTTGTGGGGATCAACAGGGGCAAAGGATTTAGGCTGCTTTTAGGGTTTCAGGTTTACACAGGTATGAACACGGAATTAAGAAAGATAAAACAGGGAAATAGCATCGCAAGTAGACCCTGGCGGAGAGCGCATGCAACCGGGATGGCCTTATCTGCCTGGGGAGAGGGGCTGGGGAGGTACCTACAGTGTTAAGCTATTACCGCTCCTCCCATAGAACCCGGTAGCTCGTGATTCCTTTTACACACCCCACTCTCCATCCCTGATAAATCTCAAGTTTATGCCAAATATTAGAATATGGTAGAAAACATCAAATAAAAACGGTCACCTACGGAGCAAACAGACGTCCATCACCTGGCGGTGGGGGAGGCTGTACCCAGTGTCGCCACGCCCCGCCGCCACGGTGCCTCTGATTGGCTCGCGTTGCGTGACGTCACGCGAGAGTTTTTAAGGCCGAGTCCCAGCGACCGCTCAGCAGTGGCGGCGAGCTGGAGGCCGGCGGTGGGGCGTTCCGGCTGCTCCGGTGGCTTCCGAGGGAGGAAAGGAGAGAGCACGGCTGACGGAAGGTAAAGGGGCTGTTCAGAACATGCTGAGAGAACCTAGGTGCTGGGACTGGCGAGCTGGAATCTGCGATCGGGGAAAGGACGGGCAGGGGATTGCCGTGGGGCTGCGGAGAGAGGGTCGCGGTGTTAGGAGAGGCGTGCCACCCCCCCGGAGCTGTAGAGGGCATATGCCTACGGGCCTCTGTCTCCGCTCTGGGCGCCCGCACTCTAACTCTTGATTTGGGGATGCTGCGCGGTTTGCCTCTTCCTGCGAGGATTCTCGCCTGGGGAAATAGGGTCGCGGCGTCTACTGTCGCCCCACGTGCTTGGAGAAGAGGCGCTGGAAGCCTTCCGACTGCCGGTGGAGCCCTCATCCTCCATTTCAGTGTCCCGGGATCTGGGGCTTTTTCTAGGTCTCATCACCGCAGGGAGAGAGCGCCTCTTACACCTGCTGCTGAGTTAAAGAAAAAAAAAAAAAAAAGAGGATTAGGAATTTTAAAAAAGAATCATGGGTGCTTGCTGTAAGAAAGGATCAAGAAGTTGCAAATTTCATGTTCATTCTTAAATGTCTCCTTTCTCTCATGACCTTTTCTAGTTCAGATAACCCAGCTGTGGTCCCCAGAGCCTGCAAAGTCAATCTCCTCCCTGCCTCTCCCGTAAACCCCAAGACCTGCACCTTAGTTGAATCTCACCATGGGGAATCACCTGACGGAGATGGCACCCACTGCCTCTTCCTTTTTGCCCCACTTCCAGGCCCTACACGTAGTGGTCATTGGGCTGGACTCAGCTGGAAAAACATCCCTTCTTTACCGCCTTAAGTTCAAGGAGTTTGTCCAGAGCGTCCCCACCAAAGGCTTCAATACAGAAAAAATCCGGGTACCCTTAGGGGGGTCCCGTGGCATCACCTTCCAAGTGTGGGACGTTGGAGGGCAGGAGAAGCTGCGACCACTGTGGCGCTCCTACACACGCAGGACAGATGGGCTGGTGTTTGTAGTGGATGCTGCAGAGACTGAGCGCCTGGAAGAGGCCAAGGTGGAGCTGCACCGAATCAGCCGGGCCTCGGACAATCAGGGTGTGCCTGTGCTGGTGCTGGCCAACAAGCAGGATCAGCCCGGGGCGCTCAGCGCCGCTGAGGTGGAAAAGAGGCTGGCAGTTCGAGAGCTGGCAGCTGCCACACTCACCCATGTGCAGGGCTGCAGTGCTGTGGACGGGCTGGGCCTGCAGCCAGGCCTTGAGCGCCTGTATGAGATGATCCTCAAGAGAAAGAAGGCTGCCAGGGTTAGCAAGAAGAGGCGGTGACCTGGAGCCACCCTCTCCCCACCAGCAGGGGTCTGCACACTTGGACAACCAGGCTGAGCCTGTGACCCCTCAGGGTCAGGACTTATCCACCTCAGTGAAGGACCTAAGAGCACACCGGGGAGCCTATTTTGGTGTGGCATTGGGGAGGGGGATGGGAGATGGGATGTCTTTTCACTTCTCTCCCTGGTCCTCACCTCTGGAGAAGTGGGGGCTGCAGGACTGTGGAAGCTTAAAGGTAAACTGTGACTCTACCTCAACCTTGTTTCTTGTTTTTCTTCTCTGGCTTTTTGACTTTGGGGGGCAAAGGAAAGTTTCTGTGGAGAATGCATTTAGGATGAATGAGAACTCTCTGCCCTGCCCCACTCCTTGGGGAGTCTCCCCAGGCTGCTTTTCTAGGGATGGCAGTCACAGTAGTTTTTATTTTTGTGTTTGTGTGAAAGTGCCAAGAACCCCTCCCCACATTTGTAGATCCACAGCCCTTTTTATAAGCCTTGTGTATCCTCTGTATTATTATTTTTAACTATTTTTAGCATTTGCCTGTAAATTATTAAAGACTGATGATACTATAGCTCTAACCTTGGTCTGCATTTTTCTCTTTGCTTAGTTTCAGTGTAAGATTTCTATTTTTGGGGGCAGGGAGGAGGACTTATCTTGAAGTTGCTGAATTTGTAAAGCAAGCACTTGTCTAAAAAATTAAATTGTGAGTTTATGGCATAACTGGTGGATATTATTAGGGGAGTTGAGACCCCACCTTCAAGCTATTGCCTGACCTCTGCAGTGTTTGGAGGGAGGCCCCTTCTTCCTTCTCCTTTCTTCCCTGCCCCTTATTCTCTGGCTCTTATTTGCCAGCTCATCCTTGCAAATTTCACTTCAAATTTTGCTGGCTGGAACTGCTCCTGTCTTGGGGATACTTCCTAGATCTATATAGGTAAGTCTTCAAGAGGTATTCTGTCCCCATTTTTCCCTATTCCCCAGTCCTCAGGTTGCTCTGATTTTTTTTTCCCCCTGCTTTGAGGGATGCAGTGAAAATGAAAAGTAATTCTGGCCTTAAGCCACCTCCGTGTGCTCAGTATTGCTGACTTCAGCTCACTGGCAGCAACAGCAGTGGTGGTGGCAAAATCTGGGCTGGTTTGAGCCAGGCTGGCCCCTGTGACTAAGCCCTGAGTCGTGTGTCTCTGGGAATGATAAGCTATTCCCACAAGAGAGATAGTGGTAGTCATTTGTGCTTGGTGGGAATGGGGATTGTTGGACGCCCATTCTCCGCCCCCCAGGAGGGGAAAGGCATGGGCACCAATATTAGCAGAGACAGTGAATAAAATACTAACTGTGGGGATCTGACATCTCTGCCCACACTTTCAGGGCTGCTCCCTTTTTACTAGCTCCAGGGCCAGCTAATCAGATCCTCCTAGTCTTTCTGGGTGAGAGTAGTGAGTAAAATGCAAGCACAATTCTCCCAGGATCCCCAGCACCCAAGTCTCACCCTCACCCTCACCCTTTGTGCAACCCTGGGATGCCCGGAAGTTCAGATCCCCTTTTCAGAATCCAATACAAAGACCCAGGCAGGGAGGGTACATGTTGGCAGCTCTGACCTGGCAGGACACTTTCTAAGGAACTTGCTTCTTCCCAGCCTGCCAGCAGAAGTGAGTTGCTGCAGAGTCAGGGCCAGTTCAGATTTGCTATCCCTCTGTCGACTCCCTCAACCCCCCCTCCCCCAACACCATGGCCTGTGGCTGGCAGGACAGGTGACGTGTGCATTGATCGAGGTGCCCAAGTGTGCGTCAGTACATCAGTGCTGGGGCCTGTTGCACAGAGCTGCTCTGCTGGTTCTGCTGGGGACACGACTTCTGCTACCTGGTCCCACTCTACACACACATCTGTGACTCACCTCTCTGAGCCCTCAGGACAGAGTCCTCTTCTGCAGTCTGGGGAACAGGCTGGGGAAGCCCTTCTGTCCCTCTGGTAGATCTTCCCTGTCCACCCTAGTTTGCTCTTGTGTCCCCAAAACTCCAAGCCCTTGTTTCCTCCGTTTTAGGGAGACTGAGGTTTCTGGATTTGGGTGAACATACATGCAAAAGTGCTTCCACCTTGCCAGCTGCTGGTTTTGACTCTACCAGGCCCTCTTCCCATCTGGTTAGGACCTCCTGCTCTTCTGGGTGCCAGCCCCAGGCAGGGAACACACGCAGCAGCAGGAGACCCACGACTGTCCCAGCTTTTCTTCACATCCCCCTGGTCTGATTAGCCGGTGGGGATGGAGAAAGTGGGTCCTGGCTGTAAGTCAAAGTGAGATGGAGCTGATCTGAAGGGGTTGTGGGGAGAGGGGAATTCTGATTAGAAAGTTACATGCTGGCTGGGTGGGGGTTGGGAACTGGAATAATCTTCCTGCCCATCCATCAAAGGGATGGAGAGCTGGAGGGAGGGGATCCACTGCCAGCGGAAAGGGGTAGGGTGGGGCTGGTTTGGACAAGAGGGACAGGCCTTCCTCACTTGCCAGTGCTGCCCAAGCTTTCAGCATGTTGAGCTCTGGGCTTGGGAAGGGGATGGGATCAGGGCTGGGGGTAAGTTGTAGATTCTTCGTCCCAGCTTCTTTATTAGGTAGAATTTCTCGGAGACCCTGAGATGGATGCTGAGGAGAGGCTTCTTGAGAACAGAGGGACTTTGAGTTGGGGGTGAAGGGTTGGGGGCAGGAGTTGTGGGCAGGGGCCTGATGTCTGAGGTGAAGTTGAAGGAATCCTGTAGGCTCAGAACTGGGGCTTCCCTCTGAATTGCCCTCCCACTAGCCACCTCCTCACATTGCACATGCTGGATCATAAAATCCAGATAGAAGACACTTACCCTGGGTGCCCTTCTTCATGAGGGCAAGGACAACAATTGTCCCTCATCTTTCCATGCCCTCTTCTGTCCTCCTCTGTGGCGTGTGCTCAAGGAAAAGAAAAAGCAAAGAGGAAGGAAGACATTTCTAAAGCCCAGAAGGGCCAGTAACTTGCTCAAGGACACACAACTGCTTAGTCCAGCATCCAGACCCTCCCCCTCCACCAGTTCTTGGTAATTCCTCCTCCTAGGGAGGCAATAGGAGTTAGAGATGGCAACGAATTCAGTGTCTCTGAGCTCTACCTTCCCCCTCCTTCCACCCTTGATTAGATTAAGGGCTGCCTTTCCGTTCCCCTACTCCCCTTCCTGAGGAGTGGGGACTTTATCTCCAAAGTCCAGCAGAGCTCTGACCTCAGATCTGGCCAGAAGTCCCCACCTTCCTTTTCTACTGACTGCGTGTCAATCCAAGTCTTTCTTGAGATGGACACCTGGGCCCTCCCGGGAAGCACTGAATTCCACTGCAGCACTAGGTGTGCTGGGGACCAGTGTTCTCCAGCACAGGCTTTGTGTGAATGGAGGCCAGTGGGAGAGAGCTGCAGTCAGGCCAGCGTTAGAAGAGGGTATTTGTTCTTCCTTCCTGAAAAAAGACGTTTGTTTTTTTTCTCCCCTCTCCCTCTTCCCCTGCTTGATTACAAAAATAATAGATCTTTATTGTGAAAGAAATTTAGAAAATAGAGAGCCCCATAATCTAAACATCAGTACTAGTTAAATAAGTAAACAGGTTTTTATATAGAATCTTCCAGATATTTTCTTCTCTGAACATGCAGAAAGATGTGTATATGTACCACACATGGGATTATTATAAGGCATATTGTTACACAGTTCTGCTTTTCTCATTTCCATCTTGGACATTATTCAATATCAGGACATATGGATTTTTTTTCATTCTTTCAGATGACTACATGAGAGTCCATTGTATGAATGTATTGTCATTTATTAATGAAATAATCTATCAAATCCACTGTGTGTCCACAGCAATGAGCCTCCTTGCACATATTTCTTGTACATTTGGGGGAGGTTTCCAATAAGATGTTCCTAGAAGTGAATTGTTGTGTCAAAGGGTAGTTTTCATGTGTTTTTGTAGCAGATTTGGGTGAGGTGGGAAATGTAATCCAACTTCCTCATCCTCAATCCCCAGATTTCAAAGCCTTGTCAAGCCAAGGTGTGTGTGTGTGTGTGTGTGTGTGTGTGTGTGTGTGCGTGCGCACGCGCGTGCGCACACGAAGTAGCCATTATAATGTCCGTGTTCTGGGGGAAGTAAGGAATAAAAATCACCAGCACCTTGGCAGAGGATTTGCTGGCATGTGGAGTGTGCTTGGATTGACTTTGTGCCTGGGGACTGGGGCCTATCTGGGGATGATGGTGGAGGTGGGCAGATGGTGAGGACTCCCTCAGCACCCAGCTTCTCACAGACGTCAGGCAGAGTGGGCGAAGCAAGTCCTGAAATAAATCCCCAGGATTTGGCTCCAGGAGGGAGGGAGGCTGAGAGTAGGAGTGTGTGTTCTGAAGGAATCCTGGAGAACAGACCTTCAGGGTGAAGGAGAGATTGCTGACGTCTGGGATCCCCCCCACCAGGTGACCCTCAGCTACTCCAGAGGGGGACCCCACCAGCTGCTCCAGCTCACGAATTCCTGAGACAGGAGGCAGAAGCTTGAAGTATCAGAGCTGTTTAGGGCTCTACCTCCTTGCTGAGTTCATTCAGGCCTCTGGATCTCTGCCCTCCTGAATGGAGTGGGGCGGTGAGGCAGTGAAGAGGAAGGAAACTTTAACTCTATCACCTCTCATCCCTCCTATCAAATCTGGTGGAAACTTGGTGGAGGAAGATGACAGCTGGGTTTTAAAGATGTCTGAAAGTGAGGTGTTTTTGTTTCTTTCTTTCAAAGAAAAAGGTGCAGTCAGCAATGAAGGCAAGTAGGCAGGCAGGTAGGAAGAGAGGAAGAAGCATCTTTGTTTTATTTTTATTTATTGCTTACACTGTTTGCTTCTCCCAGGCCAGGGACCTGAACCCAGAGGTAGGTGGCCTGCTCCTGTGGAGACTGACCGAACTGCTCCTTCATCGGGGCACAGTGGGTTTTGCTTTTTGTTTTCTTTCTTTCAGGAAAGGTGCCGGCAGGAATGAAGGTGAGTGGGCAGGCAGAAAGAGAAGGAAGAAACATTCTATTTATTTCATTCAGTTGTTCATCTTTATTGTTCACCCCAGTTGCGGGACCTGAACCAGGGTTCTGAGGATGTGTGTGTGGATGGTGGCCA
Organism: Solenodon paradoxus; assembly: GCA_004363575.1. Lineage (NCBI taxonomy): Eukaryota > Metazoa > Chordata > Mammalia > Eulipotyphla > Solenodontidae > Solenodon > Solenodon paradoxus. The sequence continues at coordinate 9,567 of RJWH01002179.1, forward strand.
GACGGAGGTAGTGGACCCAACCGCTGTTCCACCAGGGCGCGCTGCCATTGTTTTCCGTTCCAGAAGCTGACTTTATCTTTAGGGGGAAGGTGGGGCTGCTTTCTCACTCTCTGGAACTCAACCAGTCTGATGGGGGAGAAACAGAACCACCAGTCTGATCTGGCAGCACTTCAGAAAGTAATTCACTTGGCTCTGGCCCAACTTCTGTGATCTCGACCAAGCCATTCCTTGTCTCTTGGCCTCAGTTTACCCATAAAATGAGAGAGTTGAGTAGAAAGTATGTTCTTTTCTGGGTCACTTTCTATGCTTCTCACTATAAGGTGGGTGTGGGGAAATCAGTGATCTTCTATTACCTTGTCTATTTTGTCTTTAAGTTTGTTTACTGTCTGCTTTACTCTCCAGGCTATTTATTCTAGGAGGAGCCCTCCCCACAACCACCACCCACCCCCCGCCGCCCCCACCCATGTCCCAACTGCGGCTTCCATTTCACTCACCACTGTATCCCCAGGACAATGGTAGGCACACAGTTGTTGCTCATTCTCTCATATCTGTGGAATAGGGGGTGTCAGTTCACTTCAAGGATCAGAGGGTTGAGGTGTCATCTCACTGAAGCCAGTGGTTTTTCTCTATGACTGCTGAGAGCACTCAGGGAAGACACTATTATAAGATTGGAGAACTTATTGGGGAAGTCTTCCTGGACGAGGTGAGGAAAAGAAGCAGATGTGGAGCCTGAATTAAATATTCAGATTGATGAGGACTTGGAGGACTTGGAGGACCATGGGTTTGGGAGTATTTTCTTGGCCCTACCTCCTGCTCTGGAGGAAAGACCTGAGTCTGAATTTTAATAGAAACAGTTTCTGTTCCTCCCTTCCCTGTAATTACCTGGCCTAGGAAGGTCCCAGGGGCCTGTTCACCACTCCCCTCCCCCAGCTCCTCCCAAGGTCACCATAGGAGAGTCAAGCTGTATCTAGATTCCCATTCTCTGCCTTCCTCCCAGAGGAGCTGAGTGTGGGGCTGTGTTGGGGAAGGCGTGCCCAAAATCTAGACCTACACTGCCCAGTGTGGCCACCACCAGCCACAGGGGTCACGGGGCATGAGAAATCTGCTTGGACTGAGCTGAGATATGCTGTAAGAGTGAAGTGCACAACAGATTTTAAAAGAAAAAAAGATGTAAAAATAACGTAAACTCTCTTCTTAATAATACTTTTTCATATAGATTATATGTTGAAATGATCATTTTTTTTTTCACCTATCGAGTTAAAGAAAAGGCTTCATTAAAATTAACTTCACTTGCTTCTTTTTGCTTTTAGAAAAAGTGGCTACTTAGAAATTCTAAAGTTACGTCTGCGGTTCACATTCTATTCCTATTGACAAGGAAGTTCTCAGTATTTGGAGAATTCTGAGTCAAAGAGTGGGAGGTCCATCCTTCTTCCTTTCTTCTGAAATCAGAAGAGAAACAGACCAAACTGCAGTCTGGAAGGAGGAGAGATGAAAGGAAGGCCTTCTCGCCAGGGAGGACTGAAAAACCTGAAAGATCTGTATACTCCCCTTCCTGGAAAGCTTTCAGGGAAGGAGAAGATTTTGCTTATCTTGAATGATCTTAAAACACTTTATCAAACTATGATTCTCAATGATCCAAACCTGGTTACTTAGCAGATGTTTTCCCTAGTTTCTATCAGGGTGTTTTCTCTCTATAAACAGCTCTTGAACTCTATTTGATGAGTGCAGATAAGTGGAATCTATGGAAAATCCCTTACACGATTTTACACAATAGTTTCTCATCTTTCATCAGACAGTTGATAGAATAGCAATAGTGTTGATCCCAAGTAAGGTTTCAACATTTTGCTGCCAACCTTTGCCTATCCCCTCCTCCACCTCCTGAAAGATGCCACAGCCAAAAGCGGGTTCAAAGAGGTGATACTGAGGGGGGGGGGCATGCCAAATGGGGGGCTGGGTAATCCACAGACTAGGTAATATGGCCCTGAGTTTGCACAAACAGGTGGCCCATAGACAGACCGGATGTACTGGGATGAGTCATGGGGATCAGATTAACTTGTGTGTGAGGACAATCCTACAATAAAACCCTCATCCACTTATCACCTATCTAGAGCATTAATTACATCAGTCACTCATTTTTTTCAGTCAACCCCCAGTAATAAAATACTTTGCACTCTCGGGTATTGACACGCTGTCCTCGGCATGGAACTTAGGTGCAGTCTGTACATAAGAAAAGATGTCTTAGATGCAGTTTCCTTGCAGAACCTGCCACAAGGATTCCAGGGGCACAGGGTGTGTTGAGGAAAAGTTCTCAGAAGGGGAGGGAGGGAAGCGGGAAGCCGATAGGGTGTTCTCAAAGTGGCAGTCTAATTTCAGCTTCATCTGCATGGAGAATGCACCCCAGGAAGCGTCCCCGCTGAGGCAGGGAGATTGGCCTTCTTACCACCCAGTTAATTGGCTGCTGGTTGCTCAAGTCTCCAGTGAAAGGGCAGCCAGGAGCCACTGGAGCCAACACTGACAGCCAGTAGAGGGGATCTGGGTGGGACATTGGATCATCCATTGGGTGGATGCAGAAGAAGGATGAGCTGACTTGGGCGAACCTCGACTCTTGACCACTGTCCTTGTTAGACAATCAGTCTTCCTTCTACTCTCTCTCTTGGCCTCAGCCTCAGTCCTCATCTGCTCCTCTGCCAACTGGTTTCTCCACCTGTCTGTCCTTCCCCTGTCCCCTAGTCCTTGGACCCTACTTCTGATGCTGCCCTTCTCTTCTAGAGGTTCATCTGAAACTCAGGATGAAGCCCTGTGTCTTTGACAGCCTCCAAGTGACTGGATACTGAGTCATTCCTGTTGACCGTTTTTTTCTTGCCAAAGGGTCAGCTGCCCCACTGTGCCCCGCAGAAAGCGTTGGTATTTTAGTGGACATTTGACCTGGACACTGTCTCCTGTGCTGTCCCTTTACCGTATATATCTATCTCCACGTCTTCTTGTGGAGAAAGGACAGTTCAAGAGAAATTCACTCTCCAGGCTTGACTCCTACTTAAACATAGGATACGCTCTCTGAAAAGGAAGGGTGGGATCTGGACTGATTTCCTTAGAAACTTCAGAACAGAAAAGACCCTTCCTTTCCCTGCCCCCTCCCAAATTCAAACAGGGACTGGGAGAAAGGAAGAGAATTGTTTTTACCCAAGGCACAGGGTTGGATGGACTGACCTCTGAACCCTCCTTTCCTCTGGCACAGCCCTGTTTGTGAGGTGCTAGAATTCTGAGGCCAAAAGTGAGAGAGGGAAAAAGTACATACTCTAAGGGCATATGCATAAAATCACAAAGAGGGTCCAGGGTCATGTCCTACATCTTCCCGTCACACGCACATACACACGCACTCATGCACACACTCCCTCACATTGTTGAAACCGGAGCTGCTCCAGGGAGGCGATGAGGAAGCAGCTGTGGACAGGTGTGGGTGGCCACATACCTTTCTTCCTGGGAGGTGACACTTCCATTCCACCTCCACAGGTTTCATCCGAACCTCACCCTAGCCTTGGCCCTATGTGGTCAGGGTGGGCAGGAGAGCTGGCCCATGGCCAACAAGGAAAGGCCTCCTAACAGGTCATTGAAGTGTCAGCAAATCAGTTACCCCAAGGACCCACTCTGGAGGGAATTCAGCTTACGGAGCAGCCATGGAAATTGGGCCTGATGTCTGGGTGAATTTCAGTGATGGAGGAGAGAAGCACCCTGGAGGATGTTGGGGACCACCCCTCCTCCCTGATGGGTTGTCTGAATGCCAGGTGTCAGTTTGGGGTCTGGACTGGGGAGCATGATCCTGGCAACCCAAAGCATTTGGCATCTCTGAATCAGAGGAAGGGACTGCCTGACTGGACGTGTCACCCCCATTAGGCTGGGGCTGGGGCTGTAATTGCTGTAATTCGTTGATGAATGCAATTTGCAGCTGGCTCTTCTCCCCATGACAGGCCTCAATTAGAGCTGCCAGAGGGAGCTGGGAGGGGAGGGGGAGCTGGGATGTTGTTTCCAATTGCTTTTCCTGGTCCCCTTTCAGTTCTCTGCCCCACCCCAAAACCAGAGGGGTTCTTTAGGCCAATTAATTGTTCCCCCAGAATTTAACCTCAGAGATAATTTCAGAATAAATGGTACTGGAATGGAGAGGGAGAAAGGTATAAAATGCAAGATGCAGATGGGTCTGGGAGGCTATGGATTTTAGAACTCAACTGTGTTTTGTTTAGTATTTTCTCATTTATTTGAGAGCTTCTGAAAGTCCTACAGGAAGGAAGATTTTTTTTTTTTTTAAGGAAAAGATGAAGGCAGGAATGAAGGTGAGCCAACAGGTAGGAAGAGAGAGCAGGAAGCAGCGTTTTATTTATTTTTATTTAGTTGTTCACATTGGTTGCTTCCCCTGGACCTAAGACTTGAACCTGGGTCCTTGGGATGTACTGGACTGCACTCAGCCAAGGGTGGCTGACCTAACACTAAGGCACACCAGGAAGGAACACTTTGAACTCTTATCTTGCTTATTTACTCTTATTATTATTTACTCTTACTTATTTCTCTCTTATAGTTCCCTCTCCATCTCTTTAGACAAAACAAAACATATTAAGCAGAATGAGGGAAAGGAGAGAGAAAATTCAGCTCGTCATAGATATATAAATTTTCAAAAGATGGTAGGAACACTAGAGATCATTTGGGCCAATGGTTTTCAAACACTTTTTTTAAGAAGCAATGGAGGTGCATCCTGGTGGAGCAGCCGTTGGATTAATCTCCTCCAAGGACACAGGTCACATAGCCCTGGGTTTGAGTTCCAGGCTCATGGGAAACAACCAGTGTGAACAACTAAATGAAAAATTAAAGAGTTTCCTCCTCCTCTCTCTTCCTGCCTGCCTACTCATGTGCATTCCTGCCTGTAACTTTCTTTAGGAAAAAGGCAATGGAGGCACCTGGTGGAGCAGTGGCTAGGTTCATCACCTTCAAAGGGCACAGTCCACGTACCTCTGTATTTGAGTCCTGGGTCTCGGGGGAAAGCAATGAGTGTGAACAACTAAGGTGGAAATAAAATAAAATGCTTCTTCCTACTCCCTTCATGGCTGTCTGCCTGCTCACTTTCATTCCTGCCTGTTCCTTTCCTTTTAAAAAAAAAGCCATGAAATGATATACATCAATAAACGAAACTATTAAAAAGAAAAAAAATCAGCGAGAATGTTTCTTTGAGTGAAATCTAATGTAAAGGCTGAATATATAAAGCAAATCAGACTGATCCAGGTAAAGTGCAGGTGGGGGCTCTGAGCTCCCTGGATGTCCTCCTCCCTCAGTCCTGCTCTCTAATTCTTGCCTCTGTGGCCACCCTGTGATATCTGTAGGATTCAGTTACGGAGACCAACTCATGCCAGTTTGTCCAGTTTTCCTATCTAAAGTCCTGAATCTTGGCACACCCCCGTGGAGTAGGGTTTGGTCCACTGCCTCCGACAAGTGCAGGACACGTGCATCCAGGACCCAGGTTCATGTCGGGCAAATCCTGGGCCGGGAGAACAACCAAGGCGCACAACAAAATAAAAACAAATAAAGTGTGTTTTCCTCCTCTCTGCTCCTGCCTGCCTGCTTACTCGCCTTCATTCTCATCTGTAACTTTCTTAAAAAAAAAAAAAAAAAAGTCCTCAACCCCAAGAAATCCCTCATACCCAGCAAACCAGGAGAGTTGGTTTCCCTACATTCAGTGGACCAGTTAGGAAACTGTTGTTACAGCCCCTTTGATCTGTTGATGAAGATTCTGAAGCCAAGAGAGGTGATGTGGCTTGGAGTAACATGCCCAGGATCAGCCTATATATGTTGAGGCATAAATCCTGCCACTCTGCCCTGGATCTGTGAGAGGTAAAAATGCTCACCTCCAAATTCCTCTTCTCTTTCAAAACCTTTTCTAATGAATCCTTTCTCAATTCATCTAGGAAAATTTATGTCCTGTCTTCTAATTTTTATTTTAGAACACTTATAAAGTAGGGTTATTTAAATTTTTTTTTTTTAATCTCCTGGTCTCAGGTCTTAGACCCTGGCCCAGGGGCTGTACATGGCTTGCACATGGCTTGCACCTTGGCTGCACGAGCCACGGAGGTGCACCATCTTTTTTTTTTTTTTTTTTTTTAATCCTGAATCTTTCTCCTCATTTGGATTGGAAAACTCTTGGTTCTATAGTTCATTTATTTTCAGATCCTTCTGCACCTAGTATAATGCAAATGTCCAAAAGATATTTTTAGCTTGATAGAGAGACCAAGAATAGATAGATGGATGGATGAATAGGTGGGCAGATGGGTGAATTTAGAAGATAGATGGTTAGATGTATGGATGAGTAGAAGACTGGGTGTTGTGTCGAGGGTCTTGGAATGGAGCAACTGGGCAGCTTCTAAGCAAGTTTCTCTTACATAAATTCCCTTCAATAATTTGATTTTTGGTACATCCAACATACTATATTCAGACGCAAAGATCAAAGCAGCTTCCCCCAACCAATTAGAAATCATTTAAATTGACCATTTTTGGATTATTTGTGCCATTGCTTTCCTTTATGGGAAGTTATGGTTTAACTGCACAAGCACGATATTTGATGAAGATGCCACAAATAGGCAGCTGATGGCAGTGACGAACACTGTCTGAAAATAAAACAGTATAAAAATATCAGATGAGAGAGTGTAAGAAGCAGGAGAGTGTGAGAGCTGGTGGTGAGCGCAGTGAGCAAAGTGATAAGAACTGCTCACTGCGAAGTCCAGAACCCTATTAGGAGGAATTCCAGGCGCACCTTAGAAGGACTTCCCTATTAGCAGGATCAAGTGACAATAGGATAGAAAGATTTGAAAGAAAGAGGGAGAATGGTGCTGATCATGTTTGAAAACAAAACAGTAGACTAAATGATTATTCATGATTCTTTCTTGACCTACTATTCATTCAACTGCAATTTATTGAACATCTGTTCTGACACACGTGACAGACCAAATACTTTCACTTACATTATCTCAATTCATCATACCTGGAGGCAGGAAGAGGGAGTCTGCACATTCTCAGAGGTGCACATTCTTCTTGGTGATCTCATCCACACCCATGGTTTTAACCACAGTCGCTCTGCTGACTTCAGGTGTTCATCTCCAGTTCAGACCTTGTTGATTCCCACTCCTTACCTCCTCTCTGCTGTTTTAATGTCTACAGGTGCCTTCATGTTAAGAGACACTGAACTTATCTGCTCCCCCTCTAAACTGGTTCTCTGCCCAGATTCCCCATCCGTATTCACGGCACCCTCATCTGATCATGTAACACCAAAGTCTGAACCTGGGCATCATCTTCTCCCTGCCTCCTGCCAATCACCACATCCAATAATCTGCCTCTAAATGCCTCTCAGATCTATCTTCCTTTTCTTCCCCAGGGTACCACCCTAAATTCAGGTCCTCACCACTACTTCTGGGCTATGCCCCTCACTCCCTGATGTTTCCTACTTTCCTGTCTTGCACTCTAGGGACCTATTCCCCACTTAATTGCCAGACTCACTTTTCTGAAATGCAAGTTTGATCAGCCACCTTCTCTTCTGATGTCTTTTGATGAAAGTTCAGCTGTCTTTAAAATCACATCCAGTTGTGCTCTAGTGGAGTAGTAGTCTGGTCCGCCACCTTGGGCTGAGTGCAGTTCAAATACATCCCAAGGACCTGGGGTGTGTGTGTGCGTGCGTGTGCGTGTACAACTCAGATGTACAACTAAAATAAAAAAAAATAAATGTTTCTTTCTCTTCTCTCTTTTCCTGTCTACCTCTGTTTCCCTTCATTCCTGCCTGCACTTTTCCTTAAAAAAAAAAAAAAAATCACATGCAAACTCCTTAGCATCTACAACAAAGGTTTCATCCCTCATTGGGCTGCACCGAATCATGGCCCTTGCTAGGGCCTCTCTGTCCTAAGTCTATGCACAGACTATTCTTGCTGCTTCAGAATGTCTCTCCTCCCTTTTCACTGATCTAATTCCTCCTCTTTCTTCATGACTCAGCATGTTGGGTGCCACCTCCTCCAGGCAGACTGACTACTCCCTTTTGTTTCTAAGTCTGAGTGAGGGGTCCCTCCTCTGACTGCTTGATGTGCCCCATGCTTTACTCTTCCTTACCTTTGATTGCACATGGTGTAGTTGCCTGTTGACTTTTCTGTCTCTCCCACTTCAGTGTGAGATTTCCCAGGACAGGTATGCTGCCTTTCATGTCTATTTTCCTGGTGCTGAGTGGGTTGCTTGACATGGAGTCTAAACATTTGTTGAATGAATCTATGACCTTCTGGAGTTGTCTATAATGTATGGACCTCTTGGGGATGGCAATTCTATATAGTTTAAGATAGGACTCAGGATGTCCTGTAGAACTCAGAACATTTCTCTCTTTTCCCTTCCCCCATCTCTCAGATTTTTACCAGTGGCCACACCCTTGGCACAGATACAGGCAGCTCAGTCTGCAGAACTTCAGCTGACAGCGAACAGCCCTTCCCTTCCTCCCTGGCTCTCTTCTCTCAGCATAAATCATTTTTCCTTTTTGGGCGTTCAGAGCTCTGATAGCAGAGGGCTGGGTGGGAGGATGGCAGCATCGGGCTGTCTGCAGGGAGGCAGAAAAGGAGGGTGTGGGAGAGCCCAGACGTGGGTGGAAGCCTTGCTGTGCGGGTCCTTTTGAGGAAAAAAGAAAATCGAGCTCTTTGGGGCTGCCTGGGAGAGAGCAGCTGAGAGACACTGTCCTCTTCTGCTTTCTGAGAACTGAGAGTGGCCTGTTGATCTTTGATACGTAGCTTCTGAAATTTTATTTGGTGGGTCTTCTAAAACAGAGAGAGATCATGGGTTTTCGGAACTGGCCTTGTATATTGCCTTGTTACCGAACAGCTAGGCAGAATCTTGAGGGTTGGGCTACTGCTTTTTCTTCATTTTGGAGAACATAGGAAAAGGGAACCCGCCACATACAGCATTCATTCAGTAGATATCGATGGTCTGGGATGACTACAAGAGCAAGGGCTTTGCGTCACTCTGTCCATGGAAGGGCGTCAGCTAAGAAGGCGACATTGGCCCTCCAGGAGACATTTCTGCACTGTCCTGTCCTCACAACTACCTGCAATTTCAGTTCTTCAGAGGAGACTCGGACTTCATGAGAGGAGGGCATTCTATGTGGTAGAAAACGTGCTGAATTCAGAGTGGGCAGCATGGTTTCAGATACCGCCTTGCCAACGCCATTCATTCATTCATTCAATGCCCCTGCATCAGATGTAAGATCTTAAAAACTGGATGTTACTTACTTCTCTGAGCTTCAGTGATCTCATTTATTTAATTGGGGTACTGGTGACACCCATTTCATCATTCTTTTGGGAGGACTATACGAACTGATGTAATGCAATGCTTTGTTAAGCCGTAAAGTGCTTTGCAAAAGTGCCGTTCATTCTTCCACTTATTCACTCATTCGGCCGGCCAGTAACTATTGAATGTCTTCTTCTAAAGTCTCACAGCCCCTTTTCAAGGTAGGAGACATAGTGTATGTGTGTGTGTGTGCGTGCATGTGTGTGCGCTTGCGTGTGTGTGACTGTAGTGACATCATCAAGTAGCAGCCATCTGCAACGATCTAAAGGGAACCCTAGCTTCCTTGACCCCCCAGCCCTTCACCCAGCCGCAGGTGGGCAGGGACACGCTCTGCTGTCTCTCCCAGACACTGGTACATGTAGGCCACCAGGGAGCATGACTCATTAGCCTTCGTCACCCTGCCTGCAGAACTTCTCTTCCTATGGGATGATGACCCACAATGAAAACATGGCTGCAGAGTGAGGAGTTTTCCAGGCTGTGTCTCTGAGGAGCATTTAAGCCACCAGGAAAAGAGCCAGATTCATTATTTTGCACATCTCTCAGCCCCAACACCCACATCAGAAGTGTCTGGAGAGCCCTAGAGCTGAGTGAGTGGGAGACAAAAGGTGACTTTCTGACCTCGGTCACTGTCTCTGCAGGTCCTGGTCACCCTTGTCAGTAGGTCCAATGTGTGGACAATGCTTTACAATTTACAAAGTCCTTTCATACACTCTCTCTCATTTGACTTTAACAGAAATCTCGTGAGGCATGGAGACATAGACCAGCACAGGGATCAGGAGACCTCTGATGCCAAACGGACTGAGTTTGAATGTCTCTCTTACCATCTGTGGGACTGAGCCAGTTTCCTAAGTCTCTCTACGTCTCAATCTTCTCATTTTAATAAATGGGGATAATAATAGTACCTATTCTGTACAAATGATTAATACTTGTCTGTTTTCCCAAATTCGACTAGAGGCTCTAGAAAGGGGGAATCTTTGGCTCATTGAGTGTCTAAGATGATGCCCAACAGAGAGGCTTGCAAAAAAGATCATATGATGGATGAAGAAGCTCAGAACAAGCCAGACATACAGTACGTGCTGCATGTGGTGGCCACAGTTCTAGTCAGTTCGAGTTGTTGGAATAAAAATACCACAGAATGGGCAGCTTAGACACAGAAATTTACTCTTCACAGGGGACAAGTCCAAAATCAAGGAGTCAATCAATTCAGTTCCTGGCGAGTGTACTCTTGCAGGTTTTGCGGAGAGCTGCCTTCTTGCTGTATCCTTGCTCCTCAAAGGCGGACTGAGTCTCTTCCTTTTTATAAGGGCATTTACCCCATCATGGCAGTTCCACCCTCATGACCTAATCTAGCCCTAGTCCCCTCCCAAAGGTCCCATCTCAAATACCATCACCATGGGGATTAGAGTTTCAACATATGATTGTTTTGAGGGGAGGGGACACAAACTTTCAATCCACAGCAGCTGTCATTACAGGATTTCCACTCTTTGGGGTACGTGGAAACCAGAGTTCAGAGCCTTTAAGTGGATTGTCTGCAGTTACACAGCCGTGCAAAGCTGGAGCTTAAACTGGGGCTGCTCACTCTGAAGCAAGGGCCCTATTTCTTATACCATGACCACCTCACTTTCTTCTCCTTCCTCTCTTTGCTTTCTCCCCGCACTCTCTCCAGGTAAATGCTCATTAATGGTGGGTCGACTGAGTTTATCCAGTTTCTTTTCTGCAGCATAGAGGTCTGCAGGACTTGCAACATCTTGTGAATAGTTTCTTCATCTCTTAAGTGGCCATCAGAATAGAACCTACTTCACAGGTTCAGCTTTGTGGGGATTAAATGAAAGATAAGGCATGGAAATGATGGGTACATAGTAATAGCTCATACATATAAACTGGCAGTCATCATCTTCACTATTTTTGGGGGCCACTAAGCAGGATTTACAATATAGCTTAGATCTAGATTTGTAGAATGTTAGAGTTGGTAGGGATCTTAGAGAATATGGTCTAATATTTTCATCTTATATTTGAGGAAATAAAAACCCAGAATCATTAGACTTGCCTGAGAATACAACTCTTGTTAAAAAAAAAAATTAGGTGCACCCTGGTGGAACAGTGGTTAAGTCGATTGCCTCTAAAGGAGCGCAGGCCACACCCCGCTGGGTTTGAGTCTTGGGTCCAAGGGGAAAACAACCAGTGTGAACAACAAAATAAAAATTAAACAAAATGCTTCTTCCTCTTCTCTCTTCCTGCTTTACCTGCCTACTTGCCTTCATTCCTGTCTGCACCTTACCTTTAAAAAAAAAAAAAAAAGTTACCTAGAAGAAACTGGGTGAAGCTTCACAGGGACTCTTTCTATTTTCTTTACAATTCTTTATAAATCTACAATTACTTAAAAAGAAGAATAATGACAGCAGCAATGATCACAGCTGTGGCAGCGACTCCTAAAAAAAAGTCTAAATTATAAGACAGTGGGGTGAGGGTCTGTAGGAACTGGGAAATGGTTAGAAATGGACTTCTCTTACTACCTTGCTCCTCCTAAGAGAGATACTAATTTATATTTCAGCACATTTGTCCTATCTCTGCTATAGCCAATGTTACATCTACCCTTTAATTTCTTATTTTCAGTGTCTATTTGTTTTTGTTTTCTTAAGAGAAAAAGGAAGGGAGGAAGAAGAGAAGGAAGCACTTTCATTTATTTGCTTTAGTCATTTTCCTCCTGCCCCAGGTCTTGTTAATGCTCCACATTCTAGCTGCTTTTTTTTTGTTACCAAGTAATAATTTGATTTTTATTTCTAATCTCTGTGGGAATTCACCATTTTCATCTATTTTATACCTTTCCTTCTGTCTTCAAAGCATTTTAATAATGCCCTGTTGTATGCCCTGTTGGAGGAGTGGTTAGGTCAATCACCTTCGAGGGATGCAGGCCACACACCCCTGGGATTGAGTCCAGGGTCTGGGGGAAAACAACCAGTGTAAACAACTAAAATGGAAATAAAATAAAATGCTTCTTCCTCTCTATTCCTGCCTGCCTACTTGCCTTCATTTCTGTCTGTACTTAAAAAACAAAACAAAACAAAAACTCCCATGATTATTTAAAAATTTTGTCTTTTAACTCTAATGTCTATATCACTTGTGGACCTATTTCTATTATGTATTTTTTCATTTGATTATCAGTCATATATTCTTGTTTCTTCTCATACTTAGTAATTTTTAATTGGATGCTAGAAATTATTTCTAAAAGCACTGCAGAAGCACCATGAAGTGGTTATTTTCCATCAGAGACAGTTCATGCTGTCCTCTGCAAGACTGCCCTCTGCAAGACATATGGCCCACCTCCTTAATCCGGTCTGGGAGCTCAGCTGGGTCAAGGCTGAATTACAGATTTTGTTTTTAAAGAAAGGTACAGGCAGGAATGAAAGTGAGTAGGCAGAAAGAGAGAGAAGGAAGAAGCATTTATTTATTTTTTATTTAGTTGTTCATCTTGGATTTTCCCCCTGGCTCTGGGTCTGGAACCTGGGTCCTTGGAATGTATATGGACTCTGTCCAGTGGTCTTACCTGCTAGGACACCAGTGTTCTGTGGATTACAGATTTGATAAGACTTCATGCACCTGGGTTTTGCACCTGTTCTTAGGAATGGGAACCTCCTCAGCTTCCAGTTGAAAGCCTGAGAGATTTTGTTCTCAACCCCAAGAGCAATGTCAAATTCCTGCTCTGCTTTTTGGAGGTTTGTGAGTTTTCTCCCTGCAGCAATTTGAACTTCAGCACATGTTTGGAGGGGAAATTACCTGCATCTCTGAAGTCCTACAATTCTCCCATTTTGTCTTTCCAGTTTCCATGTAACTGTCAGAAACCTCTGCTGGTTTCTCAGATAGTCAGCGATGCACTCTGTTTAGGACAAGCCCACACTCACTAGTTCTGCCCAGAATTTGAAAATACTCCCAGGAGAAGAGGAGCTGCAGATTCCATTCATCTCTACAAAGGTCTCCCCTCCCTGAAATATTTTTTTATCTTGAGTACTTAGGTTTTCTGATGCTTTAATAATCATTAGAACTGCAACATACTTGGTTTTTCTAGCTGTTCTCAGAGGTGGTGTTGGCTTGCTGTGAACTATTCCATCTGACCCAGAAGACTCCCAAAAAGATATCATGAGAGGTTGAAAGTTGGGGTAATACCTATTTTGAACTAACCCTACCCCGCTTCTTCCTCCCACTCTATACCCTTTAGATGTGGGTATAGAGGAGAGAATCAGGTTTTAGGTCAATCGCAGATCTACTATTTACCGACTGTATGACATTGGAAAATATATCTTACTTCTCGCCTCTCACTTTTATCTATATGATGGGGATGCGGTGGAAATTCACTGAGGTAGTAGTGGAGGGATTGCACCTAGCACAAACCTGCTGCATGGTAGATTTTACTAGATTTTTCTTTCTTTTCTTTCCTTTTCCCATAGCTGGATTAACTAAGCTTTCTCCCATGTGGGTGACTGAGGGAGTGTTCCCATAAAGCAGTCAAGTCCATTTGATGTGAAAGGAGACAAACCAGGGTCTCTGCTCACAGTTGTGGCCCTTGGAAATGACACCTTCAGAACATGAGGAGAGTAAGTGTAATTTAGGAGAGGACAGAATGTCCTAGGGACCCGACATTCATAGTCTCAGTCTATTCTCAAAGTCATCTGAGGGTGGAGGGCACCCTTGGAACAGAGCTGCTCAAATCTGCCACTTTTCATTGCCTTCCGCAGCCTCCCATGCCAGGCTCTTAAATGTTTGCTCTTGGTTTTATTTTTTATTTTTTTAAAGAAAAGGTACAGGCAGACATGAAGGTGAGTGAGTAGGCAGGAAGAGAGAGGAGGAAGAAGTGCTTTATTTTATTTAGTTGTTCATCATCCGGGCCCAAGCTGTGAATCCGGGTACTTGGGATGTGTATGGACTGCGGTCTTGACTGAAGGCGGCTGGCAAACTGCTGCTTCACTAGAGTCACCTTTCGCTCTTATTTAAACCTCACTGCTATCCTAAGTAGAAGCAGGGGTGTATGTGCTGGAGACAACTCATCCCTTTGTGGCTGGCCAATTTGCAGGGATTGTTTGAGCTGGCTGATACGTTGATAACTTACAATCTGCCATGGTGGAAATATTTATACCATGAGAACTAGCAAGGAGGAGAAGGCAGGTGTTTCCTTCCAGACAACCAGTTGTTAAGCATTTTTACCAGCATGTCACTGGACGTAAGTGTTTCTACCATTTCACAGCTGCATAAACGGAGGGTTTGAGACCCAGGTTCTCTCAGAACAAGTGAGCAGCATAGTGAGAATTCAAATCCAGATCTGTTTTGGGTCTAAAGCCCTGGAGTGCTTTCCTCTGGGGATATCAACTGTATTTTGTGTGTTTGTTTGTTTTGAAGGAGAGCTGCAGGCAGGAATGAAGAAAAGTTGGCAGGAAGGCAGGAAGAGAGAGGAGGAAGAAGCATTTTTATTTAATTTCCATTTAGTTGTTTGCACTGGGGCTTGAACCCAGGAGTATGTGGTTTGCATCCCTCAGAGGCAATTGATTTAACCGCTGCTCTACCAGGGCATGCCTGTTTTGTTTTGTTTTTTATTCCCAGAATGGTCAAATATAACTCCAGTTTAAGAAAAAATAAAAGTCCTGCATTCTCCCGGTTCCCTCCTGCACCTTCACTCCAGTGTCATTTTGCAAAGAACTTCAGAATCTGGCCTCTTCTCCTTGTGATCCCTACCATGATCCCTGCCCCCATAGGCAGCCTGCTTCTAATCACCTCCCTGTGAGTTATAGCAACTCCGGGTTCTCACCACCAGTGCTGGGACTTGACGGAGGCCTTCTTCCCCGACTCAGAAATCCTTTCCCAAGCTCTGACTACTCAGGCAGGGAGCAGACTTTTTGACTTCAAATTCAAATTCGGCATCCGCACATGTCTCTTCATTTTCCTTCCAGTGACCAAGAACCCGCTGCCGGTCCTAGGCAGGCGCTGTTCCCCACTGCGACAGCCTTAGCTGCCATCATGGTGGACCTGCGCGCGGCTGGGAAGAGGCGTCCTTGAAGAAAGCCTGGCAAAGCTGCTGCCCAGGGGGCAAAGATTGTAAACAAAAATAATAGCTACAAAGCTCTAAAATTCTGAGGAGGCCTGAAAGTAACAAAATATTCCTTAAGGACACCACAGGGGCCCCAGCCGTGTCTCCCAGTTGTTAGAGAAGGAAAACAAGATGACTATCTGATCATGTGACCTGAGTGTACAGCTTGACCCTAAAATCTGAAGAGGGGAAAGTTAATAACCTTGGTCTTTTGCATGTCTCATGCATAAATAGATTACTTATCTTTAACAAAAAGGGAAGGAAGTAACATCTCTATTTATGCAGTTGCTCGTTGTGGTTTTTCACCCCACTCCTGGATTGTGAACCGAGTCCTTGGGTTTTAAATGGATCACAGGACAGCATTTCAGTCACCAGAGCCACAAGGGCGGCCCCATCTATTTCCTTATTTGTTATGGCAAAGCCTCCAGATGGTGAGACGACTGATAACTGAGCACTCAAAGGTAGAGAAACATCACTTTATTATAAGCACCGGTACTGGCTCAGGGGTATCATTACCCAAAGCTGAGCACCGGCAGGGGGAGGGGGGTGGGGGGGCCTAGGGGAGCTTCTTTTGTACCTTGAGGTCGAAGGTTATCTCCTTGGCTAGGTGCCCTTTAGCAGTCAGGTTTGTACAATTGCCTTACAGCTGCAGGGGTGTAGTTACGGTTATGATGGAAACTCCTGGCAGACTCATTTTGCATTGGGGGTCAAGGTAAGATTTTCTACTCTAATATCACTGAAAGTTCTACATTGTTTTTTTTGTATCTAGAAAGATTAGATTTTACATTTGTCATTAAATATTAGAACATTTTAACCTGAGACAATCATTTCAATACACTGACTACATAAGAAGATATTCACTCCAAGTTACACCAAGAGTGCTTGCCTCTATAGAAATGGATTTGTCACCCAGGACCTAACCCAGCCCAGGTTTTAACTCCCTCTGATAGTAATGCTCTGTGCTTGTTTGCTTAGCCAGCCACACCTGCAAAAGTAACTAACGGAAGAGGCACCATATCCACACCTCAATGTCTAAACCCCAAAATTGTTCACAACTTCTTCCCCCAAGAAGGTGCCACGCATGTAAGGCGCTGAATACTAATGGTGTGCAGGGGTTGGATGGGGTTCAGTCTTCTTGGTATACTCTTCCCATACCTGCTAGTCCCAAGATATGGGAGCTCAGGGTTCTACATCAATAAAGGGCATTTCATCTCTGTTGGGGCACAGGGGAAAATTCCCCTGCCCGTTTAGGTTTTTGGGGTAGCTGAGTAACCAAAATAATATCAGACAGGCTGGTGGAGGGAAAATATCAGTTTCATAACATGCGTGAGGGGGATCTGTAATGATTAGGTATGTCCCGCTGAAACAAGGAACTAGAGAAACTTCATTTTTGCTGGGTGATTCTGTGAACCAAAGTCCTGGGGTCCCCTTTCTAGATAATCCTCTGGCAGTGAAACAGAAACCTTAGACCCGCCCAGTAAGACCTTGGCTGGAGGGGTTTCTGTTAACCTGCTGAGACCTGGGAAGAAGTTAAATGTCAAACAAGATAGTTTAAGATGTTTAGGGTGTGATGTAAACTGCTTACGTTTAGGGTGTGACCTCTACTTATGTGAACCCTTTATGATAATCACTGTTAGACTTATGAAGTTATAAATACCCCGCGCTATTCGGTACCGCATGATTTGAGTGTTTTACTCCTTGTGGTCTCCGGCTTAATAAATATCCTCCTAAAATTCAGACTCCTGGCATGTCTCTTTCATCTTGTTGGTTACTTTGTAACACCGCTTACAATCTGGTAGAACTGAATTTAAATCTTACAGCAGGGAATGAGGTGAGGGGACCTGGGGCTTCAAGGAGTGAGGAGGGGAGCCTTGCAAGTAAAGATGTGCTTCTTTTTTCTTTAAAGGAGAGGTACATGAAGAAATGAAGGTGAATAGGCAGGCAGGCAGGAAGAAACATCTTTATTTTTATTTTTATTTAGTTGTTCACACTGGTTGCTTCCCTCCAGACCCAGGACTGGAACCCAGGTGTATGTGGTTTGCCTCCTTCAGAGGCGATTGACCTAACTGCTACTCCACCAGGGCTCACCAAGAAGACCAACTCTTGAGAGTCTTAAGGAGATCGATTTTGATCACCTCCAGTGTCCAAGCCAGAAGCCTCTTATTTGCCATCAAATTCTTTCAATTCCAGGTCTTTACTTTCTTATTGCTGCATCTCCCTCCGCCCAGATTCCAACCAGTTATTTCTTACAGCTTTTACACTTACTACCCTGTAAATCCACATTTCACATAGAAGCCAAAGTGGTGAGACAGATATAAACCAAATTCTGTCATTTCCCTGCTGAAAATTCTCCACTGGCTCCCCTTCACTTCCAATAGGAACTTCCACCCCCTTGCTCCAGCCTATTGGGCTAGTTCCTGCTTCCTTGTCAACCTCATTTAGGTCCACCCTCCCTCTGAATCACAGTTGTCAGGCTAAACAGGACTCGATTCTGTTGCCTGCACCTTCGGACTGTGAGACTGAGCATGCTCCCTCTCTACGTGCCTGCCCCCCATACCTGTCTCCTCCTGGCTCCACTCATCCTTCACTCTATTAAATGTCACTTCCTTAGAGAGGCTTTTTCCAATCACCCAATTTAATGTAGGTCTCTTCTCCTTTCCCCTAGTGGCTCTTAACAAATATTTATTTACATATTGATTGGTTTATTTGTTTAATATCTGTCGCCCTTTCCTCCCCCCAGGTAGTAAGTGCCATGAAGGAAGGAACCACAGTCCTCTTTTTCTGTTTTCTGCTTCCCTTTCAGAGCCCAGCATATAGCAGACGATCAGTAAATACTTGCTCTGTTTTGGATGAGTCCCTGTCTTGAGCCTGAGCCTGGGACAGGACGGGTGGAGGCAAGCAGGCTCTGTGGAAATAGCAGCCAGCAGGCCTTCTTAGGGTCTTGGGGTCTTGGGGTCTTGGAACAAGTCTGTTTCAGCTCGTATGCCACCTTCTTCAAGAGACCATCACTGATCACTGATTAGAATCATCTATTTAACCCCTACACCCATTATTCTTTGTCATACCACCCTTCTTTCTTTCTTTTTTAAAAGAAAAAGGTGCAAGCAGGCAGAAATAAAGGTGAGCAGAGCCGCTTTTCTCCTCCTTGGGATGTATAGCCCTTGCAGAGGAGATATCCTTGCTAATTGGAGACACTGAGAGACAGGGCAGAGGGGCTGGCAGAAGGGAAGGTAGGAGTGTGAAAAGGGGGTTGGACTTGGCCTGGTCCTTCTATTTGCCTGCTGTGTGAACATGATTAGGTACTTTGTTTCTTTGAACTCATTCTATTTTTGAAACCTGTCAAGTGGGAAATATAATCCCTGTTATGGAATGAATTAATCTCAAGTGAGAAAGGGATTTTCTATCCTAATGGCATCCCTGATAGAAGCAAGAAGGTGCTTACTCAATCTGCTTTAGGATTTCACCTGGTTTAGTTCCTCTTCTTTCCCATTCTATCAAGGTGATTGAGAATTTTGCTAGAGATACTAGCTGTGACAGTCCTTCATAATTCAAAGGGGACAAGGAGAGGAGTCCAACCAGTTACTTTCTCACCAGAAAGCAGGGTCCCAGTGACACAGTGTCCCCTCACGAACACATGATGGCTCCTGAAGAAATGCCCTTTGAGAAGTGTTTGTGATCAGAATAAATTCTCTGTGGCCTCTTTCTCATTCATTTGCATGGCTAACACGCCTTGAGTATTGCCCTGTGCCTGTCGCTGTCCTGACCACTGGCAAAGAGTGCTGTGAACAAGGCAAGTTTAGTTTTTGCTCACAAACAGCAAATCACTTTATGAGGCAGAGGAGTCCAGAGGACTTGAATGCTGAGTGATTGGCGCCAGGACAGAGGGACACACAGGAGCTGCAGGGTTACAGAATCCTTATATTGGTTCTTCCCAGAGACTGGTGGGCGGTGGGCGTGGGTGCAGTGGGCAGCGTGCGTGGGCCAGCATGGACTCTTCCGGCCCAGCCTGAGATACTGCTTCGCTCTTTCGAAATGCCCAGGCTTGACAACAGATGGGAAAGCTCTAGGAAGGCCCCAGGACTGGAACCTAGGCTCCCGCTGTTTTGCTGTAACCCTTCTGCTAAGACCCCTCTGGTTCTCTGTAAGACGTCTGTGAAACCGCTTTAGCCGTTTTGGCCTTCTCCAATTAAGCATCATGAAGGCAGGGGCACTTGGGAGTGCAGCCTGGCCAAGGGGTTATTTATTTCCATCACTTGAATCACAGTACGTCTTCAAACTTCCCTTGATTTGGCTAATTCAAGAGATTAAGGCCCAGATGTGATGGGGGCAGGCTTGCCACTAAGTGTCACAACCCCTCATTTTGTACCAGCTGATGGGAGACCATAATTGCCCAGATGGCGAGAGAGCATGATTAGTCTTTCTTTCATGCCAAGCCCCAAGAGAGATGGGAATTAATCATGGAGCCAGAGTAGGAGGGGCTCTCTGTCTCATCACTCTCTCTCAAATCACAAGAAGGTTCCTGATGAATATGCAGTGGAGGAAGCCGGTCACTCTTCCAGCTTGGCTCCAATCAGATCTCACCAGAGCTTTGCATTTGGCAGGCTCTATGCTCAATAAAGCTTTTCCCTCCAGGTCCTCTCCTGCTGGCTGCATATTTTGCTCCCCCACGGTTTTCCTGTGCACTTCACTTCTTCACCTCCCACACACCCTTTCCGATGTTTTCATGTTCTTGGCAGCACTCGTGCAAAGGATAAGAGTGACCTGCAACTCACCCAAACTAATGGCCACGAGGGTTGTCCTCATCTGATCTCCCCATAATATTTTAAGCGGTTGGCCACTTCTTCCTTCTGAAAACTCTCTTTCCTTGTCTTCTGGGACTCCTTCCTTCTGTCTTTCTGATTTTTTTCTTCTTCATGTCCATCTTCAGCCCCCTCTGTCCTGAAATGGTGACATGTTCCCAGTTCTCTGTCTTAGGTCTTTTTTTATTCCCTTGGCTCATAGGGAGTGTCAGGCACTGTTGGTTTCCTACTCAACCACCTTTCTCTTTTCTTGTTCAGGGAAGGTGACCCTCCTCTGTCCTAGGGGATGAATCACAATTGGTCTAAGAATTCATGGTAAATATTTATCTTTGCCTATAACATGGTTAATTGTAAATACAAGGTGTGTCCTGGTGGAGTAATAGTTGGGTCTGCTGTCTCTGGCTGAGCACAGTCCACATGCATCCTAGGGACCTGGTTTCTCATCCTGGGGTAGAGGGTGGTGGGAACAACCAAGATGAACAACTAAATAAAATTCTCCTTCTTCCTCTTTCTTCCTGCCTGTCTAACTTGCCTTCATTCCTTCCTGTACCTTTCCTTTAAAAAGAAAAACAAAAAGTAGATACAAGTGAGTCCTGACTAAAATGAGGTACTAATAGAAGTTTGGATGGGAGGGATTTCAGGGGACACATATGTAAGGAAAACCAGTCCTCTGTGCTTTTATTATTTATTATTAATATTTCATTAATTTGCACTACTACGTAAGTTTCAGGAGAATAATTCCGCACCTCAGTATGTGTGCATATCACATCGCCTCCATCACCAGAATCCTCGTTCCAGCCACCACTCTCAGTTTTACAACTTTAATCTGGGTCCCTCCCCTCTTCCCTTTTGCACCTTTATGGAAGGCGACGGTGTCTGAAGATGTGCATCTGTGCTGTGAGCCTGGGGAAAAGACCAACAGGACTGCTGCCCTAGAGCCCGATGTGGTCAAGCCATGACCATGTCAATCCTGGCTCAGTTTACAACTGCTGAAAGCATTGCTGATCAACGTGCCGGGAGATATTGGCATCTCCATGACGTCAGTGCCTGCTCTTTGCTGCTGTTTCCCAAGTTTGATGTTTAATTTGGATCTTGCCCAAAGCACCGTAGGCCTCTTCACCTGGCTATTCCTCAAACCTAATGTCTAATAGAAACCTCATTTCATAGTCTCTTATTCTCGGACCAAGCGAATTTGCCTTCTGCCATCTTGCAGTACTTTATCCATATTCTCTACTAGAGCACTCGTCTCATGGCTTCCTTTAACTCTCTGGTTTCCTCTCTGGAATTTAAACTCCCAGAGGACCCCTAAGCTGCTATCTAAGGAGTTCAACAGGAACAGGTTAATTTATGAATGTTCAGAATGTTCAGCTGTGTTCAGCTGCAAGTAACACACCTAGAGAACAGGGGCTTCAGTTGTCAAGGTATTGAACTGTCTCACAAGACGTGAAGTCTGGAGGCAGGTGGTTCTAGGACTAGTTAAGCAGCTCAGCAAGTCAGGGCACTGAGTCAGAATCTCTGAGATTCTCTTGGCTGAGGAGCTCTGAGAACCTCTGAGAGTCTTCATGGTTGCAAGTGTCTGGCTCAGCTCCAACATCACCTCTTCACACAACAGCCTTCCAACCAGGCATGGGTGGTCCGGGTGAAAGCACAAGGCTTTCCATTTCATAGCCTTCTCTGTTTCTGGGGAAGCAAATCCCCTTATCACGGTACTAGAACTGTATTATGTGCTCCCTTGGGTCAATCTCTAGTAAAAGGAAAAGCAATGATCAGGAATGATTTAGGTCAGTCTCAAATCATCCTTGGTGCTGAGCACGTTACTGTGTGACAAATGTAGGGCTCTGAACTGAGGCAGAAGAGGGTGATTAATATTGCCTGCTACTGATGTGCTCTGTCTTGGTCCAAGTTCTTCCAGAAACTGCACTGCTTTTAGACACTTTCAGCGCACGTGTAGTTCCGAGGTGAACCCATCCCAGAGCGGCAGCAATCCTTAAACGTTCCAGATGAGCCATAACTGAGGCTGGTCCATACAGACCTACAGCTCTGTGGACTTGCCCTCTAGCAGGGCTGTTGCAGCGATGGTAAGTGTTGTTCATTACACATGGGGGCCAATGTCAAGGAGAAGAAGGCATGGCTGAAAATCAGCTCTGCTGGCTAAGCCACACAGTGGCCTAGAGTGGTGGTCTACTTGCAGGTAGGGGCATCTTGCTGTAATTATTACAAATGTACCCGAAGGGCCGGGGTTGTCCTGCCTTCCAGAAAGGCTCTACCAACGTTCACCTACCAGCATTTTGTGAGAATGTCCTCTCTGTGCTCTCTTCATTACTAGGAACAATTACTTTAGAAAATCTTTCCTATTCTCTTATCTGGTCCCCTTCTCCCCCTCATTCCCACCTATCTCTGCTCATTTGCTATTACTCCCAGATTTATCTTCCTGCATCTTAAATCAGTCACTTTCTTGCTCAAGATCTTTTATGACTCTTTCTTAGGTATAAATGAAACCCTTTACTTGGCATTCTAGGCCCCTCAGGGTTGGGACACACCCTGTGTTCCTGGTCTTATTTCTCATTATGAATCTTTTGCCTAAGCTAAATGTTTGCTTATGCTGTTCTCCACCCTCAAATTCCTTTCTTCTTCTTTTCTGTTCATTCTTGAAGACATGGCTCAGATCCCATCTTCTGCAAAAGCATTCCTTGGCCATTCTAGCCTACCCTCTTATCACCTCCAAATTCCTTCTGTTCAGTGGTTCTCAACCTTGGCTGCACAGTGGGGTCACCTGGGGAGTCTTAGCAAATGCCAAAGCTTGGGGTCACCCACAGACATTTGACCTAACTGGTCTGGGAGCCAGACTGGGAACGGGGATCTTTAGATTCTCCAAGTGATTCTAAAGAACAGCCAAATTCCAGAACCACCTATTCAATTCATTTGGATTTATTGCCTTGCCTATGGGAGAACTCAGTGGGGAGGTTTGAAATGCCAGATTTCCAGAGATTCTGATATTTCCATTTTTTGTATTTTTTTTTTAGCTCCCTGGGTGATTCTGATGTGCATCTGCTTGAGGGTCACTATGCTTTTATCTTTTTATACTTAGGAGAAATGAAAGCACATCAGCATGGAAAAGAGATTTGACAACTGCAATGTGCTGTGCAAATGTGCATTTCTTATTAAGAGGTTATTATTATCAAAGTTCCAAACTTGCCTTTGCAGATTTTTCTGGCAGGGCCGTGCTTGTTACCAGTGAGAGCTCAGAGCAGTTTGAGGGGTGTGCACATGCACACTGCTGTAATGCTGCAGAGGACTCAGGCTTTCAACCTTGACACAGGAGACCCCTAGACCATGTGTCCTAGTGTCCTAGGCTAGGGCCAGGCTGAACTGGAGGATGGGCTAGGGACACAAGTAATGAAGGCTTGTTTTTTAACTCAGAGATAAAACTAGTTTTGTTTTGTTTTTTCTTTTAAAGGAAAGGTGCAGGCAGGAATGAAGGCGAGCAGGCAGGCACACAGGTAAGCAGAGGAGAAAGAAGCATTTATTTATTGTTTTAATTTAATTGTTCATCTTGGTTGTCGCCCTCCCCAACCCACCAGAGTCTTTGGGATGTATGTGGACTGCAGTAGCCAGAGATGGCAAACTTACCCTCTAGGCCACCAGGAAATGTCCAAAACCATTTCTGAAAAAAAAGCTTCCTCCGCTCCAATCTTTTCCCTCCTTTTCCCTCACATGTCCAGGTGACCCCTGCCAAAATAAAATATATTTTCTCCTTTTTCTTTATAGCAAAGGTTTTACAAAAGAAGGCAAGATTGGGGGTGTGGTTGTTGGTGGGGGCAAGGAGATACTTTGGAAGGGGATTGGGATGAAGTGGAGTCGGAAGGGGAAAATAGCACTGAAACCAGACCCATGACAGTTTAAACTCCTTTACTCTTAGCTTTTCCTCCTCCCCTTTCCAATTACAGACCAATACATGCTCAATGCAGCTCTGCACAAAACAAAAAAAGCCTGTCAGAAACACAGGGGCCTCCCTGCCCACCCACAATCCCATCACCCAGAGACAGCCATTGTTATTCAAATTTATTTCCATCTTATTCCTATGTGTAACAAAAATAGTATTATATGAGGGCCTGGTTCTCCATTTTATTTTTTAACTTAAAAATTGATTTATTTATTTAATTGTTAAAAGGAAAGGTGCAGACAAGGAATGAAGATGAGCAGACAGGTAAGCAGGAAAAGAAGGACGAAGCATTTTATTTGTTTTTTATTTCAGTTGTTCACCGTAGTTGTTCCCCCCAGGATGTGAACCTGGGTGTGTGGACTGCACTTGGTGACAGGCAGTGGACCTAACCACGACTTCACCCAGGTATGCCCTGGTTTTTAATGTTCATTTAGCAGTATATTGTAAACGTTTACCTTTGTCAGTAAATATTCTTCTAGAGCATAGGTTGGCAAATCCTTTCTCTAAAGTTCCAGGTTGGAATTATTTTGTTCTTGCAGGCCCTAAGGCCTGTTGCAATCACCACATGCTGGCATTGTGGCATAAAAGCCATCGGAGACAGCACACTAGACAAACGAGCCTGGCTGTGTTTCAGTGCAGTTCACTTGCAAAAGCAGGAGGCCAGTGGGTGTGTTTGCTGACTCCAGTTCTACAGCATTATTTTTAAGAGCTTACCAGAATCTCACTGTGTGTTTGCCATTTGATTCTCTTACCCCAGAGTAAGTCATTTCCAATTTTTTTCCCCTTCCAACGTAAGTTCTTAATCCTAGGACTATGGCTTTTATACCCTGTGTTTTCACCATCTGAGTTACAAGGGTTCTTTCCATTGGTAATATCTGTGCACTTTTGCTTTTTTCCCCCTTGGGATCTAATTCCTGGAAGTGAGATTGCTGTGGCATGATTTGCCTAATTTTCAGGGCTGTGACACAAATGGCCCAGCCACCATCCAGGTAATACAGCTGAAGAGAGGGCTGCCTACCTCTTACGTCCTTGCTGGACCTGGACAATATTGTTCCTTTCATTTTTAAAGGAAAGGTGCAGGAGGAATGAAGCAGAGCAGGCAGGCAGGCAGGAAGGGAGAAGAGAAAGAAGCATTTTCATTTATTTAGTTGTTCATTTTAGTTGCCCCCCACCCCCATCCCTTGGAGTGAACCTAGGTCCTCAAGGCTGTGTGTGGGCAGTACCCCAGGCGTGGACTTAACCCCTGAGCCACCACGACATATCTTATTGCTTTTTTAAATCTTTGTCACTTTGGTAGATTTTTTAAAGAAGAGTTTTCACTAGGAATTGTAATTCCAGTGTCTTCATTTAAGGGTTCTTCTCCCTTTAAAACCCATGTTTAACGTCATAACACTGGGGTTTCACCAGTCCTTTGTCTCAAAGGCCGTGTGGGTTTTTGACTAGCTGTGAGCCTACAATGACAAATGAACAAATGGCTTGGTCTGGGCTGAGACTCCAGATTGCTGCTTACAGATGCCATGTGGTAGAGAGTGAGGTAGGATGATTGTTCAAAGTCCGAAGTTCGAGATCCTCTTCCCCATCTTCAATAAGGAAAGAATTATTTTGGAACTCGTGTGAAATCATCTTTGTGGTATTGTCTTAGCAAACAAAAGCTACTCCTGCTTTAAGTCTAGGGGTTTTGGTGTTTATCTATCCCCATCCCCACTGTACCCCCTCTCACCCACTATCCTTCCCAGGATGTATCCTGTCCTGTCACAGAGGAAGTGGGGTCTTTGTGTGGCTTCCAGGCTCTGCTGGCTCTGTAGGAGTTTGGTGTGGGAAAGGGGGCAGGGTGGGGCAAGACTCAAGCTGCTGCCATAAATTCCCAGACTGAATGCTTAAGTGATGATACTGATGAACAATTTGCATCTAAGAGGCAGTTTGGGAGTTTGGTGAATAGCCTATGATTGCAGATAAACACCACCTGCCAAGCTGTCCCCCACGGTCCCCCTTCTGTTTGAGAGGGAGCATTTTCTTCTGGGCAGAAAAGCTGTTCTTTTCCTTCATTCTCCAATGCGTTTATGCTAATGCTTTGGAAAGAGGAGAAAACTGGATTTACAGGAAATCTAACTGGCTCCTTTGGGAAGATGGAAGAGCCACTTCCAATTGAGGTGCCTCTATATTTTGATTAAACTGGAAAAGTGGTGACTACAAAGGCCCTTTCCCAGTTCCCCAAGGCTCCCTTTGTGTCGTCTGTGGACATCATGCTTACTGAGTGCAAATCGGTACCCCACACCAGACCCATGGTAGGCTGGAAATCTGCATTTCTAACGAACACCACTCTGTGACCTCATGGGCCTAAGGCAGTGGGTTTTAAACCTACCTGAGTCTCAGGAGGAGGTTAAGCATTCTAGATCTTCAGACCTGGTCCCTGGAGATTCTGATTCCCTAAGCCAAGAATCTGTGTGGGAAGTGCGAAGCGTTCTCCCAAGGGATTTGGGGAAGCCGCCAGATCAGAGAATCACTCCCTTAAAGAAATTACTGAAGGTGAAGTACTTGGAGATTCCAATTTGCTCTACAGGATCTGGAGTAGAAAAGGCAGGGAAGGAGACCAACGTGCATCTTTTACCTTTGTGCTCCCTTTAGTCCTGGGCCTATTATAGAAGCCAGATGGAAGAGTCTACAGAAGTCAGAGGCTTTTTGATCCAGCCCCTCACTGGCTCCTGAGTGGGAACTGCATCCACAGCCTGATTTCAGCACTGAGCAGGTCTGAGCTGGCTGAGGCTGCGCTCTGGGGTGGGGTGGAAAGATCAGGATTTATCAGTTAACATTCTTTTTTCCTTCTAATTTGACCAACTCCATGAACTCGGGAAGCTATGCAACCTCACCGAATGGAGTTTTGATGTGTAAAATGAAGATTCTAATTCCCAGTCTAGACACCAGGTACAGTTTATTTATGTAAGGAGGAACACAAGTAATACACAGGAATATGCATGAAATCACAACAATGACAATTTAAGTCAACTTAAAATGCTACCATTTCACATCTATGGCTGAATTGCTTTTTCAAATGAGAGCCCTCAGTGCTGATGAAGTGGTTGTGAAATTGATTTAATTATATACTGCCAGGAAGCATTGTAAATTGGTACCTACCGCTTGTAAAGTGATGTGGAACTATGTGCCAAGAGTCAAAGATGTCCACATCTACTGACCCCATAATCTCACTTCTGGGAATTATTTGAATACCTAAAGCTGAAGCAGAATTACGTACATAAAATAGGTATCTCAGTATTAACTGGTAAAGAAAAAAAACTCCCCCCAAAAAAAGAAAAAGAAAAAGAAATTTTAGCTAAACATTTAACTCTAGGGAGAATGTTGAATGTTTAAAAGTAAAGTGGAATTAAGCAATGGAATACTATGTAGTCATTAAAAAGATTGCTCATTATGGAGAACATGAAGCAACATGGAAAACTTAAATGTTAAGTGAAAACAGGATTCCAGAGAGCACACTTTTTGACTATAATTGTGTCTGTTGTGAGAGCTTGTGTAGACAAGGGATGGAGGTAACATTGCAAAACTGAGAGTAGTTATTCAGGAGGTAGGATTATAGGTAATTTTCTCTTTTCAAAAAAAAAAAAAAACAAAACCCAAAAAACCCTTGCATCTTTATTCATAATAGAAATAACTAATTCCTAATTATAATCACTGATGTACATTCCTGAAAGCTTGTTGGAAGTGAACCCACCATATAGTCAAATGCTGGGGAAGGAGTAGCAGTGAAGACCCTGAGAAACTTCAGGCTCAAGGGACAATGCACCAGTCCTGCACTTGTGGAGTGAATGCTTACACAGTTCCCTGGGCCAACTGCTCAGGGAGAAAGAAAAGAAGGTACTGGGTACTGGGTCTCAAGCAGCTTACACAATAGAGAGGTAGACAACTTTTGCGGGGGATCTATCCCAGGGGTTTTCAACCGAGGCTGCTGCGCTCCCCCAGGGATATTTTGATTGTTACAATGATTGGGAGGTTTGTACTACTGGCATTTAGTAAAGGGGGTTGAGATAGTCCTGCACAACAAATTATGTGGTCTATAATGCCTCTGCTGAGAAGCAATGAGCTAGTCCAACACCATAGTCAGGGCCACTATGTATGGGTGTGCAGGTTGTCCACTGAACAACTCTTGGGGGCGTCATTCACATGGCAGTTAGATATGTGCATACTGAGGATGCCTAAATTCAAGTGCCAGTTGAAAGATCATGAACTTGCTCCTCATCTTTCGTGTACCTCAGTTTTCTCATTTGTAAAGTGGAAATTGTAATAGTAACATACCTCATGAGAATAACAATGCAAGAATAACCTCATAAGAATGATCTGATAGTTAGTGTTAGGATTAAATGAGTTAATACATGTAGAATTTAGAACAGTTCCTGGCACATGGTAAATGTTCAATTAATATTGGATGATTCTCCAAGATCTAAATTTCTCATCTACAAGGGTGGGATCCCAGTTGTTACTCCTTGATCTTGAGCATATGTAATCAGATTCCTGCTTTCCCTGAGAGTTTATTTTTCCTGGTCCCACCTGTAAACCTGCCATGAGCTCCCCTTGTTGCTTAAACTTGCTTAGGTTGGTTTCTGGAATCAAAAGTCATAGTAGCTAAGACAGGGAGAAAAGACTCATTTGCGTGAAATAATAGTGGATAATACCGGAAGGTTTTCAATAAAGTGTGAGGTTGCTTGGCCTAAAAAGAACGCCCCAATGCCGCAGTCAATACCTAATCATAACAGAATGAGCTTTGGATTCAAACTGCAAGTCATTAAACGAGTGACATGCTGCTCGCTAGGAGGCCAAATAATCAGGATGAGTCCAGATACATGCCTGAAAAGTCAAGGCAAAGAGACCCTCTCCCTCAAAACCACCCCTACCAGCATCTGAATTTAGTGTTCTGGACTTAGTTTGGCATGGGGTCTCTGTTGAGTATATGAATATCTCTGAAAGGGTAGCATAGAGAATGCGTTTATGAAGTAGCCTCCTCCCTTGTCACCCACTTTCCTATCCCCAGTTACAAATGGGGGCAGGGAGGGGGAGACCCTGAGGAGGATGGAGGAGGCAGAGGTTGCAGAATGGATTCACCTTCAAATTGCTGATGGTCTCATCAACCACATATTTGTGGAGAGAGCAGTGACCCTTAAGGAGCAGAAAAGGTGTTCTGATGTGTTTCTGTCCAGCATGCTGAACAGCAAGAATGAATGTATTCGTTCTCTTTGCCAAGAACAAATCTGATTGGATTGTTCCCAGGTGAAGGGGGAGAGGGGCTGACTTTTGGTTCCCAGAAATGGTTGTTTATCAACCATTTGCGAAGCCAGTGGTTCTGAAACTTTGCTGCACATTAAATCACCTGGGACGCTTTAAAAAGCACTCAGTTCTAATTAAATCAGAATATCTGGGAATAATTGTCAGGCAGCAGAAAGTTTTAAAGACACTCAAGAGGTTCCAGTGTGGAGCCCAGCTTGGGAACCAATGTCTTAAGTATTTAATGTACAAGGCACATTAGGTGGGAACCTTGTTCCTCTAAACATTATATTAGTTTTATTTTATTTTATTTTTATCGGAAAGTCACAGTCAGGAATGAAGACAAGCAGAGACAGGCAGGCAGGAAGAGAGAAGCAGAAGAAGCACTTTATTTTATTTTATTTAATTGTACAACTTGGTTGTTCCTCAGTCCTGGGATGCGAACCCAAGTCCTTGGAATGCATGTGGACTGCACCAGCCAGAGGCGGTGGAAACAACCACTACACCACCAGTTCATGCCTTATTTATTTTTTATAATTTATACATTATTTGAAGTTAATAAAATGATAAGCACAGTTACAGGTAAATGATAACTCCTTACATTTGAATAGATAACATAAAACATTTACATATTCACAGGGAGATAGCTCCCTCACCAATATAGAACATTTAACCTATGTAGTCAAATCTTCTGGAATTCCAAAGTTGTTTTCAATTTTATTTTTTCCAACCCAAATTTTCTTTTGGTTCGAGATTTTATTGCAACTATATTATTAGTCGATCTATTAGCAGCTACTTGGCTACTTTATTTGCTTGATGTATTTCTTCCACCACGTGTAGGTCACAGGCTCTGTAATTTTTCTGCTTCTGCATTTGGACTCCAAGTGGGTTTCTGTGCAGATGTCAGGCCTTGTTGGGAAAACAGCTGTACCAGCTCAAACTTGGTCAGTTAATGATTTACTGCCGGGAGATGAGAGTTCAATGAGCCACGAGGCATATTTTGTATGAACTTTGGGGTATCTCTGACAGCAATTGTGTAATTTGTCCAGGAAGATACTAAAGCTGTCTGAATTCTAATGTTGGCTTTGGAATTCACACTGGCTGCCACACTGACCCAATTTTATTAACTCACTTGGTTGTGATTTATGTTTATTTTATTGCTTTGGTTTCTCTTCTCAGCTCATGACCAGAGCCGTGGTGAATGTGGAAAATGGCTCTGTGAGGAATCATGTTCCTGGGTGTCATTATTTGAGGAAACCTACCATCTGTCATGGGTTTTCTTGGCTTTTCAGGGTTGGGGTGTTTTGCAGCCAAGCTGCCCATTTTGCCTGACTGTCCTGCCACTGCACAGGGCCAGCTTCATGGGTTTGGAAGGTCCCTACTCTTGATTTAATCTTCTGCTGCTACTGTTTTGAAAAAAAAATTTTTTTAAAGGAAAGGTGCAGGCAGGAATGAAGGTGAGCAGCGGAAGGCAGCTAGGAAGACAAAGGATGAAGTATGTATTTATTTTATTTAGTTCATCTTGGTTGTTCTCCACTAGCTCTGGGACACAAACTCTGGACCTTGGGGTGGATGTGGACTGCATCCAACCACTACTCCACTAAGGGGTGCCTGAAATTCTTACTAATTCATGAGCGGGGGGGCGTCCATTTTGTAATGGGCCCCTGAAACTTATGTGGCCAATCTTGATGTTGGACTTGAGTGACCCTCCAAGGTCATTCTGTTCTTTCTCCTCTCTCTGGGATCACACTGAAATCCTGACCCTTAGGGAGGTTCTTGCAACTCTGTCCATGAATCTCCAGACCTGCCAAGATATCTTGAAACGCACACACAGAAACAGGATTTGTTTAAAAACAAGTCATGTGTGGATATATAGAGAATATACTGTGACAATGTTGTTTTCTGATTCCCTTTCTCAGAAGCAAGCGCTGTTAACCTTCTTTGGACACCCGCTGTCCCATACTTATGGCCCCAGAGTACAGGGAATTCGGGACATAGTTATAATAAAACAAACATTGTGTTTATCTGAAATTCATATTTATCTGGGTGGCCTATATTTTTTCCTGGCAACCCTGTCCTAGAACAGTGCATATATGCATAGTGGGGCTCAGTGAAGATTTAGTGAATGAACGAGAATGAAAGCTCAGGAGGCCAAGGAGGGCAAGTACTTTGACATGTTTCCTGCTATATCTGCATGCTTAGTAGAGAGTTGTTAAGTCCATGGACAGATGCGATAATGGATGTCTTGGTGAATGCTTCATTTGACCTGTGAGAGAATATATTTGTAGGATAAATTTATTTGTTAAAAGTCTGCAAGATCCTGCCAAATTGCCCTCCACAGGCTTCTGACACTTCTTGGCCAAGTTGTCTAATTATATTCCTGCTTCTCCCCTAAAGTCATTTAACCTTTAGGGGAGCTCCCCGCTGGAGGTTGCCCTAAATGGGGGTCAGGAAGGAACTAAAAGTGCCAACCCTATTATAGCACCCCTTTAGGCCTCATCCATCAATTTATGCCAAAATATGAGGGATTTTAGATGCAAATGGCAGTAGAGAACATCTGGCTCATCAAGACCCGCTCCCCCGCTTTGTCCCCTGCGGCTCTGGAGGAGACTGGGGCCCTGCCAGCCCTTGGTGATGGATGGTTCACATTGGCTGGTCTGTCCCAGAGGTGCTCTAGGTTCATAATCCACCTGCCTCCCAATCTCCCAATCTTTCATCAGCACAGGACAATTTAATCACTGTAACAAGACTGTCACAGAGAGCATACTCTGCCACCCCCAGAAGGTGAAGGCAGTTCCATGTCTTCCCTGGCCAAGTTAAGTCTATGGTGGGTGGATCCGAGGTTACATGCAGCAGAGGAAGTCAGATGCTTAGATGTGGGTCTCTGTTTCACCACTTCTTTTATTTGCTGTGTGACCTTGGCCAAGTTACTTAACCTTTCTGAGGTTAAGTGTCCCATCAGTGTCCTCTGTAGTGATTAATTCCTACCTATTTACTTCAAGAGTTTGTCATGAAATTCAAATCAATACTTTATGGGGAAAGGAGTATATAAAGTGTGAAGTGTTCCACAAATATAAAATGTTAGGAGGTTGAAATTATGGATGGCAGAGGGTCTTGAGTGGTTTCTGAACTGTTATTATTACTAGCATGGGTTCAAAGTTTCTATCCAGAGGGGTTTAAACAGTGACCGCATGGAGATGGGAGTGGGGCCTTCCCTTAGGACTGGGAAATAGGTGCGCCCTGGTGGCTCAGGTGTTAAGCCCATGCCTGGGTCACAGTTCACACACAGCCCAAGGACCCAGGTTTGCAGCCTGGGGACAGGGGAACAACTGCATAAAATGCTTCTCCCTCCTCTCTCTTCCTACCTGCCTGCTGCCTATCTGTCTTCATTCCTGTCTGCCTTCTTTCCTCTTTTAAAAAAGAAAAGACTGGGAAACAGTCAATAGTCCCCATCAGTCAGGGCTGGCTGAGTAGAGATGGGTGAAGCCTCCTAAATCATCCCTGGGTGACCCCACTGTCTCCTCTCAGGATTGGGATCTGGAGTTTCTGTTCCCCTGGGATCCCCTTTTCTCTATGAAGAAGACCCTCTCAAAGCTGTTCATCAGGACAGCTCCTATAAACCTGACTTTTAGAAAGATGCAGCTGTTCAATGTAATTTAAGATTGTTTTTTTTCCAAGTTCTTGCCTTGGCACCTCTCATCCCTGGTGGATGGGAGCTCTGGCAATTTAAGAGACTCAGCTACTTTCTCAGCACTCCTGGGGTAGAAGAGCTTTCCCATAAGTGACTGGGAAGCAGAGGAAGTGATGAGCCCTAGGGCAAGGGAGGGTGGTTTATTCTTACACCTGATGAGTGTCAGAACTTTTGAAGGGACGTCCTGACTCAACTAGTTACTTGCCAGCTGTGCATTTGTGCTTTGAACGGCTTTTTTCCCCCTCTGTCCTCTGAAGTAAAAAGAAAGGTGATAAATCACAGTGCGTATGTGTATGTGTGTGTGTGAACGTGTGTGTGCACGCATACACAAAGGCATTACTGAGTCCCAGAGAGTTTTGTCATTGTGTGAAATGCTAGTCAGCTGCGAATTCAGAGTAACTTTCAACATCTACTTCCAGTGTAAATTACCCATAAAATTATCATGTTGCACCTTTGCAGAGGCTGCCCATGTAGAGTCCTTTCTTTGCCAGTTGTTAGGCTTAACAGCCTTACACCCAGAGGTGGGAAACACGCAAACATGAAATTGGGTTTGTCTGGGGAATTCCCTAGGTAGAGAAAACAGACCTAACCATAGCAGATCAAACTCCACCTTGTGACACATTGATCCAGCACCCGGGAGCAGAAGTAAAGTCCAAGCTGAAACAAAGCAGAAAAGTGAGAAGTGGCTGTGCTTGGATGCAGGAACAATCTCATTATAACCATTTATCACATTGCCTGAGGCACCTCCACTCCCTCCAATCAGGGAGAGGCAACCTTGGCAGAGGAAACCTCCAGAATTTGAAGAAGGGTGATTGGCTTCTGGCCTGGTGGGTGACAGCATACTGGTGTTTCCTCACCTGTACTCTCACTTTTCTGGGAGTTTAGGATCAGAAAACTGAATGTGTGGATGCAGGATTCTGTCCCAGGCGGAGGACAAATGGAAGAGTGGAAGAAGGAAGTGAAAGCCTTCCCATAGTGTCCAAAACTCCCCTACAGTATGGAAGTTTTGTGAGAGTTTTTTCCATAAAGTGTCAGTTCAGTTCCCTCCCGCTTTGTTTTAGTTTCACTGCCCTCCTTTTTGCTCCTGGAAACCACTTTCCTGCCTCAGGGCCTTTGCATCTGCTGTTTTTCAGTCAAGTTTATTGGAGAGTCTTCCCCAGCAGCTCAAAAGGCTTTTCCTTAAAGAGGCTTCTCCTGATCACTGTTTCTAAAATAGGATCCCTCCCTCCACCCTCACAACCTCTGTCACCTCTGGGAGTGGGGACAAAGAAGGTTGAGTGGCAAGGATCCCTGTCAGGTCTTCCTCATTGCTGTGCCTCTAATCATAATGCCTGGAACCTCAGAGGTGCTCAGACATCTCGTTTGAATGCACATTGAATGAATGAATTAGACTGATTTATACTTCCCACAGCCCTTACTGCTATCAGACTTTATCCTGTTTATTTATTTATCTCTTTGATTGTTGTCTGACACCTTGGCTAGATTAGCACCTCCAAGAGGGCAGAGAGATATTTCTGTCTTGTTTTTTATCAGTGCCTACATCAGTGACTGCCACATAAAAGATTCTCGACAAGCATTTGTTTAGCAGATGAACAGGGGACCATGTTTTTCACACAGAGGTGTCGAGGTTAAGAATAACTTCTTCAGAAAAATGGAGTAAAATTCTGGTGCACAGATAGATTTGGGTTGTGATGAAACTATTTCCATGAATCCAGAATTAGTTTCTCCACTGAAGTGTGGATTGTAGAGATGGACTATCATTAAAACAAAATTAGCTTAGGGTGCACCCTTATGGCTCAGGTGGCTAAGACTGCAGGGGGAGGTGGGTGAGGGGGGGAAGCTAGGGACCCAGGGTGGGGGAAAGGAAGTCATAAACAATCGATTAAGTAAAGATGCTTAATTCTTTTTTTTTCTCCTTCCCTCCCTTCCTTCCTTCATTACTAAAAAATATTAGCTTATATACCTATTGATCACCTACTGTGTGCTAAGAGCTTTTGCATATGTTGTGCCTCTGTAGAGAAACTCTGTGGGATAGATTAGTATCACTTAACTTTCTGCATTAAAAAAAAAAAATAGTACAGATGCACCCCTTTGAGTCAGTGGCTAAGGACTAGTTCATGTCAGACCTAAGGACCCAGGTTTGAGAACTGGGACTGGGGGGAAGGAAAAACAAAACCAAAAACATGCAGAAACAAAATAAACATCTATTTTATTGAAGGTTCTAGGTAGTTTGGGTTCTATTTTATTGGTTCTTTATTGTTTGGTATCCAATATCCTGAAAGGTTACCTCCAAATCTACCTTCCAAAGCATCTGTCCCACCACTTCCTGTAAGTTAGACCATGCCCCAGCAAACTCAAACTGCTCATGATTTCTGCTCTGTCCATCCTATCTCATGCACCAGCCTGTTCTGTTTCTGCCCCAAGATTATCCCTTTTCTCATCTCCATAGTCTATATCTACTCTACCTCCTCCAGGAAGCTTTCCCTGATACCTTGGATTTATAGTAGAGCATGACTCATTTTTCCTCCCTCCATGGTGCCCTGAATGGAGTTTTGCAAATAGTAGACGTTATGAAGATGAAGTACTTGGCATCTGGTAGTTACTAAAATATTTTGTTCACTTTTGTATTCATTAGGAAGGGCCGCCACAACAAAGTACCACAGATTGGATTACTCACACACAGAAATGTATTGTCTTGTGGTTCTGAAGGCTAGATGTGCCCAGTATGGTTGGTTCTCTCTGAGGTTGGTGGCGGAGACTGTCTCAGTCCTCTCCCCTAGCTTCTGGTGGTTTGCTGGCAATCCTCAGCATTCCTTGACTTGTAGATGCATGATCTCAGAATCTCCCTTCATCTTCACATGGAGTCCCCGCTGTGTGGCTGTCTGCTTTTGTTCCCAAATTTCCATTTGTAAGTATACCATGAGGTTAAGGCACATCTTAATGACCTTGTATTAATTTGATCATCTCCAAAGACATGATTTCTAAATAAGTTTATAGTCAAAGGTTCTGGGGGTTGACTACTGTGATATTGTGATTTTTAATAAAAAATCCATATGTTTGGTCTTTGTCCCCCTTTCTGGGGCAGAACTCTTAAGACTTCTTGATAGTTCCTTAGTGATGAGAGGGACAAAGTATCTTTTTGTTATCTTAATGAAGGGATGCAGGGATGGCACTTAAAGACGAGGGGTGGTTTTCCATCCCACCCCTCACCCCCACACTTGACCTGGGGAAGGGGAAGGGAGCTGGAGGTTGAACCAATCACCAATGACTAATGATTCTTTCAGCTTGTCTATGTACTGAGGCCTCCCTAGAAACCCAGAAGGACAGGGTTCTGAGACTTTCAGGGGTTGGTGAACACACATATAGCAAATGGATGTAGGTGATCTAGGACCCACAACCAAGCCTGGACTTTACATTTGGGATGAATAAAAAACTGTTTGTTTTTTTTTTCTTTTCTACCTTTCATTTGAAAGAGAACTGCTGCAAGAAACCATTCAGTTAAAGATCCAGTTTAGGTTTGGTGGACAAAGATTTAATTGTATATTTGGATGATGCTTTGATGTTACCCAACTTTGAATCATTAGTAGTAGGTGCCATGGCATGCCATGGTGGGGTGCCAGGGCAGTCCACGTCCCAGGGTGGGGTAAATAAAATACCCCTTCCTCCTTCTCGTCCTGTCTGCATGCCTGTCAGCCTTTATTCCTGCCTGTACCTTTTCTTAAAGAATGAAAAGTAGGTGACATGTCATGCACATATGATGTACCAGAAATTACCCTGAATTGTTTACAGTTATTCATCATTTTATCCTCACAACAATCTGAAGGCAGTACTCTTATTATTTCCATTCTACAGATGGGAAAATCGAGTCCAGGAGAGGTTAAGTGATTGACCAAGGGTACAGTGAGGAAGAAGCAGGAGGGGAATTTGAATTCAGGCTCCAGAGCTTACATTCTGCTCTTCTACCCATGTTTGTCTTTGTTTGCCCAGGACTGTTTGGTTTTGGCATCGTGAGTCCCATATGCTGGGAACCCCCTCAGTCCCAGCAACCCAGGATGCCTCTCAGGTAGAGCTTTTCAAGGTCAGCTATTTTGTAAATAATTAAACCATAATTACCTCTAGCCTGTGTGGCATCTAGTTCCCCTGATCACTAACAAGATAGGGGATTGTGAAAATAACCTTGTCAAGCTCTTGCTATTAAAGCAAACTGGGTAATGTGTGGAGAGAATCTGTGGAGAAGACAAAAACAAGAGCCAAGAAAAATATTTCCAAACCAACAACAGCAGGATTGATAAAGAGCTGGCTCCAGCTGAAACAAGGGCACAGTTGGAAAGGACTAAAGTAGTGAAGGGGGTGATGGTGATGGTGTTATCGCTGATACTGGTTAAGTATCACAGACCCAGTCCTGTGCTAATCACTTTACTGGTGTTAACGCATTTGATCCTAACCACACTTGTATGAGGTAGACTCTGTTATCCCACTTTATAGATGACAAAACTGAGGCTCCAAGAAGCTAGAGAATTCTTGCTGTCGCAAAGGAAGCAGCTAACCTCTGGGTGGGAAAGGGGATGTGGGCTGATGCCTGTTCCTGACTCAAAAGGTTTTTCAAAATGTTTCCTGCTTCTAATTTTTCCAGAACCTCTGAGAACTGAAGTAGTTTTTCCAGGTCTGTTCTCTGCTCAGATTCCAACTAGAAATCAGGATAAGCACTGAGTGCCTGCCTGTCCCTTTCACTCTCTGAGCAGATTACTATCCTTCAACCAATACATATTTTAATATGCAGGTCTTATCCACATGTCCCTGGTTTTTCTGAGTTGGTAAGAGTCAGGCATGTCCTGTGTGACTTGGCCAGACAGTTGGATGTTAATGATGAGAAAACACAGCGCTTCAGAGAGGTGCTGAGCAGTCTGTGCTCTGGAAGGGACACTTCCATTTTATGTGACTTGGGGCATTATTCCTCTGTCACCCTTAGGGCTCAGAATTAATTTTTACTTGTCCTGTTCCTTACAAGAAGCTTACAAATGGCTTCCTTCAAAAAACAAAACAACCCAAAATGACTCCCTTCCGAGTGTCCTAATTTTTTTTTCCTTTTAAATTAGTGTCCTGTAATAGGGACAAGAAGTCTCTATAGAGCTGAGTAGTATATATAAAGATATTTTTAAAATTTATTTTTATGGTAGTAATTATTCTGCACATTAAAATAATTTCTTATGTATAGGTTCCCTAGTTTTAGATACATTTCAACACACCTGCCCTCCACCAAATCACCAAGTGTTCTTCCCCATCGTACAGTGGGCTCCACCACCATTTGCCCCTACCCGCCCCATTCCCTTTTGGTCAACTCAGTTCTGTTGCAGATGTTTCTGGGTTGGTTTTGTTTCATCTGTTCCTTTGTTTTGTCTATTCACATTCCACCTGTGAGTGAGGTCATCTGGTATCTATCTTTCTTCTTTCGGCTTGTCTCACTTAGCAGAATTCCCAATAGTTCCATCCATGTTGATTCAAATGACAGGGTTTCATCTCTTCTAGGGGCTGTGTAGTGTTCCATTGTATATATGCACCACATCTTCTTTATCCATCCCTCTGACGTTGGACACTCAGGTAATTTCCAGTTCTTAGCTGTTGTGAATAGGGCCACAATAAACATGGGGATACATACATCTCTGAGGATGGTGCTTTAGTATTTTCTGGGTAGATGCCCAGAAGTGGAATGACAGGATCATATGGGACTTCCATCTTCAGTTTTTTGAGGAATTTCCAAACTGTTTTCCATATGGGTCATACCAATTTGCACTCCCACCAACAGTGTAAAAGTGTTCCCTTTTCTCCACATTCTCACCACCATTTGTTGTTTTCTGACTTTTGAATAATAGCCAGTCTTTCAGGTGTAAGGTGATATCTCATTGTTGTTTTAATTTGCATTTCCCTGAGCCAGAGAGTAGGAACATAATGTCATGTGCCTGTTGGCCATCTGTATATCCTCTTTAGAAAAGTGTCTCTCCAATTCCTCCTCCCATTTTTTTTTTTTAATTGGATTGCCTATTCTTCTGTTGCTGAGCTTTATGAGTTCTTTGTATATTATAGATATTAAACCTTTGTTGGAAATATCGAATGTAAACATCGTCTCCCAGTTAGTAGGTTTCCTTTTGATTTTGAATATGTAAAGATTTTTTAAATTCTTCTGAAGAAGGCATGGGTCTAATTTCCCCAAATCTCAGTGGTTGACCTTGATTTAGCTTTTGATAGACTGCATTAAAAGGGGGGGAGCGTGTCTTATTTTCTTGTTATTCCTTTGATTAATAAATATGCGAACTGTGATTTATTAAATGAAGTTGAATGGAAGGATAGTTATCTGCCTGCACTTAAAAATTATGTTGAAATACACATAATTTAAAATTTACCCTCTTCACTATTTAAAATGTATGGCTCAGTGGTGATAATACACGCACCCTGTTGTGTAACCCTCATCCATCTTGCAAAATTGAAACTTTATGCCTGTTACACAATCATTCCCCACCCTGCCCACCCCTTCTATTGACAGTGTGCTTGAGGATGGTCAGAAGGAGCATTAAAAATGTAGACTTGTCCCCTTAATTGACTTAGGTCTCTGCTCATCACCGTTTCTGGGAAAAAAACTGATTATATATTCACACAAATTTCCTGACTGAACTTTTCCCCCTTACAAGTCTGTGTAGGAAAGGGTCTTGAAGTCCCAGTTCATGAAGGCCTATCAATTCAACAGCAGGCGTACTGAATAACTGATGGTTCAGATAGCCAGACTGACATCATTTTGAAGAAAGATTGGTGGGTAGAATTATTTTAAAAATTGCTTGAAAAACATTTAAATATAATATATGTTTCATTCTAAAATATTTAAACTATGTATAAAGTTATAACAAGAAAATTAATTGCCCTCCCCCTGTTCTCTCTGATATTTCTTGTGCTTCTTTGCAGATTAAAAATGTATAAAAAACATATTTCCAAGTGTGTTTATAGTCGTCTGTATCATCTATTCTTTAAAAAAGAAGCAACCACAATGGGATCCCACTCTGCCACTTCACGGCTGCCTTGTGCTCACTGTTTGTTCGTTTAACCATTTCCCTAGAGATGGGCATTGGGTGGTTGGTTCACAGATTTCTACTTTTCCAAGTAGTGTGGTACTGAATAAAATAATTGTACACAGTCATGTGCAATGTCTACAAGATTTTAAAAGTGTAGGGCACATCCCTGTGGCTCAGGTGGCAGAGAAACTGGTGTATGGACCACGTAAAGCCTTGGGACCCCAGTTTGAGACCTGGGGCCAGGGTGAAAAACCAGAATGAACAACTAACTAAATGAAAGATATTTCTTCTTCTACCTCCCTTCCTTCCTTCTTTCCTTCCAGTCTAAAAAACAAACATTAAAAAATTGGAATTGGATGGATATTGCCGAATAACAAAAGATGAAAATTTAAGACAAGTGGAGCTTTTGGGAGCTTACTCAGGGCCTTGTGAGTGACTTTATAAGCTGAAAAGTTTCCCATACAAGTCAATTAGCGTCACCCAACTGATGAAAGTTCTCCGAGTCCCTAGCGCTTGTATGATTTGATGCCGGTGTGCTCCTAGCCCTGGGAAATTTCATCCTCATTTTATAAATGGTCAACTTGTGATTTCTCAGTCAGTCTCTTGACTTTGGTGAGTTTCACCAGAAACTACTCACCAACCCAGAGGGACTGATGCAACTTACAATTCATTCTCTTCACTTGTGGGTTTTGATGATGAGCTATAGATTAGGTGCTCTAATAGGCTCTGCTTGAAAAACATCCCAGCACCTTAGCATCTTTCTCAGAACCTGTCCTTGGTGGACATTTTAGAATGTTTATGGAATGAATAAGTGTAAAATGGTTTATTTTTCTCATGGAGACAAACACCTGGAAGGCAGGAGCTATTTCAACCAGTCCCGAAGGCCCACAGCATGTCGCTTGCCTGGCTCAACTGCCTGGCTAGATGGTTGGCTTGACAGACCTAATGCCTGGAGCCACCATGAGACCTGGGATAAGTCTGAGTTCTCGTTTTCCCCAAAGCTGAAGGGGATCCCAGATCTTGGCTGGCCCCAAAGATTTTTCTTTTAAGAGTATATCATCTAGGTGTGCCCTGGTGGCCTAGAAGATAAGACCACTAGACATAGTCCACATACATCCCAAGTACTCAAGTTTGAGACCTGGGGTAGAGGAAATAACAAAGATGAACAACTAATTAGCTAACTAAATGTTTCTTCCTCTTTTTTCTTGCCTCCCTGTCTACTCACCTTCATTCCTGCCAGCAACCTGCCTTTGAGGAAAAAAAAAAGTATATCATCTCTTCATGGAAATTATTCTATTCATTTTCACAGGACAGTGTCTTGTTGGAATCTAGCCAGAAACTTTGATTGTCCAAGACAGATGTGAGGTGGAGATTCTACCCTGCTGAATCTGCCTGCCCTGGGGAACAGAAGCATCTGTCAGGTGCCAGGAAAGTCAGTGAGAGGTGCCTCCTGGGGGGTGGCAGGAAAAGCTTCTGCAGCTTCAGCTGGGGGAGACTGCCCCAGTGACTGCAACGCCTTCACTCCCGTTTAAATCTTGATCTAATTTCTGCCTGTGATTTCGGAGCTGATATTCTTTTGGTGACTAGGGAATAAAGTAGTGACAGATTTCAATCATCCTCACATGTTCAGTGGGAGAGATAACGTTTTCTACTCCTGGGATTGCCTACTAATAAGGCTAGGGTTTCCACCTTCCCAGGATTTAAGCTCTAGAATGTCCTCTTACCTTCTTGAATTAATTTTACATGCCACTTAAAGTAGCAAAAGGGACTGGGGCCATCATTTGCTAGCTCCTGCGATAGTCATTCTTTTATTCTTTTTTTTGACAGAGAGAGAGACAGAGACAGAGAGAGAGAGTATATGTTTGTGTAAGTCATAGATTTCGGGTGTCTGACTTACCAGAAACAGTTTCCTTGAGATGCAAGACCTTTCAATGCTAGAAGATATAATCATTTCTAGGATTGGACAGGATTTATTTGAAGAATTTTCTGCTGGGCTGGCAGACATGGGAAGTGCCTCTCTCATGCAGTGGGGGGCTAAGTTCTCTGAGCTTGCAATAAAAAATTCGTGCATGGTTAGAAAGGCACAGCCCCAGA
Organism: Solenodon paradoxus; assembly: GCA_004363575.1. Lineage (NCBI taxonomy): Eukaryota > Metazoa > Chordata > Mammalia > Eulipotyphla > Solenodontidae > Solenodon > Solenodon paradoxus. The sequence goes on from RJWH01002179.1 coordinate 51,835, forward strand.
TGCATCCTGTAGTGTGAAGATCAGAGTGAGACAACCCAAGTTTAAGTGCCTCCTCAGTTCCTTTCTATCTGTGTCATGTTAAATAAATCACTTCAGGTCTCTGAGCTACGCATGTTCATTCGTCAAATGGTCACTGGGCATTGGTAGCACTTGGCGTGAATAAAGGCGTTTATGCTCCTAGCACTGTGGTAGTTGTCTTTTCATGGTTTTCTTTTCTGTAAAATGTAAGGAGTACTGGAGCTGTTTTTCATCTCTTCAGGGTTGTCATTGGACTCCAAAGAGAATAACATGTGGGAAAGTATTTGGAGGCAGCAAAGCAGATAACCACACAGGGGTCTGTTATCTTACCCTTTAATTCTAATTTTCCACTTCCTCTGTTTTCCCTTCCCATCCTTCCAAGTCTGTAAAATCGCTAGGGTGTGACTTCATGAGGCAGATTATTCACCATATCACCCATGCCAGTGTAGACACAGAGCTGGGAGTGCAGCATTTCCTTTCAAACCCATGCCCTTAGGTGCACGTCCCATTTTGAAATGTACAGCATAGGTGGGGACATTCCCCATATGCTGTGGGAGACTGAGGTTGCATGTGTGTGAATCATGTGAAGTTAAAGAGCTAACTTCTGTGCCTTTGTGCTGTTCATTTCCTCATTGTCAAAGAAAAGGTCTTAGTGATTAAGTGATCTTCTGCAGCACAGACTGAGAAGTCAGACCCCTCAATCTAGGCCTCTTTGTTCTGATGGTTACTAGATACATACAGGTGGCTTGACCCAGCTCAGGCAAAAAGGGGAATCTGATCAAAGGCTCTTAGGGCATCTGGAGTCAGGATAACAAGAATTAAGGATTTAAATGCCCCAGGACACCCCTCTATGATTTTGCTTTGCTTTCTTTTGTTTCCCTATGTGTTGACTTTAGTTTTCAGTCCAATTTTCTCCCCAGAGAGAGAGATCACAGCTTCTAGCAGATCTTGTATCTCATGAGCATAACATAACTATCAGAGAAGGCTCAGTTTCTTCCCTCAACTCCAATTTCAAAAATCCTGGCGAAGAAGTCTGCTGGGTTAGGTCAGGTCATGTAGCAGAGATAAAAACCATTCCCCAGGGATGGGGAAACTCACCACCACCGGCAGCGAATCCTCTCTCTGCAGAGACTGTCCCTCTCTGTGCTTCAAATTTCTCATATACAGCAGGGGACTGGAAAGGGGGTCCAATGCCACAGTTAAGTATACATTTCTCACATTTTGATGCTTTTATCTTGCTTTTAGATTTTACTAGTACTGAGGTCTGAAAAATAATGAGACAAACCAGATAATCTTTTGTGTATTAGTGAAAAGAAATCTGGTGGTTTGCAATATCTACTTTCAGATACCAAACGTATATAAAGCCATTGTTTTTAAGTTTAAGTTATTTCCTAGGCAAGATCGAAATTTCATAATTCAGTGTTTAACTGAAAAAACTTTTGGTGGGCCCTGGTAGAGTAGTGGTTAGATAAATCTCCTCTGAAGGTGCCCAAGCCACAAACCCCTCCCTGGTTTTGAGTCCTGGGTCAGGGGGAAACAACTAATGTGAATAAATTCAGAAAAAACAACCAAAACTTCTTCTTCCTCCTCTTTCTGCCTACTCAGCTTCATTCCTGCCTGCACCTTTCCTTAAAAAAAAAAAACAAAAAAAAAAACCCCACAGAAACAAAAACTTTAAAAATGGTAAATTAAACTATGTGAATATTAAAGCATGCAAGTTGATTTGAAGAGTATTATTAAAGAATTGACAAAAAAAACAAAACCCAAAACCCCCAAAACACTAGTGTAGCATAAAAATGTAATTGAATGCAAACACTTGTGTGAAACTAATAAAAGAAAAGCTAAAACGTAAAAAATTACAATGAATAACTTTTTTTTTTAAAGGAAAGGTACATGTAGCAATGAAGATGAGGAGAGGCAGGCAGGCAGGAAGAGAGGAGGAAAAAGTGTTTTTTGTTTATTTTATTTAGTTGTTCATTTTGGTTGTTTCACTGGACCCAGGACCCAAAGCTGGGGATATATGTACAGTGGGTCCAACCACTTCTCTACCAGAAATAGCTTTCCTAAAAACCAAAAGTTAAAAATTATAGTAAATAAATACATTAATAATATATAACATTATGTAGTATGCAATTTATAATATAAAAAAGTATGTACAATTAATCAGTCTTTTGCATTTACAGAAATAGCTTGATGATATCCAAAGAGCACATTTTCTTGTCCTCTGGAAGAAGAAAGTTCTCCCTGTGAACAGGGGAGGTAATAATCTCAGCAGCCATCTCCTAAGTGAGCAAGGGGACAGTTTCCTGATCACAAACTGAGCTGGAATTTACAGGCAGCTGTGAATGACTAGCCCAGGTCAAGGCAATTGGGGGCAATATGGCTCGCAGAAGGAGTTAGAGAATGAAGGACAAAGTTTAAACCAACCATTCCCACATTTGCTTCTGAGAAACAGCACACATTGGAGGCCACATCATTTAAGACCTGACCAAATGGTCTGCTGCCAGTCTCCCCACTTTCCTGTATCTTGTAGTTTCTGTCTACTTCTTAATGTTGTAATGATAATGACTAAAGTATTTAGCTGTAAGTCTAAGTAGGTACTGAATATATATTAATTCTGTATCTTCCTCTTTGGTCCAAAAATCTTTTTTTTTTTTTTTTTTTTTTTTAAAGAAAGATACAGGTAGCAATTGTGGTGAGCAGAAGCAGGTAGGTAGAAAGAGAAGAGGAAGAAGCACATTTACTTATTTTTATTTAGTTGTTCATCTTGGTTGTTACCCCTGGCCCTGGGACAGGAACCCAGGTCCTTGGGATGTATGTGGATTGCTCTGGCTGGAGGTGGCTAACCAAACCACTACTTTACCAGGACTCCCCCCTCAAAATCTTTTAAACAAATCATGAGCACATTTTAGCATGCCCTGGTGGCTTAGGTGCTAAATCAGTGGCTGGGACATGGACCATGTAAAGTCCAAGGACCCAGGTTCACGACTCATGTAGGGGCTGGGGCCAAGGGGCTGTGAGGTGGGGAAAACACCAAAATAAATAAACAAATAAATGAAAGTGCTTCCTCCTTCTCTTCCTTCCTTCCTTCTTTAAAAATGCTTCTTCTTGGCACGCTCTGGTGGAGTAGCCTTTTAGTCAGTTGCCTTTGCCAGGAATGTAGGCCACATATCCCAAGGACCTGGGTTCAAGACCCAAGGCCAGGATGAAAACCAAGATGAACAATGGAATAAAGGAAACAAAGTGCTTCTTCCTCCTCGCTCTTCCTGCCTGTTCCTGGTTGCACCTTTCTTTAAAAAAACAAAACAAAAAAACCCCACTTTTTCCTCCTCTCCCTTTCTTCCCCTCTTTAAAAAATAAAATAGAATTATGGGCACCATTACCAAGGTTGACTACACTCAATGGTAAAGCAAGTCACATGACTTAGATATTGTACATGTCAACTACACTATCCTCTTATGTGTTTAAAATTGACCCACAGAATCCCACAGTGATTCTCAAATTTGTCTGAATAAACTTAATCTGAAAAATATGTCAGTATTTGAAATGCTTCCTGGCTCATAGGGAATCAGGCAGGCTAGGGCATGTTTGGTTGAAGAGTCACATCTAGTCCATGAAAACAGAAAATGCTTATATTTTAGCTTGTGTTACACGGACTCACAGATATAAGTATAGTGTATGGCATGCCAAAGAGTCAAAATGCAGAATACTTATTTAAATTGTAGTTTAGAATTTCTCAAATCACTACCTTTTCCTAAGATGTCCATGTCTCATGACATCAGCAATTCAACAAAAAAGAAGCAGAAAATGTAGTTGATTATCTGACTATGCAGTCTCTGTCATATACATCAGAACATCGATGACTAGCCATGTGACTTTGGCCAAACCCCTTGATCTCTCCAATTAAAACAAACAAACATTTTTTTGCGCCTACCACGTGCAAAGCTTTGGCATGGACTTTCATGGAATGACTCAGGCATGCCTTTAAGGAGAATGGAATGTTGACTAGGGACTGTCAGTAGAGGTAATTGCACAGAATCTGCAATCGTGTTGGAAAAACAGGGCATCTTTAGCAGTGGGAACTAGCATTGGTTTAGCTGCTTGAAGTGTATGGGGCATGTCGAGGGGTGAGAGGGCTAAAGTTGTTGTGGATCCATTAGTGGGTTGCAAGAGTCATAGAGGAGGGAAATATAATAGGTTTGCAGCCTGGGTGACTTGGAGAACAAGATCTCTCTCCAGCGGCATTAATAAATAGCAGGAAGAATTAATGTGGCAAAAATAATTATGATTTTGGTTTTAGACATACTGACCCTAGCTGTATATCCAGTTGGAGTTTCTAATAGAGAAATGAAATATGGGATTAGAGTTTGGGCTGGAGACAGAGATATGAGAGTTGCTAGACGTGATAGTTTAACTTGATTGGATCTGTATTGATTAGGATGTAGGTTCAGCTGACATAATAACAATCCCCAATAATGATAGCTAAAGCAGATTGGAGTCATTTCTTTCTCTTTCACATAATTCAGGAGTAAGCAGTCTAGGACTGGCGTAGTGGCTCTGGGAGGTCAGAGATGGGGCTCCTTTTGTCTATTTACTTCACTGACCCCAACGGTCATGGCATTGTTCACGTGGTCCAAGATGACTCAACACTATCACTTCTGTGCTTCCAGTCTGCAGGGAGTGGGTGAAATGAGAAAAAGACATGACTTGCGTGTATTGAAGGACCAGAATCCCAGTCTTTAGTTAGAAACATGATGGCTTACAGCTGAGACTATATTTCTCATCTCCCTTACAGATAAGTGGCCAATGGGAGGTGAGCAACAGATTTGAGCAACTTCTCAGACCATTTTATAAACATGTTTTGAATATCAGTTTGTCCCTGAATATTGGGTCAGAGAGTGAGTGTTGTGAAAGCCCAATTAGGGAGAGCTTTCTACAGGAGGAATTTCACAATGCTGCCAACAGGTCAAGGAGGATGAAAGCGGTGGCCCTCACCTGGGGTTGATTTTGCTCCCCAGGGAACATGTGACAACCTCTTGTGTGCTTGTCACAACTGGGAGAAAGGGACACTATTGGCTTTTGGTAGGCAGAGGCCAGGGCTGCTGCTAAAGGCCATCTAATGCATTGGCAAACTCCAACAACCATGAAGGATCCCATCCCAAAATGTCAAAAATGCTGAGATTGAGAAACCTTGAATCAGGGGATTAAGGCAGTGGTTCCCAAACATTACTACACATTAGAACCACCTAGAGAGTTTTACAAAATCTTGATGTATAGGTCACATTCAGACCAATGAACACAGACTATTTCAGAACGGGACCCAGACATCAGTATTCTTAAAAGATCCCAGGTGATTCCAATGGGCAGCAAAGTTTGAGAACCACAGGATTAGGTAACTGATAAACTCTCCGAGAGGAGAGTTTCAACAATTTCCGGCACATAGATGAATAAAGTGATTAGTTGGAAGCAAATGGTCAGAGGTTAAGGGTATAATTTAGAGGTGGGGGCAGGTGTGGAGGAAAGCTTTGAGCAGAGTTTGCTTTTCCCAGGACTCAGGCTGTATCGGGAAATAGAGAAGGGACAGTAGGTTGAGGACAAAACAGAGAATATATTTTCTATTTTTACATTGGTGGGGACTCACACATGTCTGTAGGAAGAAGGGAAGGAGTGAGGATGCAAGAGATAAGAGGATTATTAATGGAGGGGATGAGAGGATGGAGGCATGAGGAGGCATGAGCTTTGAGGAGAGGGAATATGTTCTAGAAACAGAAGGAAAAATCAGGTGAAGATATCGACTAATTCTGTATGGAAGTGAGGGCAGGGAGTCTTGAATAGACTTTGTCTTCCCTGTAAGGAGGAGGTGAAGTCTGAGAAAGATCGTAGTGGACTTGAGGCTTGAAGAGAGTTCGGAAGTCTTGAGTCACACTTTTATGGAAAGCTATGCTCAAGAAGAGCTCAAGTGGGGGTCCAGGTGAATTTCAAGAATGTCAACTGGATTGAATCAACATGACTCTGGAACTTTCTCCAGCAACATGCATAGTGTGGGAGGAGAGACAGGACAGTAAGAACCATTCAAGGCTGGCAAAGCAGAGACAGTGAAAAACCATTACAAGGAGGAATTCTTTGGAATTTTTGAGTAGATTTAAAAGGGGTGGAACATAAGAGTCTAAGGCAAGAGGGAATATGAGTGATGTTAAGAGTACTAATGGATTGGAAGAAAAGAGGATAGATGAAAAATTTAGAGATATCATGAAAATTAAGAGGCAAACCAGTGGTGAAGAGATAGAAGAATACATAGGATCAGAGAGACGAATTTCAGACATTGAGATTGGGGGAATAGAACTGTTTCAAAAAATGATAGAATTTAATGTGTAGGCTTGATTAAATGAAATCTCTTCCAATTCTAATGAGAAATATAAGTGATCGAATATTACATGTAAATACAAATTTCCAATTAGCTAACTGCATAACCCCAAATAATCCTTGTTACACATGAACTCTTATTAGGTCCAGGTACATGGTGACAAAACAGAATGGGGATTCTGTATATTCTCAGTGGTGAGCATTAATCAATATTAGATGTTCATGTGTTTCAAAATTTTTCATGCAACTTTTCTCAAACAAATATTGGAGATCAGGCTATGGGAGTTAGGAAAGATCAGTCTTTCTGTGTCATGTAAAAGCAAATTTATGGCAAAGAAGAAAGAATACCTTTGCTCCAACCACAGTCATGTGATTGAGCTTTCTCCTTACTTCTACCTCAATCAGTTTGCCATAAAAGATGGTAAAATGGTGATGTCTTGAAACAAATAACCTTGAAGGGTGAAACCACAGGCTTCAGGTTTAGGACTCAGGGTACTCCTGAGGTGCCAAAAAGCTGCTTGTTAGGATTTAAGATTTTTACTGAACCAGGCAGGGAAGCCCAGACGCCTGAACTGTTTCTGCCTGCTGGGCTCAGGAAGTTGGACCTCCGCTCCCTAATTGCCCCATATGCTGGTTTTATTTGGTGGCTCAGCTGGGTGGGGTGAACTCTAGGAAGAGAGGCATTCATTTTTAGTTACCTCACCAGATTGCTAATTTTCACTCTGGAGCATAAATCACCATAATTACTGCAATCCCTGAGTGGAGAGGCAGCTAATTCTGGCACAGGGGCGCAGCTCTTGTTACTACCGAAGGTGTCCTGCCTGAGGCACAGAGCCTGGTGAGGATGAGGATGCTGGGCGCTCCCAGGGCATGCTGGGAACTCATGTGGAGCAAGACGTGGCGTTCCCGGAGGAGCAGCTTCTTTTGAGTTAGTGGCAAGTATGCGTGAAGGTTCACACAGATCTTCGGCCACCGGCGAATTGTATAGCTGTTTCAGTGTGTGGCTGGCAAACAGAACATCAGCCCCCTTTTCCTGGACCCATCAACACCCTTCTTGTTTCTTCAGCTTTTTTTTTTTTTTTTTTTTCCTTTTTTCACCCCCAGTCCTGGTCTTGAACCCTGGTCTGATGCTCTGTATGGCCTTGACCTCCTGAGCCACAGAGGTGTGCTCTTAGCTTTTTTTATTTCCCCTCTCCTGGGGAAAACCTTAAGAATTACCTCAGATAGAAACCAGAGGCTACAAGAATGCCCTGGCCCCCAAAATGAGGGATAAATATCACTAGAGAAAAGGAAGGCCCACTGTAACTTGTCACTTATACTTGTGATGATGACTTGAGGTGTGCCCTGGTGGCCTAGTGGATAAGCCCACTGGGTGTTGTACACATATCATCCTAAGGACTCAGGTTCAACACCTGGGACTGGGGGGAAACAACCAAAAACAACTAAATAAAATAAATGTCTCTTTCTCCTCTCTCCTCCTGCCTGCCTCTGCTCACCTTCATTCTTGTCTGCACCTTTCCTATTTAAAAAAAAAAAAAAAAAAAATTAAAAAAAATTTTTTTAAAGAAAGCCAACCTAAACTAAATCTAAGAAATACCAACTACATTCTAAAGCAGGGTCACTTAAAGGATGAATAACTCATAAATTTGTGAAAATTCCTTTCCACTCCCACAGAAAGTGATGAGGTGGGAGACAAGAGAATATTTTCTTAATACGTTCACATCCTAAGGGTGTCTAGGTTTTAGTTTTTTCCTAACATTTTGAAGATGACCCTCAAAGTGAGAGAGAAAGGAGGAAACTTGACTGTGACAAAGGGGGAAAAAAAAAGCTTGTTGAGGAGGAACATTTTGCCTAATACTATAAAGCTTTGGAGTATTCAGAGTCCGATAGCATCCATTATTACAGATGGCAGGTTGATGACCTAAGGGAATTTTAGGTCAGGGGCATTTTGCGCAAAATGGAGACTCGTTTGGGCATTTAAAGACAAGAGAGACATATAATGGATTGCACGGGAGGAGCCATCCTGTGAGATGGCCTGGTCCCCTATCTGCCTGCCCCCTCCACCCCCCTGGGTTCTCAGATGACAGAGAGCAGATTTGCTTTGTTGTCTGTCTTCCAATCCCCTACCCTCAGGTTCAGGCAGCTGAGCAACCAGGCTTATAAACTCAGCTCTGAAAAATGAGGGCAGTTTCACTACTTCAGTCTTTCTGGGGTTCTTGTCCCTATAGCCAGAGCCTCAGATGAAAGGATTCAGGTTATCTCATTAGTGTCTCTAGCTGGCTCCCAGGCTCTCTGGTTTGGTCAAGGCCCCAAATGGAGCAGTGAAGGGGCCATTTTTTCTGATGTTTCCCTGCATTAATAACAATAACAGTTGGGTAGCAGTTATATACTTAGCGAATGTTTCTGATTTTAACTTCTAGAACAGAGGCATCTCCCCTAAGATCCTAGTTTTACCCTAGCGGAAAAAGCCAACTCCAATAACACCATTTTGTTTTGGTGACAGGAAGTCCTGTGATTTTTCTCACTAATTTCCCTGATGATGCCACCTTTCAGTTACACAAAGATACATTACTTTTGTCCTCCCTTATTCATCTAGGATTGCTAAGAGATTCAATACTTTCTTATCTACTTCCTGCCTCCCCTAACTCCCAAGGTCTCATCTAGTCCCATGTTTCTTCCACCTTCCGGTTAAATATTGGAAGAAAGTAGAATATAAATATGAATTTTTTTTAAGGCAAAGATGCACAAAGAAAGGAAGTCAAATGGAAAAAGCCATTGATATCTTAACTCCACCTGGCAAGCTGAATCAAATGCAGAAATTTCCATTCGATTTACTGGCAAAAGGAGGAAGAGAAAGGGTAGGAGTGGGAAGAGCTCAGAGTATAGTACTGATTTAGGGACCTGAAAACAAGGAGTGAGAAGGTCTGATCCAGTTTTTTCCCTCTGCCATTCTTTAGTCCACGTGGGATGTTAGAGGAATAGTCCAAAGGTGCAGTATGGAATATAGCCTGCAGCCAAAAGCAAAAGGGTCTCATTTCTTCTCCTTTGATTGGTTGGAGGGTGAGTCACTCCGGAATGACTGAGTCATCACACAGAGCAGAGTGGAGTGGGAATATCACTTAACACAAGGTGGTTATAAAGGAAAAGGAGACCTGCGCTTATGAACTTGGGTTTAAGGTACAACTGATACATGGAGGAACAAGATCGAAGAGAACTGGGGAAATCAGGACTTAGGAAGTCTTTTTTCATAATTGAGGAATCAGGTAACCCTCTGGGGTCAGACTGAGGGGATCCGTGTTTGACAGACAAGGTCACTTTACAGTGACCGTTGTCTCGGTTTTAGACTCATAACTGCCGTTTGTCTATTATATGTCAGGCTCCTTGCAAAGTTATCTCATGTAGACCTCATCTAAACCCAATTAGAGAAGCATTCTCCCGGTTTACAGATGAGAAAACTAAGACCCCAGAGAGTAATTTACAAGAGTGGAAGTGTCCATTTCCGCCGCATCCATGAAAGGCGTTAACGACGGAAGTCGCCATCGTCTGTTGCTTTGATACAGTCATTTAAGACAGGACGTCATCAACCACGAATATGCTAAAGTCGGGAATATAAGGATCCGCTGTAAAGTGAATTTTGCCCTTTCTAAGCCTGAATTCAGAGTTTTTCAAGGCTTCTAAAGGCGCCGGTGCCGGAGGATGCGCCCGACCCTGGAGCCCCTTGCATGGGCCACGGTTGCCCTCTGCAGACGCAGGGCGGGAGTGCACTGAACCAACATTTCCGGGCCTGAGGCGGGCGAAGACGACCGCTGGCCTATAGAGGGCGCAAGCGGCGTGCAGAGTAACCTACTCGACCGTCACTTCCTCACGCACGTCCTGTCTGATCTCTATGATCCATCCGGTGACGTCATGAGGCGCTCTTAAGAGTTTTCTTCTTACCGTAAACAAAAGCGCGTACGCCAACCCGGAAGTGAAAACTGGAACCGGGTCCGGGTATCTGCGAGGGCCGGCGGGCTAGGGGTGTGCGCCAAGCCGTAGCCATGGCTGTGGCTGTGGCCCTGGCGGGAGCCGCAATCGGGACCGACTTAGGCCCCGCGGAAGAACTCGCCAAACTCGAATATCTGTCTTTGGTGTCGAAGGTTTGCACGGAGCTGGACAATCACTTGGGAATCAACGACAAGGATCTGGGTGAGCTTGGGGCGGGCTCTACGGCCTCTGGGTTTGGGGTAGAGGGGAGCGGAAGAAGGGGAATTGAGGGGCTGAGTGAGTGTGTCGGTGCGAATCAGTCAGCGTCTCTGTCTTTGTCGTAGAAACGGAATCAGAGAAGCTTTAGTGGTGACCTCCTCCTGGGAGCCCTCCAGGCCGAGCTGTTAGAAGCCACGTTCCCAGCGCTGTCAGTGACACCCGAGCGGTTATCACAGCTCGCCCCCGCCACCCCGCGCCCACCCCAACAATTAAGCACCGTTAATAACAGCAGTCGCTGCACATGCTGCTGCTGCTGCTAATACGTGGCAGACGTTTGTTAGGTCCTCATTTTATGCCAGTTATGTTCCGCGATTTACTTATAATATCTTATTTGGTTTTCACTTCGCTCTGTGAGATAGTAATACTCTTATTTCTAGATGAGGAAAACAAGACTGAGTAATTGTTAACCCCCCTCAAGATCACATCAAATGTGAGCCTGCTCTGAAATCCAAGTCCTTAGAAGTCAATGTCTGTGCCTGTGTTCTTAGTCATTCATGCCGTACTGCCTCTCAGACATCAGTTATTAGACGTCTGGGGCAGTTATTAGACGTTTGGAGAAGCCAAAACGAGGAATGGAAAAAGCAAGGGTCCTAGTGCTGAGGCCACAGGCAGGTGGAGTCCGTATGGATGGCTTAGGGATGGTGAGAGTGAAGAGCCTGCGTGGAGACGTTGACCTTTGATAGGTGCAAGGTTGCTTCATCCATTTTAATAGGAAGAAGAACAGAAAACTTGGGTGTAGATAGAGACCCCCATTATGAGAAGTATTTTTTCTAACACCACCAAGCAATTATTTGAGATCAGCTGGGGGTTGTCCGGATACAGGCAAACGTTAAAAATACTAACACTGGTAATGTGATAGATGGTATTGTTTCGTTGTTACAAAATTGCCAGAGATGAGTTTAATGACAACAAAGTAAATATTTGCTTTTATGTTTTATTTGTTGACTTGCTACTTTTGATTTTTCATTTCGGTGTATTACTATTAAAGTCATTGTTTTTCCTGTTTTTTTGACTATGAATCCACTTTTGATAGTTCGGTTAATAGATACCCCTACATAATTCTGAAATTAAAAAAGACCTGACTAATGATGGCTGCCGTGTGACTGTGCGGCTGCCTGCTTTGCTGAAGCATGGCATCCCTAGCACCATTTGACTTCGTTCTCTCTCCACGTATCTCTAAAGAATCTGGGCTCTGAAGTCAGGTTGCCTGGGTTCCAATCCTGGCTCCGCCAATTACTGCATAGATGTGTGTGTCCAGCCTCAGCCTCCTCATCTGTAAAACCGGGACAGTAATGGCAGCTGTCTGTGAAAGTGGTGAGGATTGTGGGGATAACCCCTGTGAAGCACTTAGCATACTGCCTGGCATGTAGTCGATGGCCAAAAGTTGTAATCATTGGTATCATTGTTGCTGACTTGTGCGAAAGCTATGGATTAAAATCCAAATGAGGCGTGTCCAGGTGGCTCAGGTGTTAAGCCTGCTGCTGTAGCGACACGGTCAGCACAAAGCCCGAGGACCTGGGTTCACCACCCTGGGCTTGGGGGGAACAAACAAAATGAACAAATAAGTAAATAAAATGCTTCATCCTCCTCTCTCTGCTTGCCAGCTTGCTTTCATTCCTGCCTGCTACCTTCCTCTTAAAAAAAAAAAAAGATATCCAAATGAAATTTCAGTTTTCTTGTGGGACTCACAGCATGAGGCTTATTACCATTGTAAACTCACTTCTCTCCTGAAAATGTCTTATTAGCTCCAACGTTAGAAATTTCAAGAACAAGGTATATTGGGGAAAGGTACGGGGCAAGTAAATTTTTCGTCACCTTGGAGATTGTACCATCCAGCAGCTGCCTGGCCCTCATGTATAGACTTGAGTCTGTTCTTCCAGAAACCGTAGAAAATATATTATTGTATGTGTGCGTGTGTATGTATATACATGTGTGTTCATGCATGGGTTCATGTTTTTGGGTGATGTCATCTCTAGAAGCGGAGTAAGCAGGCAGGCAAGAAGAGAGAGGAGGAAGAAGCATTTATTTTATTTTTATGTAGTTGTTCACATTGGTTGTTCCCCCTGGACTGGGAATACGCACCCAGGTCCTTGAGATATACGAAGACCCGGCTTCTTTGGAGCTGTCTGACCTAACTGCTCTTCCACCAGGGCGCAGCTAGGTCAAGGAGTTCAGTTAAATTTTCTTATGGGCCTGATGAGCCATTTTGCAGTAATAGCTTCATTTATAAAAACTTATTTGATCAGACATATTAGTAGTCTAAATTCTGTTTATTCTTACTGGATGGTGGTCTTTAATTTTTATGACCGTTGGCTACCATAATTGAATTTGTTTTTAACATATTGAAACTGATTTTTTTCTAAGTCTTTGTTTTTGTTTTAATTCCTTTTCTCATTTGCAGCTGAATTTGTGATCAGTCTTGCTGAAAAAAATACCACCTTTGATACTTTTAAGACTTCTCTCATCAAAAATGGTGCGGAATTTACGGTATGTGTATCTGAAGACTCCACTTTGCTTTAGTGTAACTGTTGAATTTAAGCTTGCATAGAAAGTAATAAAAAGTTTGATTCAGAAGGGAAATGATGTGCACGTGCCCCCAAGCCGTTGAGTGTGTAAAGTTTCATGCTACTTAGCAGCGCTTGTGTAACTGGCTTTCCTGTGGTGCCTTTCTCGCAAAGTCGGGCCAGAGCCCATCATCACATCTTCTGTGTGTACACTTCTGAGTCAGGAAGTCACAAACGAGAGCCTAGGTTTTGAACGTAGTTCTAAACCATGGTGAATAAAATGGTTGAAATTATTTTCCTCATAAACAATCCTAAAGATGAGTTTTTTCTGAAGCTCCTTACTAGTTTCATGCCACATCAACTTGACAATCGATGTTTCATTTGTTCCAATTGGTTAAATTCAGGTGCATAACCACCCTTCTTTAAAAGCTATCCCTTTCTTTCCCTGTGTATTTAAGCACTGATCCAGGGGCTGACTATTTTTGTTGTTTCTTTTCAAAGGATTCCCTTATTAGTAACTTGCTGCGTCTCATACAAACCATGCGACCTCCAGCCAAGCCTTCTACTAGCAAAGGTGAGCAGAGCTTCCAGCTGAGCTTGACCTCCAGAGTGATTTAGATCATGAGCATCCTGTAAATTGTTTTCGTTTCTCTCTCAGTAGCTGCTCAGCAAGTAAATGTTCTAGTTAAAATTAATAGATGATTTAAGATGATCAGATATTACGTAGTGAATAGTGATCCCCTGCCCCCTGCCCAGATATTTGTTAGGATTTTGTAATCACTGTTTTTAGAACATTAAATTACATTTATAGTCAGTAATATATATGAGCAAAATGCCATCTTCTGTTTCAGTTTGATGCACATCTAATGTTGAAGTTATTTTGTTAACCATTAAGAATAATGTATCTCTTTTTTTTTTTAACACCTTCATGCTCTTTAATGAAACAGATGCAGTTGTTAAACCCAAAACTGAAAAAGAAAAGCTGAAGGAACTCTTCCCAGTCCTTTGCCAGCCAGACAACCCTTCTGTTCGGGTACTGATACCATTTTGAGAATATCTGTTATTAATGTGTGTTCCCTTACCTCACCCCTTTCTTTGTCTCATTAATGATTAAAGTTTGCTTTATTGAAACATTTCAAAATGAAAGTATTTGCTCACTCCCTGAATATGTACCATGTCTAGAATAATGTTGAAGGGTTCAGAGAATGATACTTGAGGGAAATGAGATTGGAAATTATGGGAAGGGAAGTGAAATAGGTATGAAATAATTCATAAATGCCTCCGGTGTAAAATTAGATTTTTCTGTTGTATTGCGTGGAGGGAGTTCTGGTTGCTGAAGTGTTTCTGGTTTTTACTTTCATTTATGAGTATTTATGCAACAGGTATTTACTGAGTACCTAATATGTACCTAGCACTGGTGCTAGAGATACAGTGGTGAGCAAAAGAGTTTATTCACTCTTGGAGATTGTATCCTAGGTTGGCGTGGGGTGGGATATAAACGTGTGAACAGTCTGGGTGGAATAGGTAATGAATAAGTACATAATATAGCTGACAGCTGTAAGAACTATAAAAATTGAAGCTGAGATGGAGGGAGTGCTGAGAGAATTAATTTTAAAGTTTTTTATTTCTATTTTTAATCATTACTTTCATGCTTTCAAGGAGGGGTGATATCTAATTGCTTTCCCTGGGCTTGTATTAGCGACAGGGAAGGCGCCAGACGTAGACATGACTTCTAAGAGCCTTTGTTCCTTCTGCCTCTATCTCCGATTGTTTAAGAAATCTCTGCCTCCTTTCTGCTTCCTTCAGCTAAGTGGTGATGTAGGAACTTTCAGAATTTTTCTTCTTTTTAAAAGAAATGTGCAGGCAGGAATGAAGGCGAATAGGAATGCAGGCGGGAGGAGAGAGAAGGAAGAAGCACAATATTTTTTCTTTAGTTGTTCATACTGGTCTCTCCTCACTGGGCCTGGTATTTGAACCCAGGGGTACGTGGCCTACACTCCTTTGGAGGCGATTGACCTAACAGCTGCTCTACCGGGGTGTGCCAGGGACTTTCAGAACTGACTGTGCACCTGAGGTCCAGATTCTTGGGTGACTTTGTTTTCCTTCCCTCCTCACTTTGCTGGCCTTTGCCTTTGTAGACCATGCTGGACGAGGATGACGTGAAAGTCGCTGTGGACGTTCTGAAAGAGCTGGAGGCCTTAATGCCCAGTGCAGCAGCCCAGGAGAAGCAAAGAGACGCAGAACACCGGTTTGTCCTTCATGTCCTGCCCTTTGACAATTTAGGATACTCTGACACTTGAATTTTTGTGGACCAGCCAAGCAAAATTTTGGGCAAGTTTAGAGAGTCTAGACTGATCATGTTCCATATTCCTGGACCTGTTTTTAGTGCTCCCTGTCAAGCGTGTTTATGCAGCAAATGCTAATATATTCAGAAGATAGAAATCTGGGCTCAGAGAGACATGTCGTTTATGGCTTCATTTTTCATTGGCCTGCACGGGTATCATAGTTGTTGAAACTGTAATTTAGTTCAACACTTAGTGGGCACCTACCAGGTACATGGCACTATGCTGGGTGCTTGTGGACTGGTTTCTGTTTCAAACAGGTGTTTGTTGATTTGTTAGAGACAGAACGAAGAAGAAGAAGCGGAGCCGGAGCAGAGATCGTGATCGAGATAGAGATCGAGACAGAGAGCGGGACCGCATCAGAGACCACAAGCGGAGGCACCGCTCCCGCTCACGATCACATTCCAGAACCCGGGAGAGGAATAAAGGAAAGTCTAGATACCGGTCCAGGAGCAGAAGTCAGAGTCCCCCTAAAGATAGGAAGGACCGAGACAAGTATGGGGAGAGGAATCTGGACAGATGGCGGGATAAGCATGTGGACCGGCCTCCCCCAGAAGAACCTGCCATCGGAGACATTTACAATGGCAAAGTGACCAGCATCATGCAGTTTGGATGCTTTGTGCAGCTGGAGGGACTAAGGTATTGGCTGATGTTCTTTCACACTAGCGATGAGCAAGTTTCTTGGCTTGCTTCTGATATGTCTTGACTCTGCAGGAAGCGCTGGGAAGGGCTGGTGCACATCTCTGAGCTCCGACGAGAAGGCCGCGTAGCCAATGTGGCTGATGTAGTGAGCAAAGGCCAGAGGGTCAAGGTCAAAGTACTCTCCTTCACTGGGACCAAGACCAGTCTGAGCATGAAGGTAGGTGATATATCCAGTCTATTTCCACATTTAATGGCCAAAGAGAGGTAATAGGACAGCAAATGAGCTAATTTTCTGGGTTTTGTGCCTTAGGATGTGGATCAAGAGACTGGAGAAGATCTAAATCCAAATCGGCGACGGAATCTTGTTGGGGAGACCAATGAGGAGACTTCGATGCGGAATCCAGACAGACCCACGCACCTCTCCCTTGTCAGTGCCCCTGAAGTAGAGGATGACTCACTGGAGCGCAAGCGTCTTACCCGCATCTCTGACCCAGAGAAGTGGGAGATCAAACAGGTTGGGGCCATTTGCTTTTATGACCACATAGTCATTCAGCTTGTAGCATGGTGGTTAGGACTGCAGGCCCTGGGGTCACATCTGGCCACTTACTACCTGTGGGATCCTGAGCCAAGCTATTCTACCTCTTTGAGCCTCTGTGCCCTCATCTGCAAAATGGGGCCAGTGTGGCATTGAGGGGTTAAAATGAGTTAACGAAAGTGATGCTCTTAGATTAGTGCCTATTTGTGGCAAGTGCTATGTAATGTTTTCCTCGTTGTTAGTAAACATCAGAACTGTGGTTTCCCAGGCACTGTGTGGATTATGGCGGCAAAGATGAATGTACCATAGTGTCTACCCTTGAGAAACTTGAAAAGCACTAGAGGAGACTGATGGAAAAAAATAATTGTGAAGGTTTGCGTATCATAAGGAGCATGCAGAGTGCAGTGGAAACAAGGGAAGGAGCAGATAACTTCCTGGTGATGAGACCTCTGTGCCCATGTCTTTGGGCACCCTGCTGTGCCCTCGGAGATGGGATATTCCATGTTGGGGACCTTGCGATCCTGGATCAGAGAAGGAAAATCTCTTGGCGTCCTACCTGAAACTTCTGTATTAATATTCCTACAAATGAAGAATTTTGATCCTGTAGGTTATTAATGTCCTCTTTTGTCCTTCTGCTAGATGATTGCTGCCAACGTGCTTTCCAAGGAAGAGTTTCCAGACTTCGACGAGGAGACAGGCATTCTCCCTAAAGTGGATGACGAGGAAGGTAGCTAACTGCTTGGACTGAAGAGGGAGGGAGGGCAGTCAGGAGGGTAACTGGCAAGTTGAGCCATCGGAATGGGTGTTTCGTTTGTTGTTTAACTCAGTGGTCACGAGTCATTGGTTCAGGCCTCCTTGCTCACCCTCAGAGACAAGAGCCCTTCTCTTATGGAGCTTTTTCAGCTTGTTATCTTTGCTTATGACAGATTTTGAGGATATGAAAAGTTGTAATTATATTTCGAGGAATTCAATTTGATCTTATATTCTCAGTAATTATCCTAAAAACCTTGACTCCATCTAGGTTACCCAAGCTGCCATGAAGCGACTCTAACAAGGAAACAACTCAGTCCATTAACTTTTTTTTTTTTTTTTTTTAAGGAAAGGTGCAGGTAGGAAGAGAGAGGAGGAAGAAGCACTTTATTTCATTTAGTTGTTCATCTTGGTTGTTGTTCCCACCCGCCATCCGCAACCCTGCCCTGGGTCTCGAACCAGGGACCTTGAGGGCATGTGTGGACGATGCCCAGTGGGTGTCGGATCGCTAGGCCACCAGAGTGTACCAACAATTTAAAATCGTGAAAGTTAGTTCTATAATATAACATAATTTATATAGCAAGAATAAATTAATATCTACATACCTACGTCTCAGCTTAAGTAGACATTTACTAGCACCTTTGAAATTCCTCCTTGTGGGAAGGAGCAAGTGGTGGCAAAGCCCCTGGACAATGGTGAAGAACTCTTGGTGATTTGGTGGAGGGCAGGGTGTGATGACACATATCTAAGGAATGGGGAAATTGCACATATGAGAAACCTACACATATGAGTTTAATGTGTAAAATCAAAAGTTACTGTAATAAAAAAATTAAAAATGTGCAGTTTTCCCACATGTACAGTTTCCATATTCCTTAGATATATGTCAACACAACCTGCCCTCCACCAAATCACCAAGTGTTCTTAACCTTTGTCCAGTGGGCTTTGCCACCACTTGCCCCACTACCTCAATTCCTGTGCTATTTCACTTGTTCTTTTGACCTTGGGAGCTATCTTAGATAAATATTTTTGGCATGTGTGAAAATTAGTGATGATGGAAGGATAGGGGAGATAGAAAATAAGTTATACTAGTGAAAATTTTAGGACATTTCTCTCTTGTTTCTGGCTAATTTTTCTCTTTGGGAACTTTTAGATGAGGACCTTGAGATTGAACTGGTTGAGGAAGAGCCTCCATTCCTGAGAGGGCACACCAAACAAAGCATGGATATGAGCCCTATTAAAATTGTTAAGGTGAGAATTGCTTGCACACTGCCCTGGAAATGTAAAGTGGACTATTTTTCTTAAAATGACAGTTCAGTTTTTCAAAACAGGTTATTAGATCCATACAAGCAGAACTCAATCCACAGGAAATAGTTTTGGTGGTTGATCAGGGTCTAGAACATTTTTGTTTTGGAGGGATATAACTTGGCACCTTTATATTTGCCTTTTTGCTTTCATTTCAGTGTGTTTTGAGAGGAAATAGAGATCATTTGAGTGCTTGGTCTGTCATCACTGTCTTTGTCCAGACCTTAAGGCTTGAATCATTACCTTGCATGTTCAAAGGCAGTTTTGAAAGGTTCATTTTACCAGTTGGGGCTGGCCCCCTAAAGAAAACTATAGCATTGTATTGTGGAGGTCAGAGTAGTGAGAATAATTCAAACAAGAATTCAGGAGACAGTTATAATAAAATTCAGGTATGGAAAAAGGTATCTTAAAGGTCTTTCAGCCCAGCCACCATGGAATGCTTGTAATTCTCCCCTGTGTCCTTCTACGCTGTTCTTCCCATGCTGTCTTCTTAAGTCTGCTTGACATTGTTGGTGACAGGGACATTACCAGTCCTTAAATAGAAGCATTCCATCTTTAGTTAAATCTAATCAATAGTTCTTTTGGTGGAGGTGGAGCTGAAATCTCTCTTATGAGTCATCCACATTGGTCTTAGTTTTAGTTCTCAGGACCATACAGAAGAATTCTTATCCCTTTCTTATATACCCTTCACGCATTAGATGACAGTCTCATTTTTTTTTTTTTTTAAGGAAAGCTACAGGCAGGAGTGAAGGAAAGGAGGCTAGCAGGCAGGGGGAGGAAGAGCTTTATTTTTCATTTAGTTGTTCACATTGGTTTTTCTCCCTGGTCCCGGTGTTGAACCCGGGACCTTGGGGTGTATGCGGGACTGCTCTCTGGTGTACTAGACTAGGCCACTAGAGAGTACCCAACAGCATCATTCTTATTTCTCTTGGGATTCTCATCTTCATGCTAAATGACCCCAGTTTCTTCAGTGGTTTATCGTTCTCCTTGTTCACTTCTCTGAATGTGTAGCATTTGGTCCATTTCTTCCATGCCGTCTGGTATGTTGATGGACTTTTCTTACACACGGCCCTCACTTTTTAGAGATGAGTGCCTTAATATCTGCATTTTATTTCCTGAACGTTTAATGCATGCCAAAATCCCATTCTGATGTTGCTTTTTCCTCGGTTGCTCTAGAACCCTGATGGCTCCCTCTCCCAAGCAGCCATGATGCAGAGTGCGTTGGCCAAAGAAAGGCGGGAACTCAAGCAGGCCCAGCGGGAGGCTGAGATGGATTCTATTCCCATGGGGCTCAACAAACACTGGGTCGATCCTCTGCCTGATGGTAGGACCCTTGGGGGCGTTTGGTGGTGTGCATGTCGACTTTTCAGAAAAGCCTGAATTTGCAAGTATTCAGGGAGGTCTCACTGACAGTGCATTTTGAAGATTTAGCCTTAACTTTGGTGATTTGGTTTTTCCCTTTGGTTTAGAATTTTTATTTTGTTTTTTTAAACAGATGTTGAAAAGCAACAGATATTTTAGTAACCTGGTCAAATCATTTAGACTGACTGAATTTTTCTTCAGAATAACTTAGATTTTTTTTTTATTCTAAATGAAATGCAGCTTTGTTGTTGTTTATTTTTATTTTTGATTGTTTCCTCAGGTCCCTGTCTGAGAACTGGGGATCTTGGACTTTACATGTCCCTGCCTCAGCTGCTGATTTAATGCCTGAGCCACCAGGGCGTGCCAGTAAAGAACTTTGAAACTATTTAGGAAATCACTGCTGGATGTAGTCATAACAAACACTAATTTGTTTTAGGCAACCTGGGATAGTGATACGAATTAAACACATGATTCGTATTCTTATAAGATTTACAATTTGGGAAGATGGATATTAATCAAATAATTACCAAATAACAAATTAATTAATTACCATGGAAGGTGGCATATGAAAAAGTACAAAAAGTGTAGTTGGCTGTTGTGGGTCACTTCCCTGGGAAATTTGGAACCTGAAGGATGAATGGCACTTAGTCTGTGAAAGGGGATTGGAGTGGAAATTGGGGAGTGTGTTCCTGAATGGGAAAAAAGTCCTGAAAGAAGGCTCATGAGGCTGGAATACAGAGAGCCATTGAGAGTGTGATGGGGACCTGGAGGGGTAGACCTGGGGTTTGTGACTGGCATTAAGATGAGGACTCAATTCTAAGTGCACTGGGAAATGTGTAAGATTCTAAGTAGGAAGAGGCATGATCAGAGTTGAATTTCCAAAGAATTACTGAGGGTTCTCTGTGAAATGGGTTGGATGGGCAAGAGATGAATTATGCGCTTTTTAATTTTTTATTATTTTTTTTTCGAGGAAGGAAGCTGGCAGATAGGCAAGTAGGCAGATAGGCAGACAGGAAGAGAGAGGAAGAAGCAGCACCCATTTATCCATTTAATTGTTTATGTTGGTTGTTCCCCTTTGGCCCTTCATCATGAACTGGGTCCTTGGGCTCCACATGGGCTATACCGCAGCTGTAGACCTAACTCCTGAGCCACCAGGGTGCAGATTAGTTCAGAGAGGGGATGGTGGCTGGAACATGGAGGTAGCAGATAGGAGGGATGTACCTGAAAATGTGATTTGTTGAATGTGGGGGAGGGGCAGTGAAATTGTTTGAGGCCAATACTAAGTTCCCTATTTTTCTTCTAAGCGGAAGGCAGGCAGATTGCTGCCAACATGAGGGGTATTGGGATGATGCCCAATGACATTCCTGAGTGGAAGAAGCATGCCTTTGGGGGCAACAAAGCTTCTTATGGAAAAAAGACCCAGATGTCAATCATTGAGCAGAGAGAGAGCCTGCCTATCTACAAACTGAAGGAGCAACTGGTCCAGGTGAGAAGCACTTTATGATACATTAGTGGGGGAGTAGGAGCTTTTCTAAAAGAGGGATGGCATTTTAAAATTTGAATTAGTGGGTCAGCCCTGGTGGAGTAGCAGTTGAGTCTGTTGCCTCCGAAGCTGCACAGGCCACATACCGCTGGGTTTGAGTCCCAGGGAAACAGTGTGAACAGCTAAATAAAAATAAAATGCTTCTTCCTCCTCTCTCTTCCTGCCTTGTTTGCCTACTCACCTTCATTTCTGCCTGTACCTTTCTTTTAAAAAGAAAAGGTAGCTCAATAGGTGTATGCATTTATTTTATGTTTTTAAATGCAGGGGTGTGGGGCCCGTGTCCTTCGGAGGTAATTGATACAACTGCTCCTCCACCAGGGCACCTCACCGTGTACATATTTGCAGTGATTTTCCAAATGGGATGAAAAAAACAAAAAACAACCTAGTATTTTTAAGTATTAAAAAAATTGCATGTTAGTCTATACATCTTTTTTCCTATGAGGAAATAAATCTGTTTGAATAGACCGTAGCGCAGGTACTAGTGGACAGGGCATTGCATTGCAGAGACCAATAGCTCTGATCAATAAGAAAAATAGGGATTCTCAGCTAATGATACCATTTAGGTGAGGACTTTGCTTTCAGTACTTATTTCCATATTCTGGAGATTTTAACATCACCAAACCTTCCTGAGGTAAGGGAGCTTGCTAGTTCCAGTGTATGCTTTCAAAGATACCTTCGTATACAAGCAAGTGACATTAATGGCTTTATTGCAGATACAAATATATATGCACACACCTGCACATCAGGTGTTTTGTACTTACCGTGTATGTGTGTTTCTAAATGACTGCACAGACACTGTTCTGCATTAAGGTGACTTTGGAGGGAATGGTAAAGAAACTTGGGAATGGCAGTAGAGGGAACACTTTATTTACCTTTTAACATTTGTTCTTCATCATGCAGTACTTGAAAATATTTTATAGGGATAGCTAGGTGATGGTTTATGCTTTTGGCATCACCTTTATCTTTTCATGAATTTTTAAAAACCAAGAGATAAAAATTTTAATTTGGCTTGCTCTGGTGGAGTAGGGATTGGGCGCAGTCCATATACATCCCAAGGTCCTGAGGTCCCGTCCCAGGGATGGCAGGAATAACCAAGATGAACAACTAAATGAAATAGATAAAATGCTTCTTCCTCCTCTCTCTTCCTGCCTGCCTGCCTCTGTTCACCTTCATTCCTGCCTGTACCTTTTCTTCAAATTTTTTTTTTATTTAGAAAATACACATACATTTCCAATTTAAAAAAAATTTTAAATTTATTGGAATGACAATACAACTTAAGTCGAAGCATCACAACTGAAAAATGTAGTTAATTACACTAAATGCCATATTTTTTAAAGAATTTCTAAAATACAAAATGGTATCTTAGTTATCCCACAGTGGAGCATGTTTAGCATGTTCATAGAAAATTGAAGGAATTCTGGAATGTCCTAGTTTACAGTTAACAGTATTTTTGTGTTTGAGCAGCCTAATCTTCTGAAAAAAACAAAAAAAGGTAGGAAGTAACACTTGCACATTTCCTTTTTTGGTTTATTCTTGTTTTGTACCAATATAGGTGAAATAAGCCTGAAGAATTTATACCTGATTTTATGACAGGACATATGTCAAGCAGTGCCATGAAACTAGTTTATGTCGCACTGCCGGGGAAGGGGGATTTTTTTTGTGAACTTGTGCCCTTAAAAGGGGTCTATGCTTGAAGGACACTGATGTGCATGTGCATTTCCTTCTTAAAATAAACATGCTGCCTCTGATTCTTACCACAGGCTTAACAGCAATATTTACTGTTCCATTCTAAATATGCTGTTAGTATCTTAATAGCAAGTAATTTTAAGAGTTAAAATGGAGATGATGATTTTAGTAGGTGCTTTATAGTTTATGGGGGCAGAATTTTGCATATTAGAGTATATATTATACAAGTTTTAAATTAGCCTGCTTTTCACTCAGAACCTTGGGGCATTCAGGTATATACGTGTACATGCATGTGAATTTCAGTGAAACTGAAAAGGATAGCCTGGATACTCAAAAGTCAATGATATAAGACTAATACAAATTAAAAAAAAATTTAAAAACAAACAAGATCTAATGAACTATCAAGGGCTATCAGCAAAAATAAAATGTTTTGCTACCTGTAACTTATATTGTGTGATGCTTTGCTGTAGGTATCAACCCCAGTCCTCTGTCACCAGGTATTCACTTTTCTTTCTTCCCATCTATTACCCATCTCTTTTTTTTTTTTTTTTTTAGAAAGAAGGAGGAAGCACTTTATTTTTATTTAGTTGTTCACACTGGTTGTTTCCCCAGGCCCTGGGCCTTGAACCTGGTACCTTGGGATGTATGTGGGACTGCCTCCAGGGTGTACTAGACCGCTAGGCCATCAGGGCGCACCTCATAAATAGAAATCTCATGTGTATCTTTATTTTTCATAATACCCACCTACCCAACCAACCTTCCACTATCAAGAGTTTCTGTAAGACATACTTTTATAGGTTGAAAAATCTTATGTTTAATCTCTGGGGAGAGTTCATCTTCATTCACATCAGTCTTCTAAATTTTCATCCAAGTCTTCTATCTCAACACCATCGTTAATATATTCTGCACTGAGATGAACAGAAGACCCAGACATAGTCAGAAGCCTTGGAAATGCATATTGGTTACCTGTCCTGCGGGCCTGTTGATATCAGTAGCCGCTGAGATGTTCAAGTTGTTGCCACTTGTTCGCTGGTCTCCCCAGATCAATCCTGCTGTCGTCTGCCCAGCAGGGATGCTGGCTGCACATCTGAGTTTTGAATTTGTTGCACATTGCACGTGCAATTTAAATAAGAGTATTTCCCATAGGAAATCACCACTAACATTTTTTTCTATGCATGATTAAAAATATTATGATATTTATAATACAATGCTAGAAATATTATATAATCCTGATTGTAGTCTTATAATATATATACACTACTGTGTCTCTTTTTTCTTCTGTCATGTTAGATTGTAAACGGTCATTATTTTACTATGGGGTGTTTAGTAGCAAGTTTTAATGGACTATTGTTAATTTTCTGTTGCTTTCAGGCCGTCCATGACAATCAAATCCTGATCGTAATTGGAGAAACAGGGTCTGGGAAGACAACGCAGATCACGCAGTACCTGGCGGAGGCAGGCTACACTTCCAGGGGCAAGATTGGGTGTACCCAGCCGAGAAGAGTGGCGGCCATGTCAGTGGCCAAAAGAGTGTCAGAAGAGTTTGGTTGTTGCTTAGGTCAAGAGGTAAGTCAGTAGTGAAGCTATTTGGGGAATGCCACAAGAAAGTGAAGAGGCCCAGATCTTGATATGAAGATGGGATGGAGGCTACCTCTTTTTAAGTTTTCCTGAGGTAGAGAGGGCTCTCAGCGGTCGTTAGTGATGTCTTTTGGTCAAGTCCAAGGCAGATTTCACTATGAGGAAATCACTCTACATCTTGGTTAAATTCTTTTCTAGTAAGATTATGATCAGTGGTCTGACTGGGCTGAAATTTTGCCTCCCGGTTGCAGAAAAGGAGAGGTTTGTGTCTGAAGATTTTCATCTTCCGTTCTTTAGGTGGGCTACACCATTCGGTTTGAGGACTGCACCAGCCCCGAAACAGTCATCAAGTACATGACCGATGGAATGTTGCTCCGAGAATGCCTGATTGACCCTGACCTCACTCAGTACGCGATCATCATGTTGGACGAGGCCCATGAGCGAACAATTCACACTGATGTGCTCTTTGGATTGTTGAAAAAGGTAACTGGTGGCCCTTCTGCTTGTTGGGAACTAAATTCTGGGACTTAGGTTTGTGTATGCAGGCTGTTTTGGGTAGGCCTTTGTAGTAAGTAAGCCACATTGCATTCTTTTTAGACAGTTCAGAAACGGCAGGACATGAAGCTGATTGTCACCTCAGCCACCTTGGATGCAGTGAAGTTTTCTCAGTACTTCTATGAAGCTCCTATCTTCACCATCCCAGGTCGAACATATCCAGTGGAAATATTATACACGAAGGAACCCGAGACAGATTATCTGGATGCCAGCTTGATCACTGTCATGCAGATTCATTTAACAGAACCACCAGGTAGGACAAAAGAGCATTTGTCTCTTAGGCCAGATGTCCTGAGGTGTTCATCTTTGAAACAAGCTTTCAAAATATTGGTCTCTGTAAGTCTCAGGCTTGCTTGTTTGAAATGGTGCTGGTGAAAATATAAAGAATGGCATGTACCCACTTAAACAAACACAAGTTAAAAAAAATAAATGGAATTAAGAAAATAGAGTAACAGTATGCATGGACAGCTGAAAATGTTGGTTTATTAAAAGTCAGAACATGAGTGTATTTTCTGTCATTTGGACATTTGTTAATGTCACTGTAACCTTTGTCTAGAACACACACAAAGTAAATTTCTGCTCCCTTTCTCTTAGGTGATATCCTGGTCTTCCTGACTGGTCAGGAAGAGATTGACACTGCTTGTGAGATTCTGTATGAAAGAATGAAATCGCTGGGACCTGATGTTCCAGAGTTGATCATCCTCCCAGTGTACTCTGCTCTTCCTAGTGAGATGCAGACCCGAATCTTTGACCCAGCCCCTCCCGGCAGCAGAAAGGTAATGCTAGGCAGAAATGAAGCTCCGTGTGCTTTCGTGTGGTACGCACAGCTGGCCCTATTGGGGATTGCTTAAGGTGTATGCAAGTCTTATTTAGTTATAGAAAATGGTCTCGCCAGTTTGTTAAGGAATAAGGATTTTCTTTCTTTTTCTTTTTTTTTTAAGGAAGAGTGCAGGCAGGTAGGCAGGAAGAGGGGAGGAAGAAGCATTTTATTTTATTAAAATTTTTATTTAGCTGTTGTTCATCTTGGTGGTTTCTCCAGGCCCCAGGTCTTGAGCAAGGGAGTTTGGGAGGTATGTGGTGGACTGCACTGCAGTGGCCTACCCCACTGGCCACCAGGGTCACCAAGGAATAAGGATCTTGTGCGTGACCCCTGTTCCTTTTCCTCTCCTTTCCTCTCCTCTCCTTTCACAAGTAGTTTTTGAGTATCTACAAGGGCTGTAGCCTGAGGCGTGGCCCACGCAACCCAGTATTCTTAGAGCAAACTAAGAGTCTAAGCTAGTCTTAAAGAATATATGGTGTTCATCTAGGCAAAAAGGGTGGGAGGACATGCATTCTGAGTAGGCAGAACAGTATGTGATGAGGCAAGAGAGTGACTATTTCACCAGGAAGCTTTGTAGTTCTGGAGCTGGAGCTGACTGTGAAGTATGTGTGTGGGGCAGCAGGAAAGGAGATTCGCTTTTTTAAATAACAGCTCTATTGACATATACTTGACATACCATAGACTTCACCCCTTTAAAGCATACAGTAGAGTTCTTTAGTATATTCACAGAAGGTAATTCTGTGGTAATATACAGAATGCTAATCAATTAATTGACAATTCTGGAACATTTTTATTACCTCTGAAAGAAATCCTGTTATCCTGTAGCAGTCACCCCCGTTCAACCCTCTGTTCCGTCCCTGGAAACCATTCATCCACTGTCTCTCTGGAATTGCCTATTCTGGACATTTGCTATAAATAGAATCATATAATATGTAGTCCTTGGTGAATAATTTCTTTCACTTGTCATATTTTTAAGGTTCGTCTATATCGTAGACTTATAAGTACTTCGTTTCTCTTTATTGCCAAATAATAGTCTATTACAGAATATTCTGCATCCAGATGTTTTCTTAAATCCACATTTTGTTTATTCATTCATCAGTTGATGGACATTTGAGTTGTTTCCACATTTTAGTTATTATGACTAATGCTGTTAGGAACATTTGTTTACAAGTTTTTGTGTGAACATATGTTTTCATTTCTCATAAGTCTATGGCGTCCTAGGACTGGGAGACAGATGGATTTGAATAGCATTAAAGAGTTAGAACGGATAAGACATCGTGGTTGCCTCGAGGTGGAGGAGAGAGGTCTGAGGAGAAGTCAGGAATGACTCCCAGGTTTCTGGCTTCGGCCGCTGGATGGAAGATGGTGCTACGGAGGGAAACATGGAGGAAGGCTTGGATTTGGAGGAAAAATGATTTCTGTTCTTGATGTTGGATTTCTTTATAAGTTGGGTTTCTACTGCTTTGTGGCAGGTAGAAAGAAGCCTTTCAGGACCAGTAAGATGCTGGAATGATCTGAAATGTTCCAGTGCCTCTTAGCAATGATTTTTCCAAGCAATTGTGTTTTATTAGCTGAACCTCTGGGTAGAACAACAGTGGCAGTGCCAAGCTGAGACCAATAATCTTCTAGATCACATTTATTGCTGCATACACTAGGAAATTCCTCTGCCGCCTCGTGGTTCATTTTATGATGAGAAAAAAAAAAATTTTCCTCTTGTTCCATGTGCACAAACAGTCCGTTTTATAGTCCAGAGGCCCCCGTGGGACAAGAACAATCTCATTTTGCACTGGCACTTGTGATGCCAGGAAATCTCTGCTTTCCCAGGGTGCTGGAAAATTAAAATTGTGGTAATCAACATTGGATCTAGAAAATGAGATATGTGGCCATCTGTGCCAAACGAAATTGGCTTTAATTGGCCTTGGCTTTTTCCTCTTGCACTTCTCTCAGGTACCATCCCTTCCCTAGTCTAACCCTTAAGATGAAAGTAATTCCCCTTCTACTCTTTTGAGGCCAAATGAAGATGAAGTGCTCTCTAGTCCCCTAGAGAGGGAGATAACCACACACTCCTATGGAAAGATGTCTGAGTTCAGAAGCCCCATTTCACACCTCAGAGCTAAGCCTAGGCAGCCCAGTCCAGCTGTGTCCCTCTCGTGTAACTCCAGGTCGTGATTGCCACCAACATTGCAGAGACTTCGCTGACTATCGATGGCATCTACTATGTGGTGGACCCTGGATTTGTGAAGCAGAAAGTTTACAATTCTAAGACAGGGATCGATCAGCTTGTGGTGACTCCTATCTCTCAGGTATGATGGCTTTTACCAGCAGCTTTCCTTAAAGTCCTGGTTAGGGCCTTTCTGAGAGTCCTCTTCTTTTTGTATGTTGAATTTTATTGTTTTCAAAGGTGAAGTTTGAAAATACCAGGTACTTTTGTGAGATATGGGAAATTTTAGTTATTTTTAATCTTTAAGAGTACTGTTTCATCTTAAAAATCACCATAAACTCGAACTTAAAAATCTGAATCTTAGCACCCTGAATTACCTAATTTAGGAGGTAAGAGCATATCTTTCAAAGTACTGTACTTAATTCACGAGAAGATTATGTATTACTTTGGTAATAATGGAGTGTTTTCCTGTCTAAATTATATTTAAAAATCAATAACCTAATCTTCCTTTTTGAGGGCAGCTTGGCCACAGAGAATCCATAATTTAAATGTTTGTATCTTGAACGTCCTAGTTCTACATCTAGGAATAGAGCTAAAAGTTAAAAATGATTGAACTCCTATCCAAAGGTAATGGAAAAGGATGTTTACTGAAGCATTGTTTATAGCAGAGGAAACCTGGAAAAATTCTAAATGAGCTCCAAGGGAAGTCGTTTAATAAAATATGGTAGATCCATGCCATAGAATGTTATGTGGCATAACATGGTGGTGTGGCTGTATATTTAATGATATTATAAGCATATCACTGTGATACTGTATTTGAAGAACATGAGCTACAAAATAGCATAAATAGTATCATTCAGTTTTCTTTAAAAATAGATGGTGCGCAGTTGTGCGCGCGTATGTAAGCAAGACATCCTGAGACGGCAGCACATGGTTAATAGTTTACTGGTGAATTTCGGGGCGGTGCTCCTGGTGCTGTGCTGATGGGTGAAGCGCCTTTTTTTCTTTATGCTTTTACGTGCCGTCTTAATATTTCATAACAGGCATGTGCTTCACAATCCTTAAAACCCATGAGGTGGTTTTTGCTTTGAAGTTAAGAATAGCTGACACGTGTAGAGCCTTACGAAGTACCAGGCACTATCCTAGGCTCTTTCGTATGCGTGGACTCGTTACATCCCTGTACCCGTTGGTAGATACTATCCTCATTTGAAGACAGAGCCACATGGGTTAAGTGACTTGCCTAAGGTCACACAACTGATGGAGGCAGGATTTGAACAAGACTCTGCTCTGGCTCCAGTACATCCCCTCTGTACTGTTCTTCCTTGGAGTGGTACATGCAATTCAGAGGGTCAAGAAACTAATTACACTCACCCTTTGTGGTTCAGAGGGACAGCTGTAGAATGCTGGGGCCTCCACCACGTGTGTGATTGCTGCCTGGCTTTGGGTGGTTAGTGTCGTATCAGACTCCATCCTTTGGTTTGGAGATGGTCCAGCAAACTTGTAAACCCTGATACTCACAATTTGTAAGACAGATGGTTTTGTCAGAAAATGACCCTTTTTAGACTGCTGTGCAGTGTTTCTTAGCAACCTGTGATTAGACTGCTTGTTTTTCTTTTTTAATTTGAAAAATTAATGCCTCTTATCCCCAAGTACCGAAGTAATATTACGTGATTTTTGGGAAACAGGAGAAAAGAACCTTAAAATACTCATAATCCTGCTACCACCATTTCGATGTCTTTTCCTGCCTATATTTTTTCTTGTGTGCTGCTTTCATGGCTACAGTTCTAGTTGTTTAGTAAGCATGCAGTTTTGTGTATTTTTTGCTGAATATTAAATTTTCCTGATTCAAGAATTTAATTTTCCTGGTCAGTACTGAGTATGTGGTTAAAAAAAAAAAAAATAGAACGCATACGCAAGCCTATTATCACAGTTAGCCACAGTTAACATTTTAGGGTACTTTTCCTTAGATTTTTTTTCCTTTTTATAGTTTATATATACACATGAAGTTTTATAACGACTGGAGTCATCAGTAGTATCATTTAATATCATTTATTTAATTCCCTTTCATTTTTGGTCATAACTGTAGGGATGGTGTTTGGGCATCATGTCTTATGGCTTATCTTTTAGGTTTTATTTTGGAGGTATATTTCTGTGATCTTTATGCAATATTTCTTCCTTTCACCATGCTTATATTCACCTTACTTGAACAAGCGTTGCTAAAATGCCGAGTACTTGAGAGGGGGTGATAAGAACTTTGGTTGTCTTGGAGATGGTCCCAAAGGAAGTTAAATAAACCACATTTCTAATTTTTCTGATCACTATGTGCCTCCCTTTAAACAGATTGCCTGGCTAGAGTTGTTAAGCAGTATTCAACAAAACAATAGCAGATATTTAAATATTGTATGCTTTTACATATACCTACCTTTCAGGCTCAGGCAAAGCAACGAGCTGGCAGAGCCGGGAGAACAGGCCCCGGGAAGTGCTACCGGCTGTACACAGAGCGCGCTTACCGAGATGAAATGCTGACCACCAACGTGCCGGAAATCCAGAGAACCAATTTAGCAAGCACAGTGCTCTCGCTCAAGGTAGAAATCACTGTCTTGTTAGAATGGGTTGGTGGAATGGTCCAATTCTATAGCCTTAGTAAATGAATCTCAGTTTTATGAACCTTGTTAAATACTTTAGTAACCTCATGGAACCAGACCCTTTGAGTGAAACGCAGATGATAACAGTCTCTCCACCACAGGTCTGGGGCTAAGTTGGCATGTCTGCTGTGAACACACATTTTTTTCTTACTGTAATAACCAGCAGGACATTAGATTGTAAGAGATTTTAGTTAGGAGCATTTTCTAGCAGGAAATTAGAAAAATCCCATCAGTGCCAAACTGGACAAACACACTTCCCTCAACCTTGTTAGCTTTCAGGGCTAATTCTCTTCTTTTAGAATGGAAGCAAAACTCCCATTCCCCAAACTTTGCAAGGGAACTGTCAGTACAGGTTTCAGATGGGCCTGCTGGGGTTTGGTTTTCATTCTGAATCATTGCTCTTCCTGTCTCAGTCCCCAGTGAGGACCTTCGTTCTCTTGGCAGGGGGAGCTGGCAGGGGGAGCGGCATGAGTAATTTCCCAGATGATGGCAGCCTCCCCCGTCCCAGCACTGATGCTGCCCTGGAGCCCTGGCACTTTCCTGGTGCAGCGCGCGCTGCTGTAATTTATTATTCATTCCCTGTAAGGGAAGCTAAACCAGCGCTTTAGGAAAAAACCTCCAGTCTCTGGAGTGTGAACAGAGAGGCATCTGTGGCTCAAACTTCTGCTCTGAGATTTGTGTCCTTGACAAATTTATCTCCTTGTCCCTCTGCTCTGTATTCTCTCAAAAGAGGCGGGGGGCGGGGGCGGGGGGGGTCTGTAATAATATCTGTTGTGAAGATAAATGAGATAATGCAGGTAAAGGCACTTGGCACAGTGCTTACTGATTACTAACATAATTCCTTGTTGTTATTATTCATACAATAAGTATTTATTGAACACCTGCTGTGTTTATGGTCCCATTCACTTTATGGGAAAGAAACAAAGCTTAGGTCCCACCACATCACCCTTTATATAGACTAGGATAGTACATTGCTCATGCATTTCTTTTAAGTTATAAAATTACCTAACAAATGTGTTGAGTGCCCACTCTAGCAGGCACACAGATTGTGGTGCTATGTTGTTGTGGTTTTGTGTCTGTGTGTCTCACCAGTGTGAACTCTGAGAGCAGGGCCCATATTTTAGTCATCTTCACATCCTGACTGTCTGACATGGTACAAGGCACTTCCTAGATGCACAGTAGGAATGATATATACAAGGCACAGGTGAACTAGTATACTGTCTTTTTTAAAAAATTGTGGTAACATACACATCACCATTACAACCTTTTTAAATGTACAGTTCAGTAGTGTTAAGTACATTTAAATGTGTGTGGCCATCACCACCATTGACTTCTAGAGCCTTTTCATGATCTCAATCAGAAGCTCTGTACCATTCGACAGAACAGTTCCTTCTCCACTGCCTCCAGCCCTTCCTCCGTGGTTACAGTATTTAAACATTTCATTTTCTGTTTCTAATAAACTTGCTTATTTTTAGGTAACTATGTCAGTGAAATCATACAATATTTGTCTTTTTGTATCTAGTAAATTTGTTTAGTGTAATGTTTTCATGTTTCATCAATGTTGTAACATTTGTTAGAATTTCATTTCTTTTTGGGTTGAATAATATTCCATCATATGTGTATATAACATGTATTTTGTTCATCTAGTTATTGATAAGCATTTGAGTGGTTTTTCCCTTTTGACTATTGTGAATTACATTGCTATGAGCAGTAGGATATAAGTATCTGTTTGAGTCCTTACTTAATTCTTTTGGATAAATATCTGGAAGTAGAATTGCTGAATTTTTCTGTTAATTCTGTTTAACTTACCGAGTATCACCAAACTTTTCCACAGTGACTGCCATTTTACATTCTCACCAATGATATGTGAAAATTTCTGTTTCTCCATATCCTTGCCAACATAGTTTACTAGTTTCTAGGTTTTTTTAAGAAGCACTTAAATTTATTTGTTAATTTTGGATGTTCCGCAGGCCCTGTGTTATGTACCTGGGCCCTTTGGCTTTACATGGTCTACACCCCAGACACCGGCTTAGTGTCTGAGCCACCAGGGTGCACTTTTTGTTGTTGTTTTTTAAATAGCCACCCTAGTGG
This sequence comes from Solenodon paradoxus, assembly GCA_004363575.1. Taxonomy (NCBI): domain Eukaryota; kingdom Metazoa; phylum Chordata; class Mammalia; order Eulipotyphla; family Solenodontidae; genus Solenodon; species Solenodon paradoxus. The sequence continues at coordinate 84,974 of RJWH01002179.1, forward strand.
GTGTGACATCGTATCTCATTGTGATTTTGACTTGCATTTCCCTAGTTTACTAATAATGTTGAACATGTTGTGTGCTTGTTGGTCATTTGTTTATCTTCTTTGGAGAAATGTCTATTCAAGTCCTTTGCCATTTTTTTTTTCTTTTTTAAAGGAAAGATGCAGGCAGGCGTGAAAGTGAACAGGCAGACAAGCAGGAAGAGAGAGGAGAAAGAAATATTTATTTTATTTAGTTGTTCATCGCAGTTGTTTCCCCTAGCCCCGGGTCTCAAACCTGGGTCCTCGAGATATGTGTGGACTGTGTCCAGTGGCCTTATCTGCCAGGCCACCAGGGGTTGCCTCCTTTACCTGTTTTAAAATTAAGTCGCTTTTCATTGTTGTTGTTGAGTTGTATGTTCTCTCATTTTGATGGAATGTTTTTTTAAGTTTCCTCATAAAGCTTGTGCTTTCTAATTATCTGAGTTTGTTGCAGCCCAACCCTTGTGGTTATTGCTAATCTTGCTGGTGGCTTCCTTATTGCAGTTGAAGAAATAGGAAAGAAAGTGGCCAGTAGTCTCTCCATGTTAACCCTGGCAGGGCTCTCTTCATGAGCTTTCTTCCATTCTGTGCTAGGCCATGGGCATCAATGACCTGCTGTCCTTTGACTTCATGGATGCACCGCCAATGGAAACTCTGATCACAGCGATGGAGCAGCTGTACACGCTGGGGGCCCTGGATGACGAGGGCTTGCTCACTCGCCTGGGACGCAGGGTAGGAGACTGCGCTTTGGGGTCGATTCCCTGGTCAACCTGCCATACTCTTTGTTCTGTGCACTTTCAAGTTCCGAGGCCCTGAATCAGCTTTGAGTAGAATTTTAGACGTCTGTTTTTAACCTGAATTTTTCACTATCACTTAAAATTGTTTCTTCTTTATGGAAAAAGGAAATTCTATCTAGTCATTTTTACCTTATTGCATCTAACCTTTCTTTTGAAAGGTGTCTGTAGAATTCCCACTTATTTCAACAGTAGTTATGTTCTTGGTCACTTACATTCCATTGAGCCTTATTTGGGAAATAAATAGCAATATTCTGATAGAGACAGGCATCCCACATCATCATGCGTGGGTGAACCTCCTGTGGTCTGTCCCCCACTCTGACCAGTGTCACGCTGGTGAGTCCAGTGATCTTCCACAGGGAAGCAATTGCAGTTTCTTCTTTTCCCACCAGATGGCGGAATTCCCCCTGGAGCCGATGCTGTGTAAAATGCTGATCATGTCTGTGCATCTGGGTTGCAGTGAGGAAATGCTGACCATCGTGTCCATGCTGTCTGTGCAGAACGTCTTCTACAGGCCCAAGGTAGGGAGTTGGATCCAATTTCAGAGAGCAGTGCGGTAATGTTGGTGAAATCAGCCCGTTGCCACCGCAGTGCTTTATGTGGGCAGTTTTGACCGGGCTCCCCGAGCGCTGCTGGAGCTTTGGATGTTCAATCAGTAGCTTTTGGGTGGAAAGTGATCCTCTGTCCTTCTGCTTGGCAGGATAAACAAGCCCTTGCAGACCAGAAGAAGGCCAAATTCCACCAGACGGAAGGGGACCACCTCACCCTCCTGGCCGTGTACAACTCCTGGAAGAACAACAAGTTCTCCAACCCGTGGTGCTATGAGAACTTTATCCAGGCTCGCTCTCTGCGCCGGGCCCAGGACATTCGCAAGCAGATGCTGGGCATAATGGACAGGTAATCTGGTGACTTTGCCCATGTTTGAGTTGAACCTCCTTGAATGTCGTGTCTGTTCTTCTCCATGATACCCGTGAAGTTGCAGGCACTGTGACCATGCTCCGCACATGACCCTTTTCCTCCAGCTTTTCCATCTTTGTTACACGACTCCCCGGCAAGGGTGTGGCTGAGAATGATTTATTAGTTGTTGAAAATGCTCTTTGTTTACAATCATCTAGAACATTACTAGGCAAGTTGAATTAAATAGTCTAACTCTGAAAACATCTGTCTTGCCCACTGTGTAGAGCTGTCCCTTTGTACAAGAGCTGGGAGGAAGGTCCTCATGTCTACTCTAGGGACCCCAAAGGGGGACATTGGGCACCATTGTTCTGGAAAATGAAAGTCTTCAAAGGGTGTGACCTTGTGGCTCAGGTGGCTGACATCCTGGCATGCAGACCATATAAAACCTGAGGACCTGGGTTCGTGACCCATGGCTGGGGTGAAAAACCAAAATAAATAGATAAAGATGCTTATTCCTCCTCTCCCTTCCTTTCTCTAAAAAACGAAGTCTCTAAAAGCAGAGTAGGACCACATCTTTGTCTCCTTTTGATTTATTTTCCTGGTAGACACAAGCTGGATGTAGTCTCCTGCGGTAAGTCCACAGTCCGAGTGCAGAAGGCCATCTGCAGTGGGTTCTTCCGTAACGCTGCCAAGAAAGACCCGCAGGAGGGTTACCGGACCCTGATCGATCAGCAGGTGGTCTACATCCACCCTTCCAGTGCTCTCTTCAACAGACAGCCGGAGTGGTAGGTGGGCCTGAGTCTGGGGACCTTTCTGGACCGAAAGAAGCTGTAAATGAACTGGCACTCTGCGTTTGTGTCTTCACGCATCCCTCACACTTTTATTCCAATATTGCTTATATTTCTTAAACAACACAAGCCTGAATTAGGCACAGTATCAGGCCATTTTGAGAGAAATAAAATCGTAGGGGTGCGAGTTAGGAAGGAGCATAGAGATCATCAAGAGAAGTGATTTTTTTTTTAAATGGCGTTTTTTAAAATATAGCTTTTTTTGTGCACACATTTAAGGGTTAAACAGCTGCGTGGAAAGGTCATATTGGTTAAGTCTTTTAAATATATATAAAATTATAGTAATTATTCTTAAATGTAGAATTTTTAATATTGGAATCTTACCTAGACTGCTGATATAAAAATGACTTAAAGCCACGGTGCCACCGGGTTAAAAAGGCTTGTAAATGTAGAGCCTTGCTTGCTTGGCCTTCCCCCTCTCTTGGTGGTAGCCCCCTGACGCCCCTCCTTGGGGCTCCGGAGTTCTGAGACAAATTGAATCACCACCCTCGCACTTCCCAGTGTAGGAAACAGGTCCAGAGAAGGGATGTTCGACTTCATGTCACTTAAGTTAGAGCATTATCCTGACAGCTCTCTGGTTGTTGGTGGTCGGGCTCCTCTGAAGTGGGTGTGGCCGTCATAAATGGGGACTGTGGTCTCTAGCAGGGTCAGGCAGGAGAGGTAAGAGAGTAAAATGTAAGCTCAAATGAGAGCCGCTGGGACTTGGGTACTGGAGTGGGGTGTGTCATGGAGGCTTGACCCCCATCTCTCTTCCCCCTCAGGGTGGTGTACCATGAATTGGTGCTGACCACGAAGGAGTACATGCGTGAGGTCACCACCATTGACCCCCGGTGGCTTGTGGAGTTTGCTCCGGCCTTCTTCAAGGTCTCTGACCCCACCAAGCTAAGCAAGCAGAAGAAGCAGCAGCGCCTGGAACCCTTGTATAACCGCTACGAGGAGCCCAATGCCTGGAGGATATCCCGGGCCTTCCGGCGGCGGTGAAAGACAGGACTAGTCTGCCTGTCCTGCAGCAGTGGGCCAGGGCCTGGTCGCGCTCTTATTGATGAAAAACTGGTCCTGGAGATACAGCTGTCCTGTGACTGAATATTCTAACTGGGGATTTTCTAAACAGACGCTCCTTTCTCCCCTGGTGATAAATAGAAACAGGGATTTAGGCCTGGTTTGACCAGAGCCTCCAGCTCTCACACCCCAGGTCACTGGGGCCAGCCAGGCCTCAGAGCCAACACGATGGTACATGGCATCATCTCCAAGAAAGGGGCAACTCAGCGCTGTCCTACAATGGGACAGGGTCTCAAGCACCTGCCAACTGATGAAGTGAGGGTCCTGTTACCCTGTGGAGGAGGGAACCACGAAACTCTTTTAAAGTATGAGCTCCAGTCCACTTCCCGTTCCTGCTCAGCCTGTTCCTTCATTTAACCTCCTGAAAATATTTATTTTCTTAAGGAAACAAAAATAGTTTTCTGTGACTGTTTCTATTAGGTGAAAGGTTAGGATCTTGGCCTGGGCATAGGGTGGGGGATATTTAATCTCTGTGGCTTTGGTGCACACAGTGGGGAATCCCCCTGAAACTAGAGTCCTGGGCCTCTGGACTGGGGGGTGACGCACAGCCCAGGCCTCCAGTCTTATCTCTGGTTCGGGCCACCAGCCCAGCTCTGCAGCCACTTGTCCCTGTGGTTCATCACATGCACCGCAGGGGCCTGCAGTCTGGGCGCCTGAGTGATCACAGATGCCACACGTGGAAAACAGGAGTCTCCCTGGCTCTCCTCCTACCGCCACCCTCACAGTGTGCGGCGTATCCTGTTTCTTCTTAAGACATACTAAGTAACAACATGGCTTTTATTTTATTTTTGTTTTTCCCCCTGAGATCCTCAGTGGACTTTAACAAAGGGCAAAGCCTCCCCTCCCCCGCCCCAAACAGAAACTCAGCATGACACCCCTCAGAGCTGGTTTGTGCTGCTCAGCGTCTGTGCTGCGGGCCTTTCTGGGCGACTTTCTCCTAGCATTCGGTTGGGGCAGGGCCACCTCCTAGTGGCCTTCAGTTCCTGAGCAGGCTCTGTAAAGAACACCGGGCATAGGGTGCGCCCTGCTAGCCTCGTGGTCTAGTGCACCTGAGAGCAGTCCCACATATGTCCCAGGGTCCTTGGACCTTGTTCAAGACCTGGGGCTGGGGGAATAGCCAGTGTGACAAGTAAATGAAAGTAAAGTGCTTCATACTCTTCAAAAAAATAAATGAAATAAAAATAAAAGCAAAAAAAGGAATCAGGCAGATGCTGCCAGGCCAGGTTGTGAAACTTCTGGAAAGCTAGTCTAGATATGGAACATGTGAAGAAGCCCCTGGGGACCCAGACACATCCTGGGGTATGACCCATGCTCCTCCCTTAGCCCCACGCTAGTGAGTACCTAAACCACTATAGAATTGTGTGCCAGACACTAAGAGAAACTCTTGACATTCTAGAATAGGAAGGAATCTGGAGTCTGCTGACTACAGGGCTCTGCCCTTTACTGAGCTGAGTGAGCAGCCCTGATTCACTGGAAGTGCAGGGCAGGACCTGAGGGCAGGAGCTCTGTTAACCTGCAAGGTCTGAAGGGAGAGTCAGTGCAGGGGCTGCCAAGGGAAGCAGACGAAACAAAAGGAAGCAGGGCCTGGGCACCCAGCTCCCCAAACTTTAATTCCATCCTGGATCTCTCCACCCCAGGAACAGACTCTGGGTTTGGCAGCCTGCCTATCCCAGCTAAGTTACTGACACTGATGTCATGGGCACCCACAAGGAAGGAGGTTTTTTTTTAAAGGAAAGATACAGGCAGGAAGAGTAGGCAGGAAGGCAGGAGGAAAGAGGAAGAAGAAACACTTTTACTTGGTTGTCCATCTTAGTACTCCCTGGTCCAGGATGCAAACCTGGCTCCTTGGGATATATGTGGATTGTGCTTTGGCCAGAGGCAGTTGACCAAACCACTATGCCACCAGGACGCACTGAGGTTTGGGTTTTACGCTGAGGTTGAGAAACAGGCCCAGGGGAGACAGCAGAGCTGGTTGTTTTTCTAGATTAGGTGACCAAAAGGAGGTTGGCTCTGTGGGTGTTCCCTGAACATGTCTCCTACAACCTGGGGGTCACTTCTTTGCTGTGATAGCATGGCTGGGGGTTGACCTTTGGACTGTCCATCAGGAAAACAGCATGTAGAAAGCAGTACAGAGCCTGCCTGGGGAGAAAGGGACTCCCCTGCTGTTGCCATACAATGTGGCCTTGTTTCTCTTCCTTGAACCAATATTTCCCAAGATTGAGTGACAACCTAGGAGAGGAAGGAGCTGGAGTCTTCTCTACCATGAAAGGATACTGTTTACCCCATGCTCGCTTCAGGATTCCAGCTCCTGTACATGTCCGAGTCTGCTTGGTTTTCTGCGGGTCTGGCCATGGTCTGCGAGCTCTTCACCCTCCGGTGAAGCCTGATGTCAGTGTCCTCCAGGGTGGCTGTCACTGCCTCCTCAGAGCAGCCACGACAAGTTTGGGGATTTGAGCAAGGCGGTGGAGTGGTTTGTTAAAAACACTTCAGAGGGCAGAGGTCAAATGACTCAGCCTGTAGGGATCTGTTCCAGGACCTTGCTTCTCATCTAATCCCTTCTGTGCAGTCAGGAACTCAGGGTTTCCATTTGATCTTTATGCCCTCTTCCCACCATAGCCTGACTTTAATATGGAATGAAATTGTATTTTTTTAAAACTCGTATTTAAAATTTCCTCCTTGTTCTAAATTGTAAATGTCAGTACATAGATGGTTTGTGCTTCTAGGAAAGAAAGCGCTGCTTTTTATTTGTGGGTCACGGTCGATAGGCATTGCTTCCTGTGAGCGCTGCTGTGGTCTTGGCGTGAATGCTGGGTAAAAGCTCTGGCCGAGCTGTTAAGAAGGGCCTGGCGGCCCAGCCTCAGCAGTGCTACATTCTGACTTACCTGGAAAGCACACCTGGGAACACAGGACTAGGTCCAGAGCCACCCATTCCTGCCTCCTCCCCTTATTTCTGCTCAGTAATACTCCCTTTTCTAGATGTCTTCCCCTTGTCTCCCTGAAAACTGAACCCCAGGCTTCTGGGATTCCCCAGATCTGGGCTAGGAGAATCTGTGCTGTTTCCCACTCCCTTTTCTCCAGATTTTATGTCCTTTACCGGCCAGAACCCAGGGCCTAATCCAGCCTCTCCCTGCAACCTCTTGCCCAGTTGTTTTCTTTACCCATTCTCCAGACCCCCTCCATACAAACTTATTCCCAGCTTCACAAACAGCAACGTGGAGTAAGGGTATGCAGATACGGTACACATGGAAACAGGGTTCCATGACCACAGGCCAAGACCCTGTCCAGGAAGCCTCAAGAAGTTCTCAAGCCAGGCTGCAGGTGGCCAGGGGGTGCCTGGCCAGATGACAAAGTGCCCATTATCATCTCCCACAATCCTCCTGGGAGGGGGATGAGCAAGTTTCTCAGGGCCTATATTTTAAGAGACAAAAGTCAGGCTGAGCTGTCTTTTCCCAAACCCACACAAGAAGCTATTGTCAGGCCCCAAACTGCTTATCTGCCCCATGGCCAGAGCTCTTTCCAACCTCAGGTCCTGTCCCATGGCAGCAAAGAGGACACAGGAGGACTAACAGGAGGGGCAGGGACCTTTATTAGAGCTGGCAGATATGGAGTGAAATCCCAGGCATGGGCCTAGGAGAGGCTGAGGGGAGGCAGAAGGCCCTGCAGGAGCCCAGACCTCCCTCCTCATCCAGCACCTCCTGGAAGTGCAGGGCAGGACCTGAGGACCTATCCCAGGCTCCTTACTCCAACCTCCCCTGCCTCTGGAAACGCAGCACCAAGACTGACAAGCAGGAGCCTCCAGGGCCACACCTGGGAGTGGAGTGCAGGGTCCAGGCTTCTCCTCAGAGCGGGAGATCTGGAGAGTTCAAGGCAGCCCTCTACCAGGATCGAGTAGGGAAGCTCCTGGTCCCCAGAACAGAACAAACTCTTGTTCTCTGTGGTGGGGGGATCAAGAGTGACGGCATGGGCCTCTAAGTAAGACCTAGAAGAGGCCAGAGGTGACACCCCCAGTGATCTGAGGCTCCACCTTTGCACTTGCAGTGTCTCCTTTTCCATCCTGTTGACTCTGGTGAGCAGCTCAGAGTCTGGGTCAGGGTGACCGAAGGGACAGTGGGGATCTGCCCCAAGGACATCTGTGGGTTTCAGCATGAGAGAATCTCACCAAATTCACCTCTATGTACATAGGACAGCACCCACTGCAGAGGGGGGCAGTGCTGGGGGCTAGTAGGAGTAGCCACCCTTGGGGCCAAAGGGCTGGGCAGGACCAGCCAGCTCTGGGAGGTAGGCGGGGCTCTCGTCCAAGTGGGACAAAGGGACTGTGTCCTCCTCACTGACCGGCCGGTCAAACTCGGCTTTGAGAGCTGGACGCTGATTGTCCGGGAAGGCCAGGGAGAAGAGGGCCTCAGGCTCACACACAAACTTGTACACGTAACGCTCGCCGGCCACCTGTGGGGAGAGGGGCTGGGTCAACCTAGCTTTCCTTCAGGTCCCTGTAGGTGGGAGTGCAGTCCCTCCCAAATCTAGGCAGATGCAGGGGCATATTTCTCTCCCTAAGAAGCTGGCTCCCTCAGTCTGTTCACCTCTAATCCCTCCAAGTTTCGGCTTTTCTGTGTAACACTCACTTTTTGAAGGAGGGGAAATCTTGGAAATGTTTACAAACTTGCTGAGAAGTACTTTTCTGTTCCCCGCCCCTATCACCTTCCCACAGGTGCATCCTCTTGTCCCTGGACCCTTAGCCCCTGACCTTCTGCATGATGCCTTTCTCATAATAGTATCGAAGCGAGCGACTCAGCTTGTCATAGTTCATTGCCGGTCGGTTCTTCTGGATGCCCCAGAGCCTGGCAACCTGGGGGACAGGAGACAGTTTTGGGATGGTGATGTTAGCTTAGCAGAAGGAAAATGGGGGGTGGAGGAGCCCTTGAGATTTGTGGTGCAAAAATCTTAAGTGACCCTGTAAGTCAGCACCAGCCCACAGACCCTGGTGGGGCAAGAACTCAGGCTGAGCAAAGCCATGATAATGGCGAATGCATGTGCTGCCAGTTCCTAGGTTCTCTCATCTCCAGCCCCCAGAGCTGTTGGGAAGAGACCCGGACAGTGAGAGGCCCACCTCCTCTGGCTCAATTAGTTTGAACTCCATCCCCCGGCCTGTCCAGGCTATGAAGTGGGCATTCGTTGGGTCATCCAGCAGGGCCACCAGAAACTGCCACAGTTGCAAGGCACCCCGGCGCTGGTAGGGCGGCCCCTCCCGGAATGCTCCAACCCCTTCCTGCTTGATGTCTCCTGGGAAACACAAAATAGAGGAGTGTAGGACTTTCGTGCTCTGGTTTCCCGAGCAACCCTTCCCACCTCCCCTAGGCTCATTCCAGATCCTTTCCCTGGCCCAGGGGGCCAGGGGAGGGGGAAACACGATGGGATGGGATGGGACACAGGCAGGATAAGACCCTAACCCTATAGTGAGCCGTCATTTCTCTGACCTTCAAATTTCTCAGGGACGACGCAGACATCATCTGGGAATGACCGCAGAGGTTTCTCATAACCATAACCTTGAGGAGGAAGTTGGGGGTCACTCAGATCTGCGGGTTCACTGATAGGAGACCCCAGAGACTCCAGAAGGACTGTTTGCCAAGGAGACCCTTCCCCACGGCAGGACCCCCTCCTCCAACTTAGAGGGCTTGGCAGGGAGGAGGGAGCTGCCTTACCCATGGTCCCATCACCTGGAGAGGGCCCGGAGAAGCCCTCAGTGTGAAGGTACATTGATGCATACCCAGGGACATCTGCAGGGGAGGAAAAAGGGGTGCTGTTACACCTTAAACACTGGCGAGGATAGGGTGAGGGTCCTACACAGTCAAGAACATCCCGCCAGCCTGGGGAGGTTCACTTAGAGGGAGCACAGCACTTGAACCCTCAGCTTCAGGGCTGGGCCAGAGGGCAGGGATGACAGCAGCTGGGTCTGGGCAAAGCTGGTGCACAGGGTCCAAGATTCCAAGATTCCAGGGAGCAGCTGTTTCCTGTGAGTTTAGCGGGAGGATAGGGGAGGGATGAACCTCCGGGGAAGGGTTGGGTGTCCACGCCTAAGACACCCTTGGAATGGAGTGAGGTCCGGTCAGCAGGTCAGGTTCTCAGTTGTGTGTGCGCGCGTAGCAAGTGAGGGGGAGTGGGGGTGAGGGAGAGAGCGGGGGGAGGGGGAGGATACTCCGTGTGTGTCTAGGGAGGAGGCTGTGGCACAGAGCCGTGTCTTCTCAGGTCTTACCAGCACAACACACAGCCCTCCATTTCATTCCATTCTATTCCATGGCACTGAAACCTCCCACTCTGCCGGGTGGAGGAGGCTGTGAAGCCATCCATTCAAGTTCCAGCCCCTTCCCGCCCTACCCCCTCCACTCCCACCTATGAATGGGATGGTGAAACCCGACACCTCCGGGAGGAGGCGGGCGGGTGGGCTCATTCATGCCTCCATTTTGTGAATGGAATTCCTGACTCCACTCGGAGGAAGCTGAAGGGGAGGGGCAGGAGTTCAAGGGCATGTAACAAGATCCCCTCCGGTCTACATCCTTTGAAGGTCAGCGGCAAGAGCAGTCTCCCTCCTCCTTCCTCCACCTCACTGCCAGGCTTGGCTCAGGCTCAGACCCTGAGTTTGAAGAGAGGCACACCCTCCTGGTTCTCACTGGGGCAGCTTGCGGGGGGATCGGGGTTGTGGTTCAACCCCCTGCCCAAGACGCGGCACCAGGCAAAGAGAAATTGGCAAGCTCTAGACAGCTCTCACTTAGAGCTTATTCTAACTTCTGAATTTAGTTTTCTAACACCAGTTTGCAGATAGACTCAAATTTGAGGATGGTAACAATGTATCAGAAGCCAAGGTTTTTCTGGGTCCTCCCTTGGGGCTTGAAACTTTGAACGACAGCTATTTATGAACATGGCTGAGTACAGCCCACTCCTGTCAACGGCCAGTAGAATTAGAATTTAAAGCAGTCCCTACTTCCGGCGCCCAGCTCGGACCAGGGTGTGGGTCATCCATCAACCTGGAGGCTTCAAACAGGATGTGGAAACCACACATTAATCCTGCATTCCCGTTGGGGATGAGGAACATGGCTAGTTTTAAGTTCATGTTTCTCTTTATTCAAATCCCTTTGTATTTTTAAGCTTCTGTGGGGACAGGGACCAGTGATAACATCCTTTATATCTTTGAATCCTCCAATTCCCCACACTCATGCTCCTGGCACAGTACTCTAGTCTCAGTAGGTAATTAAAATCCCCAAACACCTGTTACATAGAAATAGAAATCAATGACTTCATTTTCCTATTAAGTCACAAGTTACCTGAGGACAAAGACCTATATTCTACTTATATATTTTCAGTCTGATGATGTTTGCTCAATGAAAAATGACAGTTCTTTTTAATCTATGAACTAAAGTGAATGGATGGACGGATTGGATATATGAACTGCTAAACCAATGGGAAGGTAACAAACTTATGGGGAGACAGACATTCTGGGTTTATAGAACAGTTCACTTGATCACAAGCCACCCTACCCACAAGCCCACCCCAAATCCACCCCCTCCCTAGGCGTGCCTCTTACCTGAGTCGTAGGCAAAGTCCGTCTGTTCCTGTTTGATCACCACCCCCACCCCTGGGTACCTGTGCCCATTGACCCCGCCTTGGCCCACAGCTGGTTGGCCTGCCTGTGCCTGTTCGTACAGGGGGTCAAGGTATTCCTGCTTGAAGCTTTGCTGGGGATGGGGTGGGCAAGGCTCCAACAGCTGATGTTGGTAGTGGACTGGGAGGGGCTCCCGGCCCCCTCCCTGAGAGGATGAGAAAGAGTGGCAAATGTCCAGGGGCTGCTGGAAGACGGAGCTGAATAAAGTTGGAGAAGGAAGAGAAGAGAATATTAAATTAAGCTCTCCTCCCACCTGTCACTCCCAGAGTTTTCAGAGTAGGTTCTAGAGTGGGGGTGTCTGTATGCCTTCCTCCCCTCCCCACCTCCCCAGGTCTCTTAAGGGCAGGGGAGAACACTCAGGGACTGAGGAAAAACTGGTGAGACCCGGCCCACACATTTTGTGGGGCTCTTAGTCTTCTTACCTGTGCTCCCCGAGGTACCCATGGCCAGGGTGGGGCTGGGAGGTGCCAGAGGATCTCAGGAAATTCCGTTGCTCTGCCCGGGGAAAGGGCTGAAGGGATGACTGTCCGGGGGCACCAGGGGCAGGGGACTTGATGGCGATTTGTCTAGGGGGGTCATAGGCACTGGAGTTGAGGGGGAGACAGGTGAGGAGCAGAAAAGCTGGGCAAGCATATTTGAACCCTTCATCCCCAGGGAAGTGAGGTCACAGGGATTATGGGAGAAGAGCTGAAGGCACTGGGGAAGGAATGGCATGAGCCAGACTCAGCCCCAAGAGAACTCTGTTATCTTGAGAATACCTTGATGGGTCAGTGGGCTCTCCAATGGAAACACACTGCTCCAGCCTTAACAGACATCTCTTCAACATCCCTCCCTCTGCATTTTTCATCCTGAAGACTCAGGAAATCCCATGCTTCCTTACAGGAGCTTTCTGTTCTCTAACTCACAGGTCACCTGTGGCCTCTGCTCCTGGGTACCTTCCTAACTCCTGCCCTTCCTTCCTGGTCTTAGTGCCCTCTTCCTCCAGATACCCTCACCTATTTCAGCAGGGCCGGCTGGGGCTCACCTGGAGTAAAGGCACTGCTCGCCATGGTGATAGGGGAGTGGTGGCTTCCTGCTGCAGGACAGGGCCGGGTCTGTGCGTGGACTCTGGGGCTCCTTCTTGATCCTGGTGGTGGGACTGTGGAAAGCTACTGCAGGGGTGGGGGTAAAGCGGGAGGCAAAGCAAGTTCCTCATGTGTATAGGAGAGAGACAGGAAGAGCTGCCAATGCCTCCCTTAGAGGACCAGTTCATTCTCTGGGTCTCAACTTGCAAAGCTCTGTAGTCAGACCCTTTTAAGAAATGCTTGGTTATTTACATTATGTTTAATTTGATATGTCAACTTAACGTCCCATATTAGCCAAGGTAACTATCTAAAGTTCAGTCCAAACTCCCAACACCTTTATGCCGGTGGTTTTCCTGGGTGACCTGGAAAATCCTGAGGCAGAGAACTGTTTTCTTATTTGGGCTATAAAGAATCTTTCTTTTTCTGGTGAGGGTTGGAGATTAGCCCACTTGCATGTTAGCTGAATAACATTATACATACACATGCTCCTAATTATCTGTGAAGAACATTGGCCTTTCCTGTGGCCCCTACTGGGTCCTCAAACTCCAACCACCAGGCTGAGCAGCAGAGTTGGTTCCAAGTGTGCAATTCTGTCTTACAGCAGAGGAGTCAAAAGCCTGCCTGTGACTGTTCTATTATCTGCTGTTTTTAATTATTTGTGCCTGGTTTTGTTTCACTGGAGAAGTCAGTTGAGAGCGAAGTAGCTGACATTAAAGCTGAGCTGTCTCAGTAATGGCACTATTGACATTTGGGCCAGATCATTTCTTGTTGTGGGGACTGGAGCACCCCTGGTCTCTACCCAATGGGTGATTAAAAAAATGCCCCCTCAGTTGTGATAACCAAAAATATCTATTGACATTGCCGCAGGTCTCCTGGGCTTGTGGTAAAATGGCCAACAGTTGCATAAAAGTAAGTTAGAATATTAGAACTGGACCCTCCAACCTGGTCCCAGCTCCACATTTTAAAAAGAAGGAAATGGGGATCAGAGAGATGAAGTGCCTGCTTCAAGGTCACACAGCTAGATGTGTGAACCAATTTGAAACAAGGTCTTCATCTCCCCCTTTACTGACTGGATCTTTTGAGTCCAGCCAAACCCAAGAACGGGGAGCCAGGCCCTTCACCCCTTTCTCTAAGGAAAGAACAAGTTGCTCTTTTGTGATTCTCTATCCCTATGACTCATTTCCTGCCCTCCCCCACCCCCCATTCCCTCTACTCAGGGCCCTCCACTCACAGTTGTCTGAATGGAAATCAGGAACAAACTGCTCGTCACTGTCAGGTACCTGAGCTGCAGAGAGAGGTCAGAAGTGAGTCTGGGGTGGGGTCCCTGGAAGGCAGCCCCAGGGATGCACCATTATAGCAGCCCTGCAGATTAGCACCAGCCCAAGGGGAAAACAGCCTTCCTAGCACTAAAGGCAACTCCACCCAGGTCCTAGCGCCCTCCCTCTCTGGGCTTTGGGCTTCATTAAGACCCTGGAGGGAAGAAGGCAAGTTCCCAGAACCTGTCTGAGCAGATTCCAGGCTTTTTCCTAGATGCTTTGTCTTTATTCCCTCCATTTTTCTGAAATAAAGACAGTCCTGCCCCTCAGCATTCGCGAATTCCCTCACAAGTGATGCAGTTACACCTGGAATGGGCAGGCATTTACAAGGGTGAGATCTTAAAATCATGGGGGAGACTCTGAATCTGCGCAGAGTCCAGGAATCTGAATTTTAAAATCTCCTAATGATTTTGAAATGCATTAGGAATTTAGAACCTGGAAAAGGAAATGGAATAGAGGAGAGAGGGGGGTTAAAACAGGTGGAAAGAGGATAACATGGGGGGTGGTGGTGGTTGTGGATTGGGGACACTGGTCACTGGGCCTCATCCTTTTGATTGGAGGTCTTTGGAGGATCACCCTAGGGCTGCCAGTGTGGGTGAGGCTGGGTTTGGGGATTAGGAGGGAAAATGAAAACAGAACAGCAGCTCATCCTTGGCCTACAACCTGGATATCCGGATTCTGACTGCTAGTTCTCTTCCCGGCCCTAGCAACTCCTTCTGCATTCAGCTGAGTACTTCCCCTGACCCCAGGGCCTTTTCCTTCTTCATTTCTCTTAAGAATTAAAAGATCAGGGCACACCCTGCCCTGGTGGAATAGCGGTTTGGTCAGTCTTTGGCGTAATCTATGTACATCCCAAAGGTCCTGGGTTCTCATCACAGTGTGGGGGAGGGAGGTAGACTGGGATGAGGTAAATGGGAGAACAACCATGATGTGCAACTAAAATAAAAAATAAATCAAATGCTTCTTCCTTCTCTCTCTTCCTGCCTGTCTACTTGTCTTCATTCCTGCCTGCAACTTTGCTTAAATTACAAAAAAAGAAAAAAAAAAAGGAATAAGAATGAATAGATCAGCAAGCTCTGGTGACTCAGGCATTATGTCTGCGGGTCCTTTGTAGTCCACAAAAAGCCCAAGAACCTGAGTTTGCAACCTAGGGCCAGGGGGAGCAACCAAAATGAACTAAGTAATTTTGAAGAGAGAGATCACAGCTCACAGCAGGAAAGGCAAGGGTGACAACATCTTGAAGTTCCTAATACTCCAGGAAGACAGTGGCTCCAGGTTGAGGTGATGGAGCCCAAGGAGACAGGAGGCTGCTCGCAGATTGAACAATGGGGCAACTGATGGGTAAATGAGTGGGGGCTTGAAAATGGCTAATAAGGGTCTTCGCCCCTCCCAGCCCATACAGGCACAATGCCCAATCTCTGCTGCTTCCCTCCTAGGCCGAATCTCCTTATTTCTTTTTTACTTGGATTTCAGCCACAGCCTCTTATCAGAACTCCCTACTTCTATGCTCAGCTCCTACCACATAGCTGTCAGAGGGATCTTTTTACAACAGAAATCTAACCACCTCCTTGCTTAAAGTGTGAGCCCTAATTCTTCCTTTTGGCCTCAAGGCCCTGCGGGAGTCTGACCCTGCTTGCCCATCCTTGCCTGTTACTCTGGCCTCCCTTCTAGTCCTCAAAACTGGTCCCTCTTCTCTTCTTCCCCCATCTTTGCCTGCCTGTTTTTTTTTTCCTGGCCATTGAAGTCTTAGCTCACTTTGTCACCTCCTCAGAGTCCTTTTCTGATCACCCAAAACAAAGGGGTCCCGACCGAGCCCCTATTGTGTCCGTTTTATGTTTTCCTTAGCACACATGACTACTCGAACCTCTTATTAATTTATGCTTTTGTGTTTAACACCCACATCTTCTTAACTAGACGGTTAAGCCCAGTGAGGGCAAGGGCATTATGCGGCTTGTTCATCTGGCTTGCTGGTGCCCAGAACAGGGTCCGGCCCAAGAACATTGAATTACGTGTTGACTGTGGGTCCCCCTCAGCGGCTCGGGAGTTAAGGCCACAGCCTCCCTGAACTCAGGCTGGTGAGAGTCAACTCTGGGGGCCTGGGAACAAGAACTCAAGCAATGTTAGTCTACTAGCCCAGCCCTTCCCTTCCCTCAACCTGAGGTCCCCGCAAGTCTACCCTCTAGTGCCAGGTCCTCTGGGAAAATCACATCTCACAAGGGATTCTTTGCCCTGATCAATTACAGGGCAGGAGGATTCTTCAACTTGCTATAAATATCAGAGATGCCAAGTGGTTTTAAATGTATGTTTTCAGATAGTTGACTTCTTGATAGTGGGATTGGGTTAAGGGATTTCAAAATCAGGAGCCACTAGAAGCTAAAGAACTTAGGAAAAGTCAACCTAAAATAACACTAAAGTGATCAGACAAATCACTATGACACGAAACTTCTTGCAAAGACAAACAAAAACACCCAGGCAGTGCTAATCTTTTCAGGAGCACAACTATGGCATGAAGACACCATTCCCACACTGACCCGAATCAAGAATCCTCAGTGCATTGTTAAAAATACAGGTTCCCAGTTCCCTGCCTGGCATCTCATTCCAGAGGACCCACCCAGAGGTTTGTGCTTTAAATAAGCACCTATCCCTTGGCCCTTAAGAACAGGCAGATTTGGGAAACACTGTAGAGGGAAGGGCCCCGATCCTGCTCAGCTATGCAGGGTCTCAAGGCTCAGGCTCACCCCGTTATACCGTCTAAACCAAATGAGAGGTGATACCCCCCAAAGGTGGCAGGATGGGGGTGATGGGAACAGGATGAACAACATTTCCCTCCCTGCTACCTAGGCAAGGAGGGTCCCGAGGGCAGGGGAGGTGCAGATCATGGGGCTGACGCACTCTGGGCCCCCTCTGGGGCTTCATTAACTGCCAGTTTCCATTGAGGTAATGGGCTGGGGGCATCTCTATTGGCGTCAGAGGGCAGTTCACATGACGCTAGAGAGCCCTAGGGGTCATCTTGCCTTTCCTCTCACCCCAGGCCTGAAGGTGACCACAACCCGCTTGGTCCCAGAGGCCACCTCCTGTGCACAGATCACACCCCAGGAGGTGGTGCCATGCTCTTCCCAAAGACAGAAGAAATCAGCCGGGCCAAAACCGTGGGGTGAACTTGCCCCTGCTTGGCCCCTCCCTGAACACTGCTTTCTCCCAAAGGGGCAGGGCAGGGCCTCAGTCCCTCAGACTGTCAACAAAGATAGAAATAGGAACAGTAACATGGAGCTTAGAGTTCCTGGAGAGCAGAATTTCTAATGACCATGTTTGGTCTTGAGTGTACGCCACTTTATTTATTTGTTGATTTGGCTGAGTTTTAGCTGCCAACCCAGTGTGCCAGGGTCTGCCCCCAATTCCATCCTGGCACCAAGGTGGAGTTTATCTGCCTAGGGACATGGCAGATAATTAAGGAGGGATGGGAGAACTGCCATGCCAGCATAATGCCAAGAGAGAGGATTTTAAAGAACGTTCCTCCAACAGGGGAGTCGGTAGAGGGATGGAGGTTAGGGGCCTCCCAAGCTGGGCTCCAGGAGAACTGGGAGGTTAAAGCAGACAAGCAGCTAAGCCCACTCCAAGTTAGCCACCCACCGACACCATGTATGCGCCCATCACATTTTCTTCTTCCTAGGGTCCAAACGAAGGGTGAAGGGGCCTCCTCTTAAACCCCAGTGAAGGGGAGGGCTGGCGTTTGGAGTTTCTGCTTCATTGTGTCACCACTGGCCAGTCTCTCACCCTTACCCCACCCCCACCTGGCAGCCTCTGTGCTGGAAGGAACCAGTTCTCTATCTATGGAGGGGACATTTGTCCCCAAGAGCCTTCTGGAAGGGGAGGAGACAGAAAGATGTAGAAGGAGGCATTGTAACTAGAAAAGACTCGGGGAGGGGATCAACCCTCTCTCCCCACAGACACGCTGAGGCACGAGTGCGAGCATGCACACAACTCACACGCACCCCAGTTTTACTTCACAGCAGCACCAGGTGAGACATCTTTCATGCACTCTTCACACACGAGGGTGCTTTTTAGACTTACAAACACAGTGGGGGACATCAAAGGGTGAGGAGACTAGAGAGCTTAGAGGATGATTTGGGATCAGTGATTCTTACAAAAAGGGGGCCACAGACCCTCGCTTTGAGAAGCTCAGAAAAGCTATGGCTCATCCTCTTCCTAGAAAAACCCATATTCCTTTGTGTATGGCTCATCCCCAACAATTTTACACACAGTATCGGAGGGTTCAAGGAACCCTGCATTCACAGAGCTTTTGGGAATCCACAGGACCCAGTCTCGAACAAAGGACAGACATGGCCAAGGGTCATCGGTCCTTACTACCAAGTGGAACAGCCAGTGTCCCTAAGCTCCCGACAAGTCCAGAAAGGAGCCCTTGACCAGAAACAGCACATCTTTACCAGAACCAGACACGGCCTGGGCTCAGCCTGCCTGAGCCTAGGCTTCCCTGAGGCAGCCAGATCTTTTCTCCAGCACCCCAAAATCAGACACGCCCTCTTAGTCTCACGTCATTAACCCCCACACCCTATCTAGAAAAATCCCAACCCCAAAGGTGTCTAAGGGGTGTCTTCAGAGTCACACTCACCCCAGTGATGCCATTCGGATGCAGCTGGGCATCCCTGAATTCTACATAGCCTCACCCACCCTGCAAGAACCCCCTGCTCCTTTCCAAATTGGGCTTTAGGAAGAAATCAAGCAGAGGGAAGAAGGTTGGGTTCTGGCCCCGTCTTCCTCATGCGCCCCATCACTGGCAAGTTTCCAAGGGAGCTAGTCCCTCCCTGCCACCCCAAAGCTCCCCCTGTGAGGCAGGGGTCACTAACCTGGTGGGAAGAGGCAGGAGAGGAGGCTGGGGTGGTGCTGGGATGGTGCAGGGGGACAGGGCCCCGGCAGCTGCATCTGTCTCCGCAGAGAGAGAAGGAGCAAGCGGACTCAGCATCCCCCCTCAGGCCTGGCCATCCATCGCCCAGCCAGGAACCCGAGCTGCTCCCTCAGAAGGAAGGAGAGGGAACCAAGGAGATCCCAGTGCGCTCGCCCCCTCCGCCTTGTGATTCCCACCCCCACCTCCCCACCCACTGGATTTAAATGTACAGGGATTCCCAGGGCAGCAGCATAAAACACACACACACACACACACACTCACTCACACACACACACACACACTCACTCACTCACACACACACACACACTCTCTCTCTCTCATTCTCTCTCATTGTCACACTGACATGCAGATAGACACACAGTCTCTAAGCCTCCACCATCAAGAGGTGGGGCTTCCAAGGTTGAAAGGAGGGGACATTTCCCTCCCCTCCCCATTCCAAACCCAGGCACAAATGGACCCGCAGCTTCCTAAATGCCAACCTAAGAGTCCATTCCCAGATCCCAGCCCCCAGGAGCTACCCACTTTGGGGTAGCGCAGGGACCCTTCGTGAACAGACTGGAAGTCTGGCGAGTCAGAGAGAAATCAGACATTGGGAAAGGAAGTCTTTGAGAGTCCCTGGAAGCTGACACCTCTGTGCCTTCTTCAGCTCCAGCCTGGACTCTCAGGAGGAGGATGGGCGGCTGGCAAAGCTCTGCCTGTAATTCGGAGCTGGGCACTCGCGGGCTTAGAGTCTGGGGAGATGTGCACAGTTCTACCAACCCCAACTCCTAAATCTCTCCAGCACCCACGTGACTGTTCAGCCATGAATTCCACAAAACGTCTTTGAGCTCTATGTGAAAGAGCCGGTCAGTAACATGTCCAACATGTCTTGGGCTACCACAGTGCTTGACAGAACCAGACTCACTCTAAGGATCTAGTTAGGAGGCTTTCCCTTCTACTCTAAGCTTTTATAGAAGGTTTCAGAGCAGCTGGATTTTAGTATAAAAAAATCACCAAAAATACCCAGGTGGAGGAAGATGGGGTGAGCCTACGGAATAGAATAACTCGAAAAGGGGGCACTTTGTGTTTTAGTGTCCTGGTTTTCACAATGTTAAAATAAAGGGACTCTGTGATGGGGGTGTTAACCCCTTCCCTCTCGGAGGCTGTCTAAACACCATGTGCTTCCTACCTGCACACCCTCAGGCCCCAGCAAAACACACCAATGGGTCCTTCCAGGAGACCCCCAGAATACATTTCTCCAGCAGCTGAGAACCCTCTACTGACCCCACCCCAGTTAGCTGGAAGATAACCCCCAGCAAACCAGAGAGGGAATCTGCCTGGGGTAGAGGTTTCCTGAGGAGGAAAGAGCACCAGTTGCCATTAGAATTATAATCAAGGCTATTAAGTGGGAAGCCCAGGGCCCCCTTTGCAAAGTGCTACAAAAAAGAATCATTTAAACTTTTGTTGTTCTTTTGGCTCAGACAGCAAATTGTTTGGCACTGGGGGTTGGGGAGAAGAGCAACCGAGAGGGTAAAAATCAATGTTTTGGTCACTCCAAATATAGATAAGAAATGAATTGCTGCTTCCCCTCATCCTCCAGTCTCCTCCACCCCCACCCCCACCCCTTAACACCCACCTCGGTGTTGTGGCAGCTGCCAAACAAACTTTGCAAATGAAAAATTCTACCAGGAAGACGGGCCTGGGGCCAAGTTCCATTCAAATAAGCAAATACCCCACACAATGGTCTGATTCATCCCCAGGCCTAGTTACACAAGCCTGGCTCAGGGCAAAGAAAATAAATATCAATACAAGTAACCACGCTGGGAGCTAAGGAAAGCGTCCAGGCAAGGAGTTTGGGGAGGGGGCCTTGGAGAGCTCCTCGAGATCTGAAGTGGGTTAGATTGGAAGACCCCTTGTAGAGATTACCTCTCACCCAATAGAAAGGTCGCAAAGCTACTCACCTTCAGCAAGCCACGTCTCCTGGAAGTGACTTAGATCCTGGAAGAGATCTGAGGGGTGAATAATGGAATTGGAGAAGGTGAGGTGGAGGTGATGGGGGGGAGAGAGAGACATTAGCTACTCCGGTGACACCCCCCCCTTCCATTTGCTTTTGGGGGCGGGTAGGTGCCGAGAGGGATCAGAGTTCCATGGAGGGTGAGTCTTTTTTGGGAAAAGGGCAGGGGCTCCAGGATCGGTCTTTGAGACGTGTGTGGTGGGGAAGATCGCGGTTTATCTCTCCAGTTCTTTACCTTCGGAGTCCGGGGGCGGCAGGGAGCCGGGGTCCATGAGCTTCCCCTGCGGGACCATCAGAGCTTCGCGCAAGCTCCCATTTCCGGGCGATTTCTGCGGGGAAGGGGAAGAATACCCCGGAGTCACCCAGAGGCCGCCTGGTCGAGGGGCGGGGCTGGGGTCTCGGGGCAGCTCAGGTACCCGGCAGCCCTGAACCCCACTGGGGCCGCGGGGGAAGGGGCTGTGGGGCGGGTAGGGGCGGGGTGCAGGGCGGGGGCGGGAGTGGAGGCCGGCGCGGCGCTCACGCTGCCGAAGGTGTAGGGCACTTGCTGGTCCAAGTATCCGCCTTTCATCCTCCGCTCCATCCGGCCGCTCCCTCCAACCGCACGGCCCGGGCCCCGCGCGGGGGCAGAGACCTGGTGGGGGGCGGGGAGTGGGGGCTGTGTTCGCGCCGTCCGATGACGGCTTCGGGGTGGGGGTGGGTAGAGGGCGGCGGGGAGGGAGCAATCCCAAGGCTGTGGGTCCGACGGCAAAACTTCTCCGACTCACTCAGGCGATTGGAGGTTTCCGCCAACCAAGCTGAGCACCACCACCTCTCCCCTCCCGCCAAAGGAGGTCCCACCTGCTTCTGGGAGCCGGGCTTGCCGTTTCGGCTGCTTTCTGCAGCCCTGCTCTGCCCAAGCTCGGTTACATAAGACGTGTGTGTGTGTATGTGTGTGTGTGTGTGTGTGTGTGTGTGTATGTGTGTGTGCGCGCGCGCGCGGAGGAGCGGGAGAGGCGCGCACCATTCGCACGCCTGCAACTCCTGCGCCCCCTCCAACCCTAAATCCCAGCGCCTCCCACCCCACGCCCTAGAATCTGCGGAGGCGGCGGCGAGACTGTGCGGTGCGTTGGCAGCAAGGCGGGGAATCATAGACACTCTCTGTCCCTTCCCCTCCTGCAGCCTCACCTGAGGCCGGGGCTTCTGTGCCGGAGCCGCTGGGGGTCCCGAGCATGCCCTGGGCCGGCACCTAGGGCCGCAGGGTTAGGCAAGAGCGAGGCGGCCCGGGGTAGGGGTCCCCGGCGCACCAGCGTGTTTTCCGGGCGCCGCCGACAGTTGTGAGCCTGGGGGAGCAGCTGATTGGTGCATTTCCTTGGCCTCGGTCTCGGCTCTCTTCCCCCACACCCCCCACCCGGTTCCCTTTGTTTCATTGACTTTTGTGAATGAAACCCCAGGGCCGGGCACGCCCGCCAATCCGGAGACTAGCCCGACCGACCCGGGGGGCGGAGTTTTACTGCTAGGGGAACCAATTAGAACACAGGGGCTGGCTCCCAACTTCATTCACAGTCTGTGCTCCCATTCATAAGAGGAAAAAAAATGCCAACTCCACTCGGCCGGAGTTCATTCATAAAG
>RJWH01002179.1:107242-259379 GCA_004363575.1 Solenodon paradoxus
GGGGGGGCGGGAGGCGAGCGGACTTGTGTGCCCAGACTTGTGTGCCGTAACTAGCATTTATGAAGTACTTTGTTTCTACGTGCTCATTTCATTCTCATTACCTGGTGAAGGGGTTCTATTGTTTCCTTTTTATGTATTGAAAATGAAAACTGAGAGGTGGTGACTGGGCTGGGATTTAAATAGGCCCCAATACCCTGTGTTCTCCTGTACAGTTCTTTGAGACCACGATTAAGTGAACTAAAATTATGTGACAACTGATACACAGTAGGTGCTCAGTAAGTATAAGATGACATGCAATCCAGGCTGTTCTTCCGGTTGATGTCTGCATAGCTGTTCTCTGGCCCACTTTCAACTGATTGCACCAGCAATCGGAGACCTCAAGTTGTACCTCTGAAAATGCAGGTCTCTCAGTGGTTTTCCTCTCATCCTGGGAGCAACCAGGGTATTATGGAGGAACGGCGGAAAGGATCTGATGATCTGGGGAAGAGGACGGGTTTCCATTTTAACTAAACAGTCATGGTCTCTGTCACCCCATTTATTCACCACTTTATTCAACAAACATTTATGGTGCTAGACACTGCAGGGTGTTAGGCAGTTGTGATCAACACAGATAACTGATGGAAACTAGGTGGCTTACACTGCAGACATGGGGACAGAGAGGGCATGAAGCTCCTGGGATTGTTTTTCTAAGACAATTCGCTGCTAATAGAGTCTGTGCACTCCTTCAAGGGGAACTTGATTTTGCTTCCTACCTGTTTGTGATAAACACAGGAAACTGGCCAAACTCCAGGCCAGCAGGGGCTGCTCTCAAAATTCACTGATTCTACCACCGCTGTTTTATAGAGAAAGCATTGGAGATTCAGAGAGGGAAGACACATGCAAGGTTTTCCCTGGTCAGGGTCAGAACTCGGACTAAGCACCAAAGCACTAGCTAGCGCTTGTTTAAGGAATGCACGAGGTCATCTGGGACAAATGGAAATAAAGTTCCCTCTCTTCTCTGTTCAGTATTCTTTAAGGCTCATGTCTATAGCTCCTCACCTTCAGGAAAACTTCCAGAGTCTGAACCACTTCCTGAAGGGTCCCACAACATTCTTGCCCATCTCTCTGATGGGGACAGCTTCCATTCTCTCTCATGACATAGTCATGGAGAGTTCTCAGGGCCTGGAGGAAGTCTCATTTGCCTCTCTTAAGTCTTCCCTTAGCCTGCTTCATGCTTATAAGGGTCTCATGAAATACTCTTTAGTGAATAGGTTCAAGAAAGACCAAACTAATCGAGTTTAGCAGGAACCCTGGCCAAGGAAGGAGAGACAAGCCCAAGCAAATCCCAGCTTTGGGCTAGATGGAACCAGTTTAGGGAGGAGCTTGTGTCTGAGGGCTCAGAGGTTGGGGGAGGATGACTGAGAGTTCCTCTGGGAAGTTACTTGTTATCTCCATGGAGATGATTCCAGTGGGGGTGGGGGTGTTGTGGGGTGGCGGAGGGCACTCCAGTTGGGGACTCTGTAGGGAAACCAACCCATCTGGTTCAGAGTTCTTAAACAGTTGTCTGGAGGGCCTCTGGTTCCCTGGAGAGTAAGTGTCCCCTCCCATGCCTCATCTAGGGCAGTGCAGAAAGGCTCTCCATTCTAGGCTCTGGCTCTTGAGTACAGCTTGAGTGAGAGAAGATAGGACTGCAGCCTCTGCTGTCAATTGACCTCTGTTTCAAACTCAGGCTCAAGCAGTGAAGTCTCCAATGGGAACATTCAAGTCTCTTCCAGGACTTAAGGTAATTGGGAGAAGAAGAATACAGGAGCTGGAGGTTTCTGTTAGAAATCACATTACCATCACATCTACGTCAACGGCCTACACAGAACACTGAGGATACCCGTAGAGAGCTCATACGCACAAAGACGACACGTAGAGGGAACATACAACAGGCCGGATGGAGGGCATGCCCAGAGATACTTGGACACACCTGGATCAAGGACACTCACAGTTTGCTCCTGGACACACAGCTTTCTGTAGGCCACTCTGACATCCCCAGTGCAGCTTCGGTGGGGTTGGCACAGATAAATTAGGGGCTGGGCTAAAACCAGTTTCCCAGGAATCTAAGTTATAAAATGGAAACGTGAGGAAAGTTCCAAATGTGCAAATAATCCTACAAAGGCAGCCTCGGGCTCGTTCTGGAATTCCAGGGCACCTGAATTTCACCTAGAAGGCCCTGGAACCATCTGAGAAGCTGGCTTTCTCCAGCAGACTTCTGAGAGTGGCTGGGGGCTGGATTTGGTTCTCTGGGTTGGGTTAGATGGGGACAGTCTGTGGATGATCTGTCCATCCTGACTGTGAAGGGAGGACAGAAGTGTCTCCAAAAGGCACGGCCTAGTGGAGTAGCAGTTGGGTCACTCTCCTCTAACGGATATAGGCCACATAACCCTGGGTTCAAGTCCTGAGTCTGGGGGGAAATACAAATAAAATGAAGTTGTTTCTTCCTCCTTTAAAAAAAAAAAGAAGAAGAAGAAGTATCTTTAAAGTTCTGGTTTCCTCAGTGTCTGGGAAAGCTGAGAGTTTCAGAGGCTTAATGGATGGAACTTAGAGGGTATAACCCAGAGAGACAGCCCAGACAGATGGATGAGATAGACAGGGTCAAGCGGTGTCCTATGTCCCTTAGTGTCTCCCAGACTGGAGCTGTCACCAGGAGGAATGAACTAGAGAGCAGGGTCACATAGTAAAGGTAGGTGACACTTTTTTTTCTTGATCTTGACACATGGGATCACATACACAAAAAAAGCACGACCCTTGGACATCCTTTGATCCTGTCTCATGGTCCCTTGCTTTCTTGAAACTGCAGTAATTCTGAACTTGGGGTCCCTGGATGCACAAACCCCCTGAAACTAACTGCCCTCATTGGTATGTATGTGTGCAGATGAGCATTTTGCTGAGGAGAGGGTCCATAGTTTTATCAGGGTCATCAAAGCGTGGGTCCAGCGAGAAGCATTTACATATTTCAAAGTGAGGCTGAATAAATGTGTCCTCCTTTCATCTGGAATATTGTCCCAGGAGGAAAGTTTGAGCCTAAGGCTGGAAAAAGTCTGGGAGGCCAAAGAGAGACCGAGGGTGCCCCGAGGAGAGTAATTTTTATTTTTAGAAGGTGCTGGTGACATCAGCTTTTCATATTTGCTGCCTGCAGCAGCTGGCTGCCCCCAGAACGCAAAGCCTTCCTTGTCCTGCTGTCTCTTGCCCTTTTCCTTTAGATTTCGACACTGCAGCGCCGCCCGCTCAAGGGCCCGTCCCCTTGGAAAGCTGTGGAATATAAGATGTTTTTTCCTTTTGATTGTTTTCCCTTTTTGTCGAAAAGAGACAAACAGACACATGTCAGCAATGAAGCATTGAAATGGAACCTGTGCCAGTTGGGCAGAGTCCAGGATGCTCCCTTTTTTAATTAAGTGTGGACTTGAGTTATGAGAGGCCACAGCTCCGGGTGGGCGGGGCTCTGCCAGGGAAGGCAATATCTCTCCTTAAAGATTAAATGCCATTTATTGCACTTATTCTCTCCTCAGTTCTCTGAGAATGTCTATATTTGTTCTTGTCATCAGGAATAACCGACAACCGAGTGGACGCTAAGGCCATGTTAGGTGGATGCTAAGGCCATGTTAGGGAACCCCAAGACCGGAGGAAGACAGTCCCTGGACTCTTATGGGAGGCATAGTGGTGGCGCTGGTGATTATTTCTGCTTTTATTTCTGGCGAAGTCCTCGCTTTAATCAGAAACCTATTCCCTTTTTCTGCTATCCCCAGCCCCTGACTGCTTCTGAGGTGTCCAGGGCTTTCCTGTGACCCAGGGAGCCGCCAGCCACAGTAGATTTATTTCTCCTGTTGATTCTCACCTGTTCTGCTGGTGACCCCAACCCAGATTTATCTGGTAATTTACAGCCACTGTTACTAATTTACGATCTGGGGCCCTGAGGCCCAGAGCCCAGGAAATGATGCTCATCCTGGGTGAAGATGCTGCTTTCTTCTCTCTCCCTGGGGACCAAGTACCTGGGTGGAGAAGAGGATGGCAGAAAGGAAGGACATTAGGGGGCCACGTGCTGAGAGGGCACAATACTTAACCAGGTGGAGGCTAGACATTCTGGATCCCAAGTAGACTTTCTAAAATAGGGTGTTTGCTGTATGCTTTAGGCTTTATTGTTGTCTTAAGCCTTTTCTGATATGCTATCTTATTAAATTTTCCAGGCCTCCCTCAAAGTAGGTATTTTTAGTTTCATTTTAGAGTTGACTACTCTGGAGGTCAGAGAGCAATTGCCTTATGTCACCAGGGGCGGGTGAGAGAGAGGATCATACTCGCCCCTCTTGGTTTCCTGTCCACACTCCACCCAGCTTCAGGGTATCTGCCTCTGGGAGCTGAGTGCTGGAGACAAAAGCAAGTGGCTCTTACCAGCCAGATCCCTGATCCTCCCATAGCTTGACCCCATCTGATCCTCCCCTCCCTGACATTTTCTTTGTATGTCTCCTCCTGTCCTCACAAGTCCCATTTTCCTGTTTAGAAATACCTAGTAGGGTCTTGTCAATTGTTTATCTTCTTAGGGGCTGGTTCAGCATTTTCTTAAATTGTGCATCAGGCATGAATGTCTCTCACAAAGGGAAAACTATTGGGGCGGGGGGCAGGGAGTAGCATTTTGCTTCCTAGAAATTGAGAGTGTAAACCATATTTAATTAAAATGATAAATCTGATTTTCAGTTTTGTTTTTACTACTGCTAAAGCGAATCTATTTTGTGCACATTTGTAGAAGTCTGCAACCATCAAATCAGAGGATATTAGAGCTATGTGGCACCTGGAGATCTTTCTGGGCCAAACCTTCATTTATAGACAAAGAAACTGAGTCTCAGGTTGGGGCAGGGACGATTGAAGTTCCAGAGATGTGTGAGAGGCTGGGCCTTCATAACCCCACCTTCTTTCCCCTACTTGGCAGGAGCCACCTGGCTTTGCTCCTGTCTCTCTAAATGCCTCCTCCTCACTCCCTCCCTTCCATAGCAAATTCAAGCTGGGAGGGCCTCATCTCAGGGGCCACTTACCCCCCTCCTCAGTTTGTACCCCTCACTTCTCTACCCAGTTCCCTCTTCTAGCTTCCAAGGCTTGATCCTTATTCTATATGATTATTTGGTGAGGGCTTCTTTTTTTTCTTCAGCAAGAAGAAGCATTTTAATTTGATTTCCATTTAGTTATTCACACTGGCTGTTTCTCCCTGGACCCAGGACTCTAACCCAGGGGTATGTGGCTTGCCTTCTTCAGAGGTGATTGATTTAACCACCAGGGCATGCCTCATTTGGTGAGATTTTAAATTGTGTTTCTTCCTCTTCATTCTCCTCCCTGACCAACTGCAATATAGTAAGCATACCTTTGTTTTTCTTATTCCACCGGTATCTGCAGAGTTGAAAACAGATTTTAAATTCACATTTTTTGTTGCTTTTGTTTAAAACAAGACAGTAGATGTAGTGAAACATTTATCTAAATAGGTAAGACATTCACATAGTACACAATTCAAAAATCATATAATGCTCTGCAATGAAATTCATCATCCCTCCCCTGACAGCCCACTTTACCTTCCTGGAGGCAGCCAAGATGTCCAACCTCTTATGCTTTCTTATACCACAAACACAGACTTCACAATACACGAACCCTCTCTCTTTTGGTTACACGAGTGGTGTGGATTTGTAGCACTGTGACACATACACAAAAACTTCATCCCAAGACAGCTGGCATACCCAGAGAACAAATACTTCAAGAAGCAATTTCTGCAGCCACACTAGAACACTTCTGGATTGTTCTACGTACTATTAAGATGGTTGTGCTCATTCCCCTTCCTCTTCTACAATTAAAAACAATATAAACCATCGAATAAATGAAAGGAAGGCCAAAAAAGATTTGTTGTTTTTTTTCATTGTGACACCCCAGAGTATGTCAAAGATTAAAAAATATGGTACCTCTGCTTTGAGATAGACCCAGGTATAAATCATGTTTGTTCCTTTGACTTTGGGACCTGGATAAGTCAATTAATCTCCCTGAGCCTTGGTTTTCTCATCTGTACAATGGGGATAAGATCTATCTTGGGGCTCACCTTGGTGGAGTAGTGGGTTAGTCTGCTGCCTCTGGCTGGAGCAATCCACATAATTTCCAAGGAATCAAGTTTGCATCCTCGGGTCAGGGGGTAAACAACCAAGATCAACAATTAAACAAAATGCTTCTTCCTCCTCTCTCTTCCTGCCTTCTTGCCTACTCACCTTCATTCCTACCTGTACCTTTCTTTAAAAAAGAAAAAAAAAAAAAGAAAGGGAAAAGGCCTAGCTTGGCTCCTGATTTCCATTACCTCGTAGGAGTGGGGAGATGACAGATATTAATGTGTAGTAAATGCTGAGTTAATGGGAATAAGCCCTTTCAATCTCTCTCTGTGTGCACACATGAATGTGCAAGATCTCTGTGGCTGTCGCCTTCCCCTTCCACACTTTCCCTTCTCTGCTTCCTCTGCTTTGGGCTCTCCAGCTCTCGGTGTATAAATTGATCTGCAACTTCCTTCGTTACTGGCCATTGGTGGCCAGGCTTATTTGGATTCTAGGGGAGGTGGCTTTGAGGCCTCTAGGGTCCAGTCTGCAGTGACCGTTGGAACATCTAAGCTTTTAGGAATAAGGACTCCATATTCTTGGGCAGAAAAGTTGGGGATCCACCCATGTGCAACCATCCCAAGTCTAGTGAGAAACTGTAGCCTTTTTTTTCCCCACCCCTCACTCCCCTGAAGGCCAGCCCCTCCCCCAGAATGGTTCAGTTCCCTCAGCATGGCATTGCCTGTCCCTGAGCTCTGGCTTGAATATAGATGTTGCTGCTCTAGACATCCAGCACCCAAAGTTCCAGTATTTACTGGACTTGTGCATCCGGAGAGCCCCTTCCCTCCTACTCTGCAAGGCACTGAAAGGGACCTCATGGGCCAGACTCCTCCTCCTCCTCTGCTTTGACCGGACAGGAGACCAGGGCTCTGAACAAAGGGAGGGGCTCCAAGAGGAACCCAGAAAGGCCTAGGACTGTGCTGAGCAGCTGAGTGCTCCTCCCAGACCAGCACTCTCTGCCACGGGAGGAGAACCTTCTCCTATCTCGTATCCCTGGAATAATGGGGAAAAATACAGAAGATGAGGCTCCAGGTAAGAAGCAGGAGATAGGTGCGCCCTGGTGGAGCAGTGGTTAGGTCAATCTCTTCCAAAGGAGCAAGCCACATACCCCTGGATTCAGGTCCTGGGTCTGGGTGGAAACAACCAGTGTGAACAACTAAATAAAGGTAAAATAAAGTTGCTTCCTCCTCTCTCTCCCTGCCTGCCTGCTCACCTTCATTCCTGCCTGTACCTTTCCTTTAAAAAAAAAAGCAGCAGCAGGAGGTATGTCAGAAGAGGAAGGATTGTGTGTGTGTGTGTGTGTGTGTGTGTGTGTGTGTGTGTGTGCATACACAGGCTATGATAACTGCTGCTTTACTTCTCACTTGCAAGAACTCAGAAGGCTGCAGTCATTCTTTCAGAATGAGGAGTCCCCTCTAAGAGACTCTAGGGTTGTGATCACAACAGCTGCCGTATTCCGTGAGGAATATGTTACTGGGGCCTGGGGAGCCCAATGTCTTGGATCAATTCCCATAAGAAATCTTTTTTGTCACCCTCTCCCCCAACCACAGCCTCAATTCGATCTCAGCAGGTATTTACCTAAATAAACCTTGTGCAAAAAACCATGCTCTTGAGGGATCCGGAGGCCCAGAAACCATAGGGCCACTACGCCTTCCCTGAGGAGCCCAATGCCTGCTAGTGGCTGGTGGGGGAGTGGGGTTGGGAGCATCTATACATCGTCACAGTTCTTGTGCAAAAGCAGGACAGTGCCCTTTCACTGGAGGAAGGGAGAAGGGGTGGCAACTTCAGTCCTGGAGCTCCTATTTCTGTAGGCCTGGCTCTCATGCCATCGCCCCCCAGAAATCTCTCCTGGTACTTTCTGTTATCCCAGAGAGCCAGTGACTCTCCTTCAATATTCTCAGTGCAGGCTGTTGAGAAATTATTTATTCACTGGAAAAGGTAAGGTTTGTCTCATGATGCCAGTCTTCCTTGACCTTGTTTTAGACTCCTCCTCGGATTTGTCTTAGGTCCCCCCACTGCTAAATGGATTAGAAGTTCCCTGAGGGCAGGCTGGGTGCCTCGACCCCTCTCCCCTCCACCGTTTTGGATAATGTAAGTAGAGTTTATTGAAACATTTACCATTTTCCCTTTTATTTATCAAAATATATATTTTTTAATTTAAAAAGGAAATCTGCAGTCAGGAACAAAGGCAAATAGAGGCAGGCAGTCAGGAAGAGAGAAGAGAAAGAAGCACTTTATTTTATTTTATTTGCTTGTTTATTTTGGTTCTCCTTCCCACTGGCCCTGGGCTTTATGTAGACTATGTTCACAGTCCAAGGAGGCTGACCAAATCTATTCCACCGGGGCACACCATTTTCTTTTCTTTTTAAATTTTATTGAGGGAGCATTACATCATAACATTATATAGGTTTAAGGTGTGCATTATCGTAAATCAACAGTGTATATTATATATTAAGTTTACCAACAGTCCAATTCGATCCTATCCTTCATCATATAATTGACCCTTTTTACTCAATTTGTTTACCCGCTTCCCTCTCACTCTTTTTCTTATCCTCCCACTATGCCCTGTCCAGCTCCCAAAACACTGAATGCTCTGTGAAGTCTCTGGACTTGAGTTTGCAGCCAGGGGATTCTCTCTAGAGTGACATGAAGAGCCTGGACCTCCAAAGCAAGTTCAGAAAACTTACCTTTGGGCAGAGCCCATATAATGCCTGTTTTGGGATCGCCTGTAAGTTACAAAGGATAACATTTTTAGTGATTGGGAAAATACAAGATAAATAATATTTTAAGACATGCAAAATGTTTATGGCATGAAAGCATTTTTCCTATGAAAAACATAGGAAATTCCAGTTTGAGTGTTTATCATTTGTTTTATTGAGACAATAAGTATGAAACAGTCATGTTTATGTGTTTACATGTTGTCTATGGTTGCTTTTGTGCTACAATATTTATTTTCAATATAACAATATCCATTCATATTTATTTTACCCTTTACAAAAAAGTTCACTGAGCTCTGCTCAGAAGTGTAGATGGAGATGAATTCACACACAGTGAAGGATGGGCAAGTCTAAGGGAAGGGGAAATGTATTTCTGGGAGGTCAGGGGTCAAGGCTGTTCATAACCCATCTTTCCAGCAGGAACCCTGCCTAGGTGCATCTGCTCAGGTTAGGAGGCCAGGGGTGGGGTGGAGGGTCAGACAACAAAGAAACAGGAGATTTGGGACTAACTTTCAGGTGGCATGGCTGTCCAACTCCAATTCCCTACTTTTTCCCAGAGCCCTTCAGGTGTGGGGGTTAGAATGGAGGACCTACATAAGGGGAAGAAGGGGCTCCAAACACACCTTTCCTGAAAGGTCCTGCTCTGACTTTCCTGAGACCTGGCTTTTTCAGAATGAGATGGAGAACAGATTTGACAATCATCAAGAGAGAGCCCTGCCCATCACCATGGACTGTAGATTCCAAGTCTAGAGGGTGAGAAATGGCAGCTTCTTCCAGGTCAGGGCTTAGCCACTGTACCCTGTCCTGTTCTTTGCCACTTAAGAGGGGTATGGCAGCTTGCTTCATGCTCCCCTTTCCCACCTGCCCCCACATGGAGGAGGTCAGGCAGCTGGAGATACTTGGGAAATGCCTTGAAGAAAAGCCAAGAGTCAGAGAGATGAAAAGATGATCTTGTGCCCGGATGACATTTCTTTGGGGACAAAGACAGAAGGGTCACTGCTATCATCAGTCCCAGGAGATCATCCTGAGCAGCACTGACAGCAACCTTTTTGAAAGCTTACAGCTGTAATGCTGGTCCCGTCCCTCCTCACTGGATCACTCACTTGCTCATTCCATTCATGGAATTTCTCCTGTGGGTTGAACTTACCTTCCAGTAGGAAAGATTGATATTCTCTGGTATGGGGAGAATGGTATAAGTAAAATAGAAATACCTAACATTATTGAGAGCTTACTAGGTGATAGTCATTATTTTCAACTCTTTCCTTAATCCTCCCAAAAAAGCTCTGTGTGTGTGTGTGTGTGTGTGTGTGTGTGTGTGTGAGAGAGAGAGAGAGAGAGAGAGAGAGAGAGAGAGAGAGAGAGAGAGAGAGAGAGAGAGGAGAGAGGAGAGGCACCGTCATCCTCTTACTATAGATGCAATACACAAGCTCCAGTGAGGACAGGGAACTCACCTGAGTTCACCCAGTGGGCAATGGGCAAAGCCAGCCTAGGAACCGAGGTTTGTCTGGTTTCAGAAGCCCAAGTCCTAACCACAGCCTGAAGCTGGGTGTTCAAAGGAGAGAGACCTCTTCACTCACTGAGAGTATTAGAGAAGACCCCTCGGGGGAGGTGGCATTGCAACTGGCATCAAGGTGGGTAGGGCTCCAGTGGGGTTGCAGGGAGGGCGCAGCAGGCTTAGGGGATGTCAGGACCAAAGACTGGGAAACACAAGTCTAGATTAGGGAGGCATGGAAGTGGGGAGACTAAAAACCCTGAGATATCTGCTTTGAAGTTCTCTTTTGAAATCTTGACTTGTAGCCTCAGGCCTGAGGTTTCTGTTAGCCACAAAGCTGAGGGAGAAATTCCAGGTCTGTCTGAGAGAAAGAGAAGCTCCAATCGACCTTACCCAGACTTGTGCGCACCAGTGGCCATGGATGGATTCCCATGGTTCAGACTAGGTCTGGGTGTCAGGGATTCCCCTGCATGGAACGTGGGCTTGCTCCCACTAAGATTCCCGATCTTGTGACTTTTCCAGGAGCCATCAAACTCCTGGTCCTGCAGGAAGGACGAGAAGAGGGAACTGACTTCCTTTGCAAGCATGCGAGTGAGCTTGTGGCTTCCCCTTACCAGGCGGCTCCCTTTGGGGATGGAGTGGAGCAAGTTTACCTTCGGGAGTCTGGTAGACTCAATCAGGGGCCCAGTTTGCAGATTTAGCAGCTGTTTCCTCCAAAAGAATAAGCCTCAGTCATATAGCCAGTTCCCTGGCATCTATAACAGAGCTCGATACCTATTTGTGAATGATGGAAGATGTGAGTGGGTGGGTGGGGCAGGGGTTTGTCCACAGAGGTGCAAAACACGTCTCTACCTGCCCAAGGCTTCCTGTCTGGTTGGGCAGGTGGGTGGGGAGTGGCGGTGTAATGTTATAATGATAACAACATTTTTCATATCTCGAGCTTGAGGCACCAATGGCAAGGATATGTCAACATGAGGATGGGAAGAGCCATTTCCCGAGGGGAAGTCCCCAATTCCAGGCTGAAGAGGTTGTGAGCTCCAGCTCTGTTCAGCAGGAGCTTTTCCTGGAGGTCTTTCAGGAATCTCAAATTCTGTCTTCCATGGCAGGCAACTGTTCCAAGGAAGGGGGACCAGCAGAATTATTATTGTTTTTTTAAAGGAAAAGTATAAAGGAATAAAGGCAGGTGAGTAGGCAGGCAAGAAAAGAGAGGAGAAGGAAGCATCTTTATTTTATTTTTACCTAGTTCACACTGGTTGTTTCCCACCCCGGACCTGGGACTCAAACTCAGGGGTATGTGGCTTGCTCCTTCAGAGATGATTGACCTAACTGCTGCTCCACCAGGGCACACCCAGAAAAATTTCTGTGCAGCTTTACCTTGTCAAGTCTTACCCATCTGCCTACGTGATCATACCACAACCCGAGGAATCAGAGAGGTTAAGTGATTCACTGGAGGTCACACAGCCAGGGACGGCAGTTGGAGCCTGAACCCCTCTGATTCTCTGTCCAGTACTCTTTCCACTGTGTCAGTGGATGCAGTAGCCTGATAAAAAGAGACATGAGATGGCCCTTGTTCCAGACACCTCCATCCTGAGGAGCAGAGCAAGAAGGCAGAATCCGTTGAGGACTTTGGATCTAGATAATAGAGATAGTAACTGGGGGTCAGGGAGGGGAAATGAAAATAAAAGGAATTATTGGTGCTGTAGCTCTGCATTCTCCACATCTGGAGGCAGGATGTCCTGGACAAGGGTCTCTACCTGGTGGCTGCTGGGTCAGGATGCCCTCTGCTGCCTGCACCCTGGGGTGGGGACAGGTGTTAATGTATGTGGAACCCTTGGGTTTTGACTTCCAGAGGAGACACCAGGCTCATGGAAACAGTAAATGACTACTATACTTGGGGTCCCAATAAGACAAACTATATTTTTGGAGCTGGGGTGAGAGGAGGAGGAGGTAAAAGGTAATTAATTAATCATTGTATCCATTTTATTCATTTATTAAGCAACTACTACATGCCAGACATAGGAGATGAGAATGCATAGTCTATGGCAGCCAAAAATGACCGCAAATCCTTTCTTCAATGACTGGTAAACATTTTACATGTGGTTCTCACTCCACTGCATGCACATGTAGGGCTCAGCGAAGTTAAGTAACTTTCCCAAAGTCACAGAGCCAGTTAAGAAACAAGAGGAGACAGCTGAGTCAGATCCTGCCAACAATCCAGCTGACAGGTCTCCCTCCCAGAGAGGGGTGCCCTGGTGCTGAGTGTCCTGGGAGATTTGAGAGAGGGGGCCACATGGGGAAATGAGGAGGAAGCATTTGAAAACCTGGCTTTGTAGGTTGAGTTAGATTTCATCCCTCAGGGTAGAGGGTGTGTTCCATTGGGGGGAAGCAGTGTTTGCCAAAGTGAGAAACCCAAAGAAAATATGAGCCTCAGGGTTGGGACAAGATTGGGTATTGAAGGTGGGGCTGGGGACTGTGAACATTCTGGAGCCTGGGTTCTGAAGGGTGACATCCTACAGACTTGGGGACTCACTGAGAGGGGAGCAGTGGTTGGCGGCTAGAGCAGTTCTGGTCAATCAGACCTTGGGTGGAGGGAGTCAGTAAGAGTCCAACAAATGCTAGTTCCTGTTATCAGCTGTCACTGCCCACCTGGACCTGGGTCCCATCAGTGGCTCAAAATTTGAACTGGGTCTGATCTAAAGCCCTCTTGCTGGAGATGGAGCCTAGCTTCCCCACAGCTGGGCAGCCTGGTCCACACGCCACACTCCCGCCCCTCTAATCTCAGCTCCTTCCCCTTCTCCCCACCCCTGTGATTATCAGAAGCCCCCTTGAAGGAGGTGGCTTGGCTGGGCCCCATGCCCCTTTGAAGTCGTCAGCCAGGTTCTCAGTCCCACACACTGACTTCTGAGAAAGCTGCTTCCCATCAAATCCTGCCGCCAAAAAGACTCCCCATTTAGGTATCCCTGCCAACTCCGTTTTATAATCTCTGCGCAGGGGAGGGAGGGCAGTACAAGCACTTTGTGCGCAGGAAGGAAGCAATTAAATTATTAGCACTTTGAGAAATTAAACGACATAACTTATGGTGGAATAAGTTTAGCAAAAAAAAAAAAAAAGAAAAAAAAAAAACCCTTGTAATGTGAGAAAACAATTAAAAAGAATTATATAAGGTTGGGCTCGCTCCTTTATTGCAATAGAGTTAGCAGTTCATTGATTATCATCTTGTTATAATGCAGCAGGATGGCGCGGCTGCCACAGAGGCAGCGACATTCAGGAAGCCAAGCGTTTAGCCGGGTCCAGCCAGAGGACATGGAGGAGGTGCTGAAAGGTTTTCCTGGGGGGTGGGGGAGGGGAGAATGGGGTCGAGGGAGGATCACGCGAGCAGCTCCTCTTTCACTCCGCTCCTGCTTCGGTAGCCTCAAGACTTTGTCCGTTTCAGTGTTTCAGTCTGCCCGTGTCCCGTGCCCCGTGACGCCCGCGCCCCGGCAATTCCGCTCCTAGCTATTCAACCCAGGGAAATGGTCACATCACTCCTAAGGCCACCTGGGTGAGGACGATCTGGAGGTACCCTGCTCTCCTTCCTGGGAGAGTGAAAAGGTAACATGGGGTGGATGAGCCACAGACCAGCAGAGAGCAGCAGCAGACTGGCTGTACAGACTCACCTGACTGGATCTTAAAAATGTAGTGTTCAGGTGTGCGTTCAGGTGTGCGCCCCGGTGGAGCAGGGCCAGGCCAATCGCTTCTGGTGGAGCAAGTCGCAAACTCCGGAGTTCGATTCCTGCACACAGAGAGACACAACCAGTGTGAACAACTAAATAAAAATAAAGATGCTTCTTTTTCCTCTCTCTTCCTGCCTGCCTGCCTACTTACCTTCGTTCCTGCCTGCTCCTTTCCTTTAAAAAAAAAAATGCAGTGCTCCACAGCTGTGAAAAAGAGCGACATGCTGCTAACTACACCACAGGGAGGCCTCTCTGTCAGCAAAAGGAGCCAGGCATGAACGAGGACCCCCTCAGGTTCCCTGAAGATCATGTTCAAGTCCAAGCTTAATAATGGATGGGAAGTTGGAAGAGTGGAAGGAGGAAGGAGCTAGTCTACTGACTGGGAAGGTGCACAAGGGCATCTGTCTTGGTGCTGGAAGTGTGTTTAATTTTGATCTAGGTGGTGAGGACACAGGAGTTTCATGCTTCAGACCAGTGCGCCTTACACACTTCACTACACGCCTGCTGTACTCAACAGGAAAGCAAAGAGCAACAAATGCTACTAAGGGAACTAGGAGATATGACATTAGGCAGATAACATTTGGGGAAATTAAAAGCCACATACGTATAAAATAATACCACTATTCTGCAAGAACTTAACCAACAGACACGCGCATATGAATACAAGCTATGGGGATAAAAGGAAATAAATGTATGAATGAATAACATCAAGTGCAGAGTCTCACTAATGATAACAGGACAACAGATAATGGAAGAGCATATGGGTAACTCAACCTGCTACTTCAGAGGGAGAAATTTGTAGAAAATCCTCAGTTACTGAATCAAGAGGCCCTTGGGCTAGATGGTATGTGTATGGGTGTTGGGGCATTTAGATCTGAGGGGTGAGGATAGACTGATGGCTGCCAAGAGGTTAGGGAGGTACCTCTCTCTCTTTGCAAAGCAATGTCGTACCCACTGCCTTAGTGGTTCTCACATGGAGGGCAGCTCCCCGGAACGCATCTGGAGTCTGCCCACTGCACTGACTAGACCCCCCCCCCCCATGCCCGGTGACTTTACATGGTCTGCGCCTTAGCTGGTGAATCATAAGGATGCACCGAGAATGATTTTTTTTTTTTTTTTTTTTTTAAAGGAAAGGTGTGGGCAGGAAGAAAGAGAAGAGGAAGAAACACTTCTGTTTTATTTAGTTATTCACCTTGACTATTGCTCCTGACTTCGGGTCTTGAACCTGGGTCCTGGAGATGCATGTGGACGACGCCCAATGTACTTATTTGCCGGGGTGCTCCAGAGATGATTCTTGCAGGCTATATACAAACACGTGTGTGTGAGGGGGTGGGTGGGGGTTTGAGCAATGCTTGGTACACAGCTGGTACTCAAGAAAGTTTAGCTATCATCACACTCCCTCCTACTGTACACGAGAAAGCAGAGGTGCAGCGAGGCAAAATGGTCTACCCAGGTCACCATGCTGTTAATGGCAGAGCTGGGACTCTGACCCAGAGGAGAGTGGCTTCAAGCCACTTTGAATAAAGCCCCAAGGAAGTGTCTGGCTGTACCTCATGTCCCCTTTTCCCCGGGCTCACATCTTAACAGCAAGAAATCTGGCTCCGCTCTCTGCTAGTTTTGCCTGATGGACCAGAGAACTTGCCTCTGTTCGTTGCATTTTAACTCTTAAAAGCCCTTTGTCATCCCTTTTCTTAGCCTTCTTTTGCCCTAAGTTGTCAGTGTGATGTAGATGTCATTATGGAGTGTCACAGTGAACTTCTGATTCCATTTATCTGAAGTTCTAAAGTGGGTAAAGCTAATTCATGCTCCTAAAAGCCTGGAGAGTTACCTTGGGAAGGAGGCATGTGGGGGCCTCTGGGTCCAGCAACAGTTCTGTCTCATGATCTGAGAACGATCTTTGCAAAAAAAACATCAAACCTACACTTGCCATCTGGGTGTGTTTTTGTGCAAATATTCTAATAAACTATACATAGAATAGCTCCATAGATATATTGAGTGAAACAATGAGTGAACGAGCAGCGGACGGGGCTAGTTATGGTAACAGGGAGGCCATGCTGATCAAACTCCCTGGCAGCAAAAGCCACTACTGCAAACACTGGTTAGAGGGGCCCAGAAGCTGACTAGCCCTCCACACCTTAGCACAGAAAATTGTGAATGTGTGTTCTGTTTATCTATGTACAAGTGGGTATGACTGGACCTGCGGGTGTGTATGTATTGTTGGATGTGTGTGTATATGCACGTGGATGTGATTGTGCTCGTGTGGGAGGCGGTTGTGAGTGTGTGAGGTGTTTGTATGTGTGAGTGAGTATACGGGGTGTGAGATGTGTGTATCTACAAGTGGTTGTGTGTGTGGGAGGTATGAGTGAGCGCATGTGTGTGAGTATATGTGTTATGTGAGATGTGTGTATGGGCCTATGAGTGTGTGCACCCGTGCATGGGAATGATTGTGAGGTGTATAATCTTTATGACGTGTAAGCTGTTTGTGTGTGTGCAAGTGAGTGTAAATGAGTGTAGTGTGACATTTGGATTTGGGACATCCCGGGGCTGTGTGTGGTGTGTGGGTGCCTGTGCTTCTGCCAGGTGGAGGGCCTGGCACGCCTGCCTGCTGCTTGGCCGTGAAGAGCCTTTATGTGTTTTGTAATGGACGTGCCTTGATTGCCGCAGATTTATACAGAGAAAATGGGTTCTGGTAAGTGGCCGAGCCTTTTAGCTGTTGCTCATCGGGGTAGATCCCAGGTGCTCTGCTTCTGGAGTGTTTGCTGGAACTCTGAAATGTGCCAAGCTTCCTGCCTAGGAGAAGGAGTTTATTTAATTTATTTAATACAGATGACTTAATTCTCTCATTCACAGGCAGCAGAACACAGATTTTGCATTACAGGGGCCTGAAGGGGAGTAAGGAGAGGGAGAGCCCAAGTAGGGTGAGCTCTGATTTCAGCCAGAGCAGCAAGAAAACTTCTTTCCACGGGAAGAGGTTTCTTCACACTTGGACCCCAGAAAAGGGCTTGTCATCTGGGCTTTTCTGTGAGAAAGCAGAGGTTGTTGACCAGACCTGAGAAACATTCCTGTCCCCAGACCCAAGGTCCCTCCAAGAACCTCTAGTCCCCCGCTCCTCTCCCTCCTGCCCTTGAACTTCACTGTTCTAGTTCCAAGAGCACACCATGCCCCTGCATGCTTCTCCCGCTGCCCGGCACAGCCACCTTCACCCTCAGCCCACTTGGTGAACCTTATTTGTCCTTAACTCCTGTCAGCCATGGGCGTTGATGAGCTGCTCTCCTGTTTCTTCTCTTGGGCAAATATCTTGGCAGTGGCGCTCACCCCACTGCCATGATTCTTTGCACATGTGTTTTTCTCCCACATTTGGCCACGAGTTTCTCCTGGGTAGAGACTGTGTCTTGTTTATCTCTGAATCGCTGGATCCCAGTGCAGTACTTGCAACAAATATAAGCAAATAGAAGCTTCTTGAATGAATGCATGAGCACACAAGCAGGGGGTCGGACAGCACTCAAATGCAGACCTAGTCCTTCTTCATGCCACCTCTTTCGTGCTCAAGTCATCACACAAAATTCACCTGTGCAAACATTCTCCCCACTCTCAACTCCCGGCTGCTGAATTGAATTCTAACAACCTCTTGCTTGCACACCTTGGTATGTTGCTTTCAGAAGGGCTCGGGTAGCAGCCTTTGTCCTTTTAGGTAAGGTCTACATGCGTTTAAAACAGCACGGATGAGGGTGAAATGTGGAGCAGGAGGGACATTTTGGGATTCTGGCCAGGGATGGCTGCCCTGCATGTGGTCATGGGCTGGTGGGGGTGGGGGGGATGCCCCAGGGAAAAGGGTTAGATCAGTGACCCAGAGGCAGAGGGATCGAAGGCTGCCTGACAGATAGTATCTCTACACGGATGAGAGTACCCACAGGCAGCACTGTTCCTATGCACTCACAGACTTGCTCATCATGTAAGTTTGAGTGAGAAGCCGCTCCAGGCCAGGAGTGTACAACAAATGAACGGACAAATGAGTGAATGAACGAATCCACTGGGCATGTCATTTTACACTTCTCTTTCTTCTCTCGCCTGTAGTTGAGTTGAACTCGCTGCCTCCGGGAGCCTTTCCCCTTTTGCTCTGCTCCCCTCCCCTCTGGTCTCTTAGCAGCACAGGCATAAATAATCACATACTTACATTAACTCTTCATTTTGCCTGATACCTCTTGGTATCCCTTGGGCTCTCGGGATAGGGAAAGGGAGACTCAGGAGACAGACACGTGCAGGTTTAAATTTTGAGTTTGCGTCTAGTTAATTGTGTGACTGAGGGCTGGTTTCTTTTAGCTTCTGGTCCCTTATCCTTGAAGTCAGGACAATAACCATCCTATCTATTGCTCAGAGTGATGAGCAGACGTGAGATACATTCAAGAGTTTTGCAACCTGTAGATGCAGCTAGAATATTACGTATGTTTATGCTTGGCACGTGCTCCCTGCATGAAGAGGTGACTTTTTGGATTTGCTTCTATCTTGACTCAAGTTCTTTTACATGGCCTTTACCCTAATGCTGCAGAGTTGACTTGAGGCCAAGTAGCCAGAAGTTCCCCATCACTCCACCAAGCCCACCGCTTAAGTGCTCTGACACTGTCCCTCCCGTAAGTCAACAGTGCTGGAGGCCAGGATGGGGAACAAAGGCGTTGTTAGCAGGTAGGAGCAAGTCGGCTCCTCTCTGTGTAAGTCGCCACCAATAAAACCTAATCAATGCAACCCTTTTTAAGTTGGTTGGATCACTGACCCAGAAAATAGCTCCCCTGCAGAAAAGGAAATGATAGTCAATAAACTGAGACGTCAATGGGAAAAATCTATTAAAGTGAGTGAGATATCAGGAGACCTCTGGTGTTAACGGAGACCCTTTGGAACAGAGCCATGGAGCCAGAGTGGGTTTTTAACCCTCTGGAGGCTGGAGTCGCCTCTGCCCCAGCTCAGCAGCAGAGCCTGCAGCTTCTCAGCTTAGCCCTGTGTCTTCCCAACTGGAGCCCACCGTGCGCTGAGTGCTTTGTGCTCCTGGCCGCTTCAAGCTGGCCCTCTGGAGCATGTGTTCCCCACCAGATGGTCCTCCGGAGGGGCTGGTCCGAGCGCTGTCCGGGGTGCTGCCCTTATTGATGGTGCTGCTCTGGCCCACCGGGGAAGGTGCTGGGGGTGTTGCTGCTCCCTCAGGTATAGCAGCTGTTCTGACCTGGGTGGGGGCAGCCAGAGGACTTGCTTCATCCAGGCTTGCTGACCCTATCTGGCCCGTGAATAGGGCTGTGCTCCCCTGGGGTCACCAGGAAAGTCGTCCCCCAGAAATTGTTCCATGTTTTTAAGGTGAAGCCTTCTCCTGGTCTGCACACCACTTAAGCAGCTCTTCAAGTTCTCTGTGGCCAAGGAGGGTGGGCAGTGGTGGGCTGGCAGGTTTCTGAGTAAAGTTGTATTGAACCAGAAAAATTTGGAAACTGTCAAGTGGGAGGAAACTCTCAGGACGGTGTGTGCTGGGTCTGGGAATGTCGCATACCCGTGAAGGCCCTTGTCCTATGCTCATCATCACCAAGGTGCCATACTGCATGGTGTGTGTGTGTGTGTGTGTGTGTGTGTGTGTGTGTGTGTGCGCGTGCGCGCGCACAGCTGCTGGGCATGTCTCCTGGAGTGAGGACTGCTCTTAGGGAAAATTACCATCATATCATGCCTAGCAGTAACAATGTTTTGGAGAAAGGAATTTAGATGTGCTGATGTGTTAAGCAAATGTGTGAGTGTAACTTTAAAGGGGCAGGTGTATGTGGAATTAGGGTGAGCTAGATAGGGACCCCCTGGGGATTGGTAATTGCAGGGAGCAATCTTGTCTATGTGCTTCCGTCTCTCTTGTCTTTAGACAGAGTCTTTTGCTGGATAACTCTGTGTCCAGTCTTCATGCGTCCTTTGTCTGTTACTACTGTTACTGCTATTATTTAATCTTTGAGTAGAGTCAGAGAGCCAAAGTATTTACACCATCCCAGTGTTGTGGGCTGTAGGGAGATACTGGCAGTGCTCTGGATATTTGGAAGGATCCATGGGTGGTTATGTATGTCCAAGAGGCCAAAAACCCCACAAGAATAAGAGAAGATTGGTGCCCTGGTGGAGTAGCAAGTAAGTCAGTCGTCCCTGAAGGAGCACAGGCATATACCTCTGGATTTGAGTCCCAGGTCCCAGGGGGAAAGTAACCAGTGTGAACAACGAAATAAAAATAAAATAAAGATGCTTCTTCCTCCTTTCTCTTCCTGCCTGCCTACTTGCCTACATTCCTGCCTGTACCTTTCCTTAAAAAAATAAAAGAATAAGAAAAGATTATTGAATGAGACAATTGCAGACATCTCCAGAGGGGGTTAAAAGTCTTTCCAGGAGAGCCCAATGATACCCACATTAGGTATGGGGTGTCAGTTGTTTTGGGAGTGGGGTGGGTACATTTGTGGACATTCTGGGAGTTGTTCTAATATGTTTGTGAGGTCACATCTTTATGAAAACACAGTTTTTGGAGCTGGCTTGTTCCCATGGTGCGGATATCCATCAAGAAGAGAATCAGTGTCCTGAGCATATGAGAACCAGACGCGGCTGTTTTCATTTGCCATCTGAGGTTGGTCAGGGCTTCTGGGAGGTGGAGGGAGGTGCCCACTGGTGGTGACAGAATACATTGACAAGCTTATCACAGACATGTCCAATTTCTGGTTCCTCTGAGTATGGGTTCATGCCTTTTTTTTTTTTTTTTTAAGATGTGGAGGTTTCTCTTTGACATTTTGGGAACATTCTGAAAGCTTCTTATGTACCCTCTTTTGTGGGTCTGGTGAGTTGGAGACTCGACTGAATTTCCCAGGAGCAGGGCAGGCCTCTTCCTCCTTCCCTGTCCCCTTTGACTCAGTGACACCTCCTTTTCCTGCTGCCATTTCAGGAATCTGAAGAGAGAGTCTGAAATATATGAGAAGAATAAACTAC
The DNA here is from genome assembly GCA_004363575.1 of Solenodon paradoxus. Taxonomy (NCBI): domain Eukaryota; kingdom Metazoa; phylum Chordata; class Mammalia; order Eulipotyphla; family Solenodontidae; genus Solenodon; species Solenodon paradoxus. The sequence continues at coordinate 128,268 of RJWH01002179.1, forward strand.
TCATTCCTAAGGAGGCAGCCTGAGCTTTGGAGTACGTGATTTTTTTTTTTTTTTTTGAGTGACTTCAGGCAAATCACTTTCTTCTCCAAGCCCAAGTTTAAGATGAATGCCTCAATCTCTCCCTCCCAGCATTGTTCTCAGCATCAAACAAGACAAGGTGTGTATCACATACTCTGTCACTCTCACACAGCAGGAACTTGGAAACTGTCTTTTCTTTCCTCTTCCGAGACAAGATCATTTTTGCAACATTGTCCGTGTTACAAATTGTAAGAGACGTTTTTTCAAAGCAGAGACAACAGTTGATTAGAATGTGTCCGTCGTGGGATGTGGGAGGTGTGGATGGCGCTTTGACCGCGACCCAGTGACGTCCGGGTCTAAGGGGGAGTGGAGTGATTCGGCCACTAGGTGGCAGTATTGGCAAACACATCAACCCCATCCCCTGCACCCAGAGAGGCCCCACTGGAAGATTTTTACCTTTAAATTACTTTGAGAATGGGGATGCTCTTAGCCATCACCTAATCCTATGAATATACATCTCAGGAGATGCTTTCAGGACTCCTGACTTTGTCCATTCATTTAACACCTATTGTTAGTCCGCTCTTTTCCATCACATTCTTCAGATTGGGGTGAGAGGAGGGAGGGGTTATGAGCGTTTAACAGGCCTTCGTTCAGTACTAGCATCCTCATTTTTAACAGGACTCCAAAGAAGGTATACATGATTACTCAAAGTAAATTGTGGGTCCCAGAGTCCCCAAGATGTTAATTATATCCTATACCTCACTTACCGTTAATTAGTATTCTGGTGATGGAGGCAATGAGACAAGCGTGATTTTCCCCTCCTCTCCCTGCAGTATGGTATTTTCTTAAATCCAGGGTGAATTGGTGGCTTAGCTCTGGTCTGCTCGCTGTTTCTCATCACAAGAAGAAGACTGGTCCAGTCTATTGTTCAGGCTCCATCTGCTGCTGACTTGGCTTCTGCTATAAATTAGGAACTAGGTAAGTGCTAAATGCTCGACCTTCGCTGGGTGATACTGGGAGATGCTGATTAGAACCCAGCTTATAGCGTACGCAACTGGGGCTCAGAGGCTCAGAGAGGTGAAGCAAGTCACCCAGGGTCACCCAGGATTTCTGAGCTGTGCTTCCTGGCCTGTAAGGTGGGGATGGTTGAGGTGTCCCACCTGTATGACTTGTGTCCTCAGACTGGAGGCTTTGTGGTGCCACAGAGCCCCTGAATAGAATGTTCTCCGCAAACTCCTTCCCTCCTCCCACCTCGCCCCCTCCCCACTGCAGTTTCCCACGAGTTCCTTTCCAGAACAGTCACTGGCTGAATAGGTTGCTAGTGGAAATGTGGTTTTCAAATTTGGGAAATCTCCATTAAGTCCTTTTATTTAAGGAGGATGTCATTATCACGCCTCCCCTAGGACTATTATGGTTCTATTAGGCAAGGCCGCAGACTTCCTAGGTACTGTCTGGGGTCTGATTCCTGGGCAGGAAAACTTGAGACAGGAAGAAAGGGAGGGGGGAGGGGGAGGGAGAACAGGGGTTCTGCAGGAGGAGAGGAAGAAAGGGGGAGAAGGAGTGAAGAATGCAAGAGGGAAAGAGGAAGGAGAAGTGAGAGAAAGCAGCAGCGGGCATGCACACCCTTGGGCTCCCCGAGGTGGTGGAGGAAGGGTGGAAGGCCTGGGCCCTGGGCCTCTGAGTCACTTGCTAGTCCACAGGCTTCAGGTGAAACTGGTGGTGGGCTGTCTGCCCTTATGGACTCCGGGCGTTGGCCTTTCTGACCACTCCTGGAACACAGCTCTCCCATTCTCTGCTCTTCTCCCTAGAAGACAAGGGCAGAAAACAGGACCTACTCTCTGCTCTTTGCTTTCTCCTGGACACACAGTAGGTGCTCAACACATGCTCGTGGAATGAATAATAAACAGAAAAAAAAAAAAGAAACACGTTCACTAGTTCTGCATTGTCTCCCTTGACATGTTCACAGCGGTCATCTGGTTCAAATGGACCTTCTCTATATTCTCGGCAAAGGCTGGTGACCCTTAATATCTTCCGATTATCCCCACCCTGCCACACGCACACTCTGAACAGGGTTTAGGGAAGGTCAGGGACCCCATGTCCAGCAGCTGACACTGGCTGGACCAAGTGAGAAAGAAGAGAAATATGTCTCTCCTGGGACCTGCCTCTTAGGGGGTTACCAGCCACGGGCTGGAAGCCTTTTTCACCTCTGGGCAGGAAGGCTGCTGCTCAGTGGACAAACATCCTGGCTGGGAAATCCCCTGGCCTGGGGGTCCCGGGGGCCTGGCAGCCTTGTTCCATGCCATCTTAGCCTCTTCAGACCTTCCCCTGGTTCTGGGCTAGCGGCCAGGCCCCCCTTGCTCTAGATCCAGGAGCCCTGGTGAGGGCTAGCCCAGGGCATGCGGGTGCCCCTCCCTGGAGCTCCTCTGCAGAAGTGATTAATGAGGCCCGAGGAAGCCTTTCTTCCCCAGCTGTGTCAACACTCCCCTGCCCGCCTTGAAGTGGCCTTGTGAACTGCAGTTATGGGAAGCAGCAGGGCCAGCCCTGGGCAATGCTTCCTCCATGCTTATTCTCCCCTCACCAGCGATTCCCCCCAGAGCCTCCCATTGGGCCAACGGAGTGATGCTGTGGTGATGATGATGATGATGATGATGATTATGATGATTTTATGATGCCTGTAACACTTGATATTTGCAGAGAGCGTGGCCCTCCTTTTCCACAACTCCTAACTGTCTCACTCAGATGATGGGGTGTGGCTACCTTGAGTCACCAGGAGCAACTGGACTAGAGATACTGGGCCTTATACCACCTCTTCTGAGGAACCTTCCCTGGTGATGGTCTCTCAGGCTTTGTGCATATTGTTACCTCCCACTGCCGGGTATTGTCACTGTGTGGAGAGCACATCTGTTTCCCTCACTGCTTCCTTAAGGGAGGAGACTTTGTGTGTGTTTGTGTGTGTTTCTGGGTCTTATTCTTTGTCCCCACAGTCCTCTTCCCACACGTTTCCATTCTAGCACGATGCCTGGCACAGGCTAAGATAGATGCTTATTGGATGAACGAATGACCTGGAGACCTGGAACGATCCGGAGTTTCCAGGCTTCGGTCTGTGGTTCTGTAGGACTGATCCCCTTGTGCTGGAGCTGGCTCAGACCTGCTCGTGACCACACATCCTGCCTCTGATCCCAGCTCATCTTTGTGGGATTCCTGAAGTTGCCTCCCCAGGAATCCTGATGCGGGATCTCACACCCGTGCTGTGGAGATGGTGAGAATGGGTGGGGGACCAGGGAGCCAGAAGCAGCCATCAGATTTTTTTAAATAAACATATTTTGGGGGATAATTTTAAATGCATAGAAAGTTATAACATTAGTACAGACTATAGACGTACCCATTACCCATTTTCCTCTCATGTAAACATGTGACCAAATTAGTTTCATCAAAATGGAGAAATTAGTGTTGGTAATTTACTGGTCATTAACTCCAGTCTTTATTCGTATTTCACTAGCTTTTTTCATGAATGTCCTTTTTTTCTGCTCCAGCATTGAATCTTGGCTACCACACTGTAGTCAGCCCACATGATTTTGGTGATAGCACTTGATTGAAAAAAATCATGTGGGGGTTGCTTTCTTCTGTATAATCTCCCTGGGTTGATTTTAGGTGAGAACAAAGGTTCTCCCTGCCAAATATTCCAGTAGAATAGTGTCACCATGATTGTTTCTGTGATGTCTCATGCAATTTTGCACAGTGCCACGTGCCTGTGGGGAGCGAAGCCCCTTCAGGGACATTCTCAATTCATCCTCTGAATTTGTAACATTAAAATCTGCAGACTGCAGATCTGATTAGAGTAGGAAACAGGTGGTAGGAGCAGCTCAGGGCTGGGGACGGTGGGGGAGCCGGTAGGAAAGGGTGTACTTGGGTGTGTTGGAGATGTGGGGAGAAGAAGCTTCTTGAGGTTGGAACCTTGGGGTCTCCAGCGAGGCAGAGATGATGTTTGAGCCTTGAGGAGAAATGTCTTTTCACTGTTCCTCAGCCTTTGTTTCCTTTCTCTTTTCGTGTGTGTGTGTGTGTGTGTGTGTGTGTGCGCGCGCGCGCGTGCGCGCAGTACTACAGTTGGTTTTGTTTGCCTTCCGGTCAGCTGGAATAATTAGAGTTAAATTTTCAATTAACATGTTGCCGGATGTTCTGTTAATAGCAGAAGCGCACATTCCACCCGCTGTAAGGAAGACAGGATCTTCCTGTCGGCTAAGGCTTTGCAGCCCCAAAGGGCTGCAGGAGAAAGAAGCCGGAATGCAGGCGGGGCGGCGGGTCAGTTAAGGTCCCTGCTCTTTGGCCCCCTCCACAGACTGACCCCTCTGGTGTACGGGCCTCTGAACAATGTCTGCTGATGTCATTTTCCGCGCTTGCTGGTTTCTAACTCTCTCTGCTCCACGAGGTGGACAGGCTGCTGGGGCCGTGGGAGGATGTGGGAGGTAAGGCATTTGAAGCTTGGTTTTGGAAGTGGTCCTATTTGGAATGAACAGCCAGTGACTTCTGGGAGAGCCCTCCGCAGGCTGTCTGTTTCAGCAGGGCTGGGCAGAGGGGGCGGAGAGGGAGGAGGAGATTGAGGATGGAGAGAAACCTCAGTGACCTTCCCACCCTGTTGGGGACAGGACACTCTGCTGGGTGGGTCTGAGGCACCTCTCAGGATTCCCAAGGCCTTGCAGGGTCATTCACATCTATGCCCAATTCATCTTATCAGCCCTTCTTCAGCACTGCTCCCCTTAGCAGCTTTGCTCAGCCTTCCCTGCTGCTTAGTCTCTAATCACGCTGTCTTCTTTCATACTCTGCCTTAGCACAGGCCCGTGTGTTATGGACTGAATGTGTGCGTACCCTGTTACCCTCCAAGTTCATTGTGAAATCCTAATCCCTGGTTATGTGGTGTTTAGAGACGGGAGCTTTGGGAGGTGCTAAAGTGAATGAGCTTAGTGCCCTTAGGAGATGAGGGCCCAGGCGCGCCCGCCCTGGTGGCTTAGCAGTTCAGTCAAGCTGGCACAGTCCACACCCATCCCAAGGACCCAGGTTCCTGACCCAGAGCCGGAGGTAACAACCGAGATGAACAGTGAAATGAAGGAAAAAATGCTCTCTCCTCTTCTCTCTTCCTGCCTAATTACTTACCTTCATTCCTGCCCGCACCTTTCCTTAAAAACAAAATAAATGAATGAATAAATAAATGACATGAGATCTCCAGAGAGCTCCTTTGACCCCTGTGCCAGTGACAGACACAATGAAGCAGTGGCTGCTGACGAAGCAGAAAGTAGGCCCTCACTGGACACGAAACCTGCCATCTCCTTAATCTTGTACCTCCCAGCCTCCAGAACTGTGAGAATACTATTTCTGTTGTTTATAAAGCCACCCAGTCTACGGTCTTTTAGAGCAGACTGAATGGACTAAGACAAGGTCTTTGTCCCAAAAGTGCACACCTGTCTGGTACAATTCGACTTGAATGGAATTCAAAATTCTCCCAGAGCTCCCCGTCCTGTCAACTAAATTCCCATGTTCCTTTGTCTCTGAAGAGCACACATCACTTTGTATTGCCGTTATTTGTTTTCTGTTTGACTCTACTAGGTTGTGAGGACCTTGAGGCCAAGGATCAAGTCTGATTCAACCCATGCCTGGCAATATCTGGCATATAGGGGTGAGTGAATGCCTACTATGGAATGAAGGAATGAATGAATGATCAAATGAGTAAATGACTTTAGTCTCTGCTTGAGCCTAGCTCTTTCTAGCCTGTGGGTAGAAGCTGCAGTGGTGGTTAGGGGCTGGGGAAACAGCCCCCATGCTATTGATCGCTGTTTTCCTAGGATGGGCCCTGACACACGTATGGGATCAGTACTGGTGGTCTGGATATTCAAAGTTCCTGGGGTTGGGTCGACTTAGATTTCCTTGAAATGATCAGCAACACATAAACATTCCTCTCTTCATTTTCCAACTGAGCTTAGAATGTTTATACAAATCGGCGTGCTCTGGTGGATCAGTAGTTAGGTCAATCGCTTCCAAAGGAGCAAGTCACATATCCCTGGGTTTTAGTCCCGGACCCGGGAGAATCGATAAGTTTGAACAACTAAAATAAAAATGAAAAAATAAAGATGCTTCCTCCTCCTCTCTCTTCCTGCCTACCAGCCTACTTGACTTCATTTCTCCCTGTACATTTCCTTTATTTTAATTTATTTTATTTTTGGGTCAGCCACTGTGTACATTTCCTTTAAAAAAAAAAAAGTACAGCTCTTTCCAGGTGCAATGGGAGTACTGATTTCCCAAGTGACAGGGTGTCAGGATCTCTGGGTCCCCTTAGTTTGAAGTTGCTGGCCAGCCTGGGACCCTCAGCACACATTGTATCAGTGTGATCTCAAGCCGAATTCACATGGACATGTTTTTCACAGGGCTCCGATCTGCATTTTTATTCTAGAAGGGGGTCTTCTTTGCGAGGCCCAGGTCTAGGGAGAGTTGGTGCAAGGCACTTCCACAGGTCCAAAGAATGAGGGGGCACTGAAGAGCTCAGTAATCAAGAGAGGTAAACATTAACCATATATATGTATATACTTTTTTTTTTTTTAAAGGAAAGGCAGGTATGAAAGCAAGTAGGCAGGCAGGAAGAGAGAGGAGGAAGCAGCATTTTATTTAGTTGTTCACACTGGTTGTTTCCCCTTAGACCCAGGACTTGAATTCAGGAGTATGTGTCATATGCTCCCTTTGGAGGCGATTGACCTAACCTCTACTCCACCAGGGATCCCCACTGTGTATTCAAAACCAATAAATTATAGCCGGTGGGCTGGCCGCCTTTTTCTGCTTGTTTGTTTTTAATTGAGATAACTTTGATCTGCATCACTAAGCTTTAAGTGTGCAGGCTCACGCTTTGTCAGATGTGTGGTATCACACAACACCCACCAAATTTCCAAGAGTCTTCCCCCACCGCTGTCTGCCCTACCTCCTGTCTCCTTTGTTCTTAACTCTGACCCCATCCCCTGGGATAACCTTAGTCCTATTGTTAGAGCCCATGGATTCATTTTTGTTTTGCTTTGTCTGTTCATTTGCTTTGTTTCTTTATATTTCACATATGAGCACGATCATCTGGTATTTGCTTTTCTCCTTCTGGCTTAGTTCACTTAGCATAATTCCCTCTAGTTCCATCCATGTGGCTGCCTGTTTTGAAAATAAAGTTTTATTGGAACCAGGACCGGGATTAAGATGAGGTAGACGAGGCAGGGGATTCAGTGCAAGGCTGGATTTTGTCTTTACTTGAACTTTTGATACTTTGTTCATCATATATTTTTACATGAATTTTAATTTAAAAATATTGCTTTAAAATAGTATCTATTTTGGTTTCTGAGTTTTGGGGCCACCTTCTTAAGTTTTGTGCTCCAGGCAAGTACCTTACTGATGGCTCAGGGCTTTTCCCTAGGAGTCCTGAGCCCCAAGGTGGGCAGTTATGGGTCAGTGCCAGAGCTTGGGCACATCTCCGTTGGGTCCCTGACTGACCGAAAGTTTTAAGCAGCTGAGGACCTGGACATTTTTTGTCCTTTGGAGATTATGGCAGAAGTTTTGCCCTGGGTTCTTTAAGAAACTCGGTTCATGCCCACGGGTGTTTGAGACTGAACAGCTTCCATCTGCCAGCCACAGAAGGAAGAGAAGTGGAATTCTAAATGTCTTCTAAGCGCGCCCTAGTCACTTAGTGGATAAGGCCACTGGACGTAGTCCACATACATCCTAAGGACCTGGGTTTGAAACCCAGGGATGGGGAGAATAATCAAGATGGACAACTAGATAAAATAAATAAATGTGCTTTTTTAAAAAGTCTTCTAAACTCCCATTCCATCCCCACTGCCCTGCTTTATCAGTCCCTGTCGTTTTTGGATTGCTCTCCTGAACTTCCACCTTCCACCTTCCACCTTGCACCACAGTGCCACCAGAGTTACCTGGACAAAGTGCACATCTTACCTTGGTGTTCCCCAGCTAAACTCTCTAGTGGCCTGGGCATAAGTTCCGATGCCCTGAACACCTGCATCAGCCAAGGTCAAATCCCACCTATGCTCTGGAGCCGCAGACATGTCGGGATGCAGGGGAGGAATGAAGGAAGGGCAAGGAGGAAGAAGAATCTTTATTTATTTATTTTAGCTTTTCACCCTCTCCCCTGGTTGTGAACCCTGGTCCTTGGGCTTTAACGTGATCTGCACACCAGTGTCGCAGCTGCCTGAGCCACAAGGGTGAGCCTTAGATGCCTCTTTCTTTTCTGCTTCTGTCTGCACATTTCCTTCCCCTGGCTGCCTTGTTCTCGCTCATCTGCCTTCTGCACCAGCCCAAGCGTCTACTGCCCTGTGCTGTGTGGTTTTTCCTGCTTACCTGGGTCACGCTAGTTGTTCCTTTGCGCTGTAGCAGTTTATTTACAGGACTGTGGCCCCGGTGCACTGGGAGCTCCTGAGGCCGGTCATGCCCATTTTGTATCTGCCTACCTCCTGCCCTGTCACACGGCTCCAGTACAGACTCTGGCACCAGTAAACTCCGGGTGCATGATGAATGATCCCCAAAGGAGAGGGCGTTATCTTGTTTGCTGCTGCAGGATTGGCTGCGCAGCCAGGTTTTGAGCAGAGCCCCAGCTGCTGGCTTCACTCTGGAACTCTAGCAACATACTTAGACATTAAGGGTTCCTGGTGCCCTAGCACCAGCGAGGGCAAATGAGAAGACCACTTTGGGAGAGCTGGGCTCTTCCAGGGAAGAAATGAAAATGAAATTGAATTAATTAGTCTTCATCGTGAACCCCGCTTCTTGAGTGTGCTAAAAGTCCGATTAAATAAACAACACAAAAGATAGACTCACTTGATATCACTTTTTTTTTTTTTTTTTTTGGTTAGAGAAAAGAGAAAAAAACCAAAGATGTTGATTTAAGATATGGCTCAGGACTGGGGGCCCTGGGGAAACCCGGTGAAGGCTCCTGTTGTTTGGGGTCGGAGGTGGCAGGAGCAGCCGCTGCCTGGGGATCAAGTTCAAGGTTGTGCAGTGATGGAAAAACCTGGCCTGACGCTTTTCCTCAGCGGACCCTTAACTCGCTAACAGGAGCCAGCTGAGCGAACACAGAGGCGCTGTACCGGCACAGATCCCGGCTTCCTCTGAAATTTCCAGGCCTCTTTTTTCCTGTCGGATTCCAGACAGATGAAATTTTCCTGGCCCCGGCCCTGTTCCTGGCAGCATCCCCCTCCGAATCATCATAAATCAGGACTTGGGGGGAGCAGTGGGGTTTTCCTGATTGACAAGCCACTGCCCTGGTAAAGCCAGGGGCTCCGATTCCTAGGCTAAAAATAGCTCTGGGGTACTTGCCTGAGTTGTCCCCTTCCCCAAGTCCCTGTAGGCATCTGTTTTGGATTTTAAATATTCATATCTGTCTATGATGATTATTTCATGGAGAAGGGCTGTGGCTGTGTGATGTGAGCCGCTGGGGGCCGTGGTGGTAGTAGTAAGTGACAGTATTGTTCACCAGATCACTTCGGGGGCCTGTGCATTCCTCAAAGCCTCCATCATCCATGGAGCCCCCAATTAATTTCAATACAAACACCGGATTTGGCCTCCTCTGCGCCTTTGCAGCCATAACACATGAGGTCATGCTGCTTGGTTAACCGGAGGAGTTTCGGGGTGAGGCGGGGGGCTTCTAGGCCTCTGGAGGTATCTGTCCGGCAACGCTCAAGCTGAACTGTTTACTGCATGGGGTCTGCCCACACACTCAAACTCTCTTCCTTGTCTTCCTTCTCCCAGAGACTCTGAAATGTTTTTTTAATCTTTTCTGTTCCTTTCCCCAGCCCCTCTGGTCTCCTCTCCAGCCACTCCCTTCACCCACTATCCCTGTAGTTCTCTGAAAACAATCAGTGCTCTTGGCTCTTTGTTCTCGAAGGGTCTCTGCAAGGGTTTTTTCCTCCCGAAAGCCTTTCTAGATCACTCATTTAGGGTTAAGTACCACTCTCTCTTCTGTGTTCCTATAACTTGCGGAGTCCCAAACATTAGCCTCACTTGCAGGGTTTGTTAGAACGCAGGCTCCTAGATCCTCTCCCACTTTCTGAATCACTAGGCCTGGAGCAGGACCTGCAAACTTGCATTTCCAACAGGACCCCAGGCGATACCGATGCTCTACTAGCCCCGTGAACATCCAGTGATGGAACCAGTCTTGTGGGGTTGTAATGATCTGTTTGTCCTTTCCTTCTGCTGGAAGGGCTGGGACTGCTTTCGCATCTCTCCATTCCAAGGCTCAGAATGGTCATGGAGATGCGTTCACTGACTCATGATGAATGCAGAACCTCCAGGCTGGTTGCAGAACTCCATGGAGGGGAGCCGGGGGGCAGACAGGACCTGGCTGCCTTCCAGAGGCAGGAGGGATGATTCTTGGGAGCTCTCGGGGTCATGGTGGGGATCACCCCAATCCAGGTGAGGAGTGCAACCCCCTCTCCCTGCTTTGTCCCAGAGAGCCTGGAACAGGAGACCACTGAATCAGCTGCTGATCAGAGGTGTCAGCGTGAGGAACGGGAACAGCATTCAACTTCATCTTCTCCCTCTGAGACCTGGGAATGCCAGATGATGAAACGATCCCAGGGACCGTGTTCTTTTTTGTTGACTTAGATCTGAATGCCAGCTGCCTTTCCTGTCATCGCATGCTCTAGCGGCACAGCCCCTCTGCCCCAAACCATGAACACCCCAAGGACACAGTTTGTGTCTTAATCATCTTTGAAGATGCCCCTTCCCCTCTCAACTTAGCTCTGGGTTTTCTAGTTTCTTTAATGAACCATCTCATTCACACCTTCATGCCTCTGAACATTATCCTGCTCAGCGCACCCTTGTTCCTTCTTTGCTGGTGGCGTCTAATGCAGTGTTCCAGGCAGAGTCCAGACGTGGACACCTCTGTGTGGGTCAGGGGCTCGCTGGCTCTCCTGGGCTCCATGTGGCAGCAAGGCCATGGCCTGCTATGGGTTTGGTTTGGTTCCTGCCCCAGCTGCATTGTCTCATCTCCCCGCTTCTCCTCTGGGTCCACAGCAGAGCTTGGTCAGGGCGCTCTGGACTCGATGGCACCTGACCATCGCTCTGGTTGGTGAGCAGGGTCAGCTCGGGGCACTTTTAACTGCTTGGCCAAGCATGGGGTCTTCTCCCGACACTCCCCATTCCAGGGGTGTCCCTGTCTAGCCACAGGCTTAAGGAAAAGGATAACACGTGGGATGGAGGGGTAACAGTGAGGAGTTGGGGCACCTCAGAGAAGAGACTCCAGAGTTCAGCGGGAGAGGGTTGAATGCCCGGTTTTGCTGCCACCGTCTGTGTCAACTTGAGCAACTAATTGGTTGTCAGTGAGCCTCAGTTTTTTCTTCTGCAAAATGGGGACAGCAGCCCTCACTTCCAAGGCCATGAGATAAAGAGGATAGCGTGTGCTGGGCTTCAGTCCTGGGCCTGGGCACGCTGCCTCCCCTCCACCGGAACTTCAGAACAGAGACTTTGCGGGCCAGAAGAGGTCAGTGTGCACAGACAGCCTCCCGAATTTTCTTTTCTTTTCTTTAAAGCAAGGGTCCAGGTAGGAATGCAGACAAGTAGGCAGGCAGGCAGGAGGAGAGAGGGGGAAGGAACATGTTATTCAGTTGTTCAGAATTGGTTGGTTCCCTGGCCCCGGGTCTTGAACTGCCCTCCCGAATCTTCTCGCAGTCACGGAGGACAGTGGTCTGACCCGGGAGACCGTCAGGGCTGCAAGCTAGCTGTTTCACCCAGGTGTATTTCAGCTGGAAAACCAGGCCTCAGACAGGAGGGAGGAAAAATTATTAAAGGATTAAATCCAGAATAATCCTCTAAACCCCAGAAGACTCAGAAAGCAATAAGCCACTGACTTAAAATCTGATCTGTGAAGTCACGGGGGCGGAATCAGTCTCCGAAGGCTGGGAGTGGGGTTCAAGTGTACACAGTGGTCAGATCTTCTCAGAAGTGGCCTCCTTTTCACCGCTCGGACAGTGTTGGGGTTTTGTTCTTTTTTTCCTCACTCATCTTGTCATGGTTTTTAATAACGAGGAGTGAGCAGCAGGAATGGAGGCTCTTTAGCTAAAATTCCATAAAAATAAAAATTTAATTAAAATACACAAGCCGTGAAATTCCATCCTTGTAAAGTGAGAAGTCTCGGGACTCTGCCCCGAGCAGATCTGGGAGGGAAGGGGGGTTCACAGTGGCTCTGCATTGGACCTGATTGCCCAGCAGAGCAGGGAGGCCCCTCCGGCCCTTCCCCCACAAGGCTCTCCTGGGTGAAGGAGATCCAGGGTGTCCTTCCCAGGAAGGCCAGGAGGACCCGGGGGCTGGAGTCAGGGGCCTTTTACAGGACTGGAGACAGGTCCCTGTGTGTGGGGTCTGGGAGGGGCTGAGCACCCTGAGCTTTTGGGGCAGAAAATGTGGTTTTCACATTTTCCCAGACAGAAGAGCACGGGCCAGGACCTGGAGCCTGAGAGTCTTACATTGTCGTCCCGATGATGTCACAACTGTCTGTATAACTTGAGCAGCTCACTTCTTTGTGGGCCTCAGTTTCTTCATCTGTAGGGATAGCATATGTCTCAGTTTGATGGGAATGTCCCGGGATTGGCGTCCCACCCAGTTTAAAATTCCGTCCCGGTTTCCATCACAGTTTGTTAAAAGTTAGTTTGGGCCAACACACACCCAACAATCTTGCTCCATATTGCCCGACGAGGGTGCTGGTTTCCCCATCTGGGGTATCACAACATGCCCCCTGCCAGAAGCCCCACCCACCCACCCACCCCTTGCAGCACGTGGTGACACCCTAATGGGCCCCCGTTTCATGTCTAAAAATGATGGTAAGTCTATCTAGCTGTAACGTGAGCCAAGTAGGACATCTCTGGGATTGTCCAGGGTGTACCTGAGGGAGTTTAAGGATTTTACGAGACCTTTCTTAGGGCCTTTCTGGGATGGGGAAGGCCAAGGCTGCCCTTTCCTCTTGCTGCCTTCCTGCCTCCTCCTGTCTGTTTCACACGCTGCGTTTTCCTGTACGGTTGTGTTTGAACAACGGGTGCTGAGACTGAAGATGTTGGGGGGCCTCTGAGGACCCTGTTGGCTGGCACAGGCTGTGACCTGTGCCTTCGCGTGGAAGCCAGACTCCATGCAGCAGTGCTCCTCCCTGCTTCCCCCTGGAATGTGGGGGCCCTCCTCCCCCATGTCCAGCTCCTTCTTTTCTTTTTCCTGGGTCATGAACTCTTTGAGGATTGCATGAAAACTACTAATCCTCTCTCCAGAAAAGTATGCCTAGAAAAATATATATACCATTTAGATGAAACTCTTTTAGCACCTGGATTCCTTTTGGGAAAGAAAATGCCTTAATTTGGGAAAATTGGTTGATGGGATTCTCAGCCCCAAGGCAGGGCATGAAGGGTGAGAACCGGCACTACCTGTGGCTCAGGTGACTGAGATGTTGGTATGTAGACCACATACAGCCTAAGGACCCAGGTTTGAGAATTGGGACTGGGGTGAAAAGCCAAAATGAACAACTAGAATAAATAAAGATGTTTCATCCTTCATCCTCTTTTTTTTTTTTTTTTACAGAAAGGTGCAGGAATGAAGACGAGTATGCAGACAGGCAAGAAGAGAGAGGAGGAAGAAGCATTTGTTTATTTTTATTCAGTTGTTCAACTTGGTTGTCCCCACCAGCCTGGATTTCGAACCTGAGTCCTGGGGATGCATGTGGACTAACATCCACTGGGCTCATTTGCTGGACCACCAGGGCATACCCCTTCCTTCCTCTCTTAAAAAAAAAGAAAAGAAAAGAAATCTGGGCTCCTAACAAAAGGAGGCCTGACTTGCTGTGCAGAAGAAAATGGTTCCGTGTGAGGATCAGCTCATTGCCCTGCAGCTCTGCTCTGGGTTAGACGTGAAAAGCAGCCCCTTCATATGATTTCAATACCAAAAATCTGTTGCAAACTTAGCTGAAAGTTGGAGGACCCCAAAGTAGAGTAGGTGGAACCCCTTTTGTATTGAGTCTTTTGGTAATAAGTGATTGAATGTCAATTCAAATTTCTTAAAGAAACCAGGGCAAAAAAAAGAAACTGAGACAAACAGAGCGCGGTGACGCATCTACTGGGGGGTCAACAGCAGAGGCTGCATAATCTGAAGGGCACTCTTCACAGTGTGGCAGCTCGCACGTTGGGTCAAGCGGACCCAGACACTCAAAGGCCCTCTCTCTTCTCACCCGCTTTTGTTTCTTGGCTCCAAATCTTTTGGTCCAGACTTTATTCTCTTTCCTCTAGAGAGGCCTGTTCCACAGAGTTGGCCCCAACATCCCCAGGCCTGCTTTCTACCAGCTCAGTCACCCCATCTCTGGGAGAGGGGCCCCTTAATTGAGTCAGGCCAGGTGCTTACCTCTGTGGCCGGTAGGCTGGGATCCTAAATACAGTAACACTTCCAGAAGCATGGAATGGGGAAGAGAGCTGCTTTCTGACTTAACCAGATGGTGAAAGGAATAGAAAAGGCAGAAAAAAAGCGGACGCCACCCCCACACCCCCACACACATCCAATATCAAAGTGAAATGAATGTCTACTCTGCTTTGCTGGTCCTCCAACCTTTAGCCACATCTGCACAGTCTTGCGTATGAGTGATTTTGTGTGTATATTGAAGACATGGAAAGGAGCTGATTTCTGCATCTGGGTCAAGCCAAAGAAGAGCAAACCTAGTACCTGTGGTGTCGTGAGATGCTCCACCGACTGAGTAACTTGGAAGATGGCAGAGGCAGTGGCAACCAGGAAAGTCATTAGCCAGAACCCAGAGTTCCAGGAGGGGAGGGAGAGGGTCTGTGGGAGGGGTAGGTGCTGACTTGATCAGAGCTCTCAGGATCAGGTGTCTCAGCCGGCATTTGGATCATAAACATAAAATGGTGCATACAATTCTAGGAACTCACACACCCAGTCACCCCTTCAGTGAAGCACCCCCATGCTGGCCCCATCTCTTTCTCGGGCCTTTACTTTTTTCTGTCTCTTATTCATGCACTTTCTCCCACATAGCAGGTTCCAAGGCCAAGGCACCACCCGCTAACATGTGATACCCCCCCACCCATCCCTGACTCTACTCTGAGATGCAATACGTCTACTCCCAAGGAATTTTCTGGACTGTTCTCAAAGGGCTACTGGGCAAGCCTGCCTTCTGCATTTGTACCAGTTTCTCCCAACCCTCAGGATGAGGTAGTTATCCCAAGGGTCTCAAAATGTCCTGCTCCCCCCACCCCTCCTGTCCCCACTGTTGGGAACCGGTCCTTTCTGATGATGTCATCTCTGGCACATGGGCCTGGGCTAGAAGAGCAGCTGTGGATCACTCCCTCCAGGCACCTCCTAGCAGGGGAGCTGCCACAGCCTGGTCCGAGGCTGCAGCTGCCTCGGGATTTACTGCTACCTGCTTTTCTTGGATCTGACCACAGCAGAAAGGGTTAGAGGAAGGATTTTGAACTTGTCCCAAGGAAATAATTCAAAAGAAGAAAAACGCTGCAGGCAAGAAGGTGTCCATTGGGATGGCGGCAACTCTCATCAGCGCCATTCTAAGAGGCCAGTAATGAGGAAAACCAGCATTTGCCCTGCCCCTCACCATCCTCCACTTGTCCCTCATGATCTCCTTGTGCGTTAGGGAGGCACGGGGCCCAGGGCTCCACAGGGGGCAAGAGGCAGAGCTCACTTGAGCCTGACCTCTTCCTGCCATGACTATATTCACTGTCTACTTTTACCACTTGCTTTACACAAGTTAGTAGGTAAGAATGCCTTCTCCTGATGGCTGGCTTTCTTAGTGCTGGGCACTGTCCCCAACAAGGTACACATGAGTCCCCTCAAACTTTCCCCAAACCCTGTGAGATAGATGCTATTTTAAAGATGTGGCTTGGAGTGGCTATTTGCTGGAGTCATGATCCGTTTTTCAGGTTGAGTCTGATTATTATAATCACAACAATCAGTTGTGTGCTGATTCCTTTTTCTTTTAAAAAAGGATTTCCTTGACATATATGAAAATGACTTCCTCTCTCTGAGCCTTAGTCTCTTCGTCTGCAAAGCGCGACTGCTTTCAAGGGTTGTGTGGTGCGTGACATGAGGGGTTGCATGCACAAGGGCCCGACAAAGTGATGGACATTTAATGAGTCTCATCAATGTGGGTTTCCTGCCTTCATTTCTGAGGCCCTTGACATTTTGGTCAATACGGCGGTTCAGGACTAGGTAGATGCCTGGCCACGCATGCAGATGGCGCACAGGTGGGAAGGTGAATGAATACAGCAGGCGTAGACTTGAACCTGCAGGGGCCTCACCTGGTGGGACAGGCAGGGCGGCTGCTTTCTAGAGCTACTGTGAAGTCCTATGTTTGGATTCTAAAAGTCAATGGTACAAGTACACTGTGGTGGGCCACTTGACTTTCCTTGTAGTTCATGGGATATAGAACTAGGTTTTTTAGTTAACTCCAAGGTCAAAATAAACAATCTGTGAGATATACCCATTAAAATACAAGTGGCTGTGCATCCCGGTGGCTCGGCACTAAGCTGGTGATTGGGGGACAGACCACATAAAGCCCAAATTTCCAGGTAGGAAACTGGGCCAGAGGGATGGGGGCAACTAAAAATAAATAAGCAAACTTTTTTGCTCCTCCTCTTTCTTCCTTGAAAAAATAATGAAAGAAAAAGGTTCTTCTTCTTGCTTTTTAAAATGTGAGTGGTGGGTACACCCTGGTGGCCTAGTGGTCTAGTTCACCTGAGAACAGTCCCACATACACCCCAAGGTCCAGGGTTCAGGACCCGGGGCAGGGCGAACAACAAATGTGAACAACTAAATTAAAAAAATAAATAAAGCTCTTCCTCCCCTCCTGTCTTCCTTCCTTCCTGTTTGCTTACTCACCTTCATTCCTACTTGTATCTCTCCTTTAAAAAACATGTGAGGGCTATCTTGGGCAGGAATAATTAGCAGTGTCCATCACACAGGAAGAAATAATTCTGCTACACAATCACATCTGGAGTATTGCGTTCTGTTCTAGTCACCACATTGTAGAGGGGACATTCCTGTCTTGGAGAGTACACAGAAAAAGAATCGGGGAGGATCCAGAAATAAATGGAGGCTGAAGGAACTGGCATGTCAGGCCATGTATTAGCTATTAATTGCTATGTAACAAATTATCCCCAAATGTAGTGGTGGTCATTTGGCCAATGAGAAATGAGAAGAAATTATATTTGCACCTTCTGTGTCAGGAGAGCTTAAAATACCCCAGACATTTATGATCTCACCATTTCTGTGGGCCACGGGTCTGAGTATGGTTTAGCTGGATTCTTCACTCAGACTCTCACAAGACTAGTCAAGATGTTGACCATGGCTGTGGTCATTTCAAGACCTTGGGAGGAGGATCCACTTTAAAGCTCGTGTTCATGGTGTTGGTTGGAGATGTTGCTCCCTGTGGACCTCTCTTGTGGGGCAGCTCATCACATGGCAGCTGTCTTCACCCAGAGGGAAGACAGACAGAAAGATATGGAGACCTTATCTCGAAGCGCGAGCCTACACGTTTGCCCTGTGCTGTTGGTTAGAAGTGGGTCACTAGGTCCAGCCCACAGTCAAGGGGAGGAAATTCCACGTGAGTGTGATACAGGACATGGGGTTCCTGGAGAGGCACCAGAGAGGCTGCTTGCCAGGGCCAGGAGGAGGGAATTGGAGGTAGGAGGTAAGGATGGAGGGTAGACATGCCCGTCATCAAGAAGGGGTGCATGCTGAAGAGCTTGCCAACAGGGAACACAGAACCTCGTGTGTGGAAAATGGCAGGGAGGACTGTTCCACTAAGAGATGCAAGAAGGTTCTGCCTGACAAAACTGCCCACGAATGGAAAGGACTACCGTAGAGCGGTGAGGTGTCTGCCCCCGCTCCCCCCTACCCATGGCTATATCCAAGCAGAGGCTGGTGCCTTGTCAGGAAAGGAAGAATGTTCTGCCCTGGGTGGCAGGTTGCATGACATGCTTTCTAAAGTGTTTACAACTCCAAGAGCCTCTGCTTTTCTGCCATCTGGATTCTCATGCATTTGGAATTAAGGAATGATTGCTGACAAAATCTTTTCCCAATCATGACAGAAATACTTTAAATAGCCAGATTTCCAGCGTTTTAAAAATAGGATTCAATTTACAAGGTGGTAGAGATAGGTGGGGCTGCCCCTTGTTGAGCCCCTGTGATTGACCAGGCACTGTGCTATTTATTCCTGACAATACCTAAGAAAGAGTCTGTCTAGTCTCATTATCGAGGAGACAGTGCGGTCTCAAGGTCACACTGATGGGAGTGGCATATGGCGAACTTGAATTCAATTCCTGCTGACTCCATGCGCCCTGCACTGTCTCAATGTGTAGTTCAAAGTGAGACTTTATACAGGTGAGATGAGCTATTGGAGTTGAGGCTTCCCTCAGCTACAAGGGAGAAGAGAAAGAGAAAAAGCAGTGAGGCACGGGGGTGGGGGAGAAGGGCTGCTAGTCCTGAGATGTGGGCAGCTAAGGGTTCATTTCCAGAGCAAGTTCTGGGAGTGAGGCTGGAGGAACAAGAGAGAAGACTGCCAAGGTCAGGACAGAGCCCGGAGTGTGGAGTGAGGACGATGAAGGCCAGACCGTGGTTAGAATTAGTGAGAAATCACAATTAAAATGCAAAGGAAAAAGCACAGGCTTTGGGGTCACCAGACCTTGTTTAGGGTCTCAGCTCACTACTCCTACCAGGAATTATCAACTCAGGTGTCTACAGGGGCCAGAGAAGTAATACAACTGCCTTCTTCCACATTATCTCATTAGGGTCTCAGGGCTGTGGAGCAGTTATCATCATGCCCTGTGTTGTAATGAGGGGTCACATCACCCTCTATAGAGACATAAATTGAGACTCAGTAAGGCTAATTGACTGCATAAAGTCAGAGTCAGACCGCCAAGCCTACGAACCCTGGTGCCATTGCAGAGAGAAGTGCCATTGTTTACTGAATGCTGTCCCCAGAAGAGCCCGTTTGAGGGCACATGCCTTTCCTCTCTGGCACTCTGGCACCTAGTGCTCAATAACTATTGTTGTTTTGAACAGTTTTTTCTGAGTTTAGCGTCCACTCTGGACCCTGCCTCAGGTGTCCAGATGATAGGACAGGCTGTGAGTGGGGCTGAAGCAGAGGAGAGCTGGTGGGTTTCTTTCATTCTACAGAGCCCAGTGGTGAGCTTCTCCCTCACCCAGCAGCTCACCCAGACCCCCATTATAGCACTTACCATGGGATGGCGTTATCATTTATTTTTGCATCTGTCTCTCTCCCTACACTAGAAGTCCTGTAGGTGTCTGTAGCCCCAGCCCAGGGCCTGGCCCATGATAAGCATCTTGTAAATGATGGTTGACTAAGTGAGGTAAGGAACTGCAGTGAGGGGAGGAGGAAGGATAGGGACAGATCAGGCATTAGAAAGTGCCATAACCTTTGTGCTAGTCAGTTTTGCTGAAAAAGTGCTCCATAGCAAGTCAACCCTAAGTGCCTGCGTACAACAAGCAGCGTTCAAATACCTCACCCACCAGAGTCAGGACCAGGGCTGGCTGGCAAAAGTTTTTGCCCATGAGGCTGGAAATTGAGAGGAGATGAAATCACAAGGGATAATTCCAGAAAGTGATAAAATTTGCATACTGATAGCATGTCCTCCTGTACAGATTCTTCTGGGCTCTTCCACAGGGAGCTTCCAGAAGCCCATTGTGGAGAATAGCCCCTGCATGATTCATAGATGGAAAATCAAATTTGGCTTAAGGGGGTGTTTTAGGTCTTGCCTGAGGATGTCAAAATGCCAGTTAGAGCTCTGTGTCCTATCTCAGGTGACTTACTCACCAGGGCCAGAACCTTTCTACCCTCATCTTTTAAGAATTCCCAATTGATACAACTTTGTGGTCACTTTATGCAGTTTCTTTCTTGTTCCCCAGCTCTCAGGTAGCTTCTATCCAAGCAGCACCATCTTATTTCCTGTCTTCTCTGGCCTGGACTTCTGGTCACTCTCTGGCTTGGCCAAAGCCAGGAATCTTCCCTCTAACTCTTTGGAACCTCTCTTTTTTATTCTGGGCTCAATGGAGTGACTTGTGTCAAACCTAGGTCATGCAAGGATTCTGGTGATGAGTTAAAAAATAATGGATATTTATAAATCCCAAATCTTGCAATTCCTTAATTATATAATAATTGTTATCTTCCATGAGGAAGAAAGAGGGGAAGGAAACTCTGAATGAACATCTACTGAAAGTCTGCATTCTCATCTAGCTGTGAAGTAGCACATGAGACAGCAGAGGCCCAGAGAAGCCAGTAAGTGATGGAGCGGGGATTTGAACCGAAGTCTCTTCGCTTCCAAAGCCTGAGATCTTCCCTTCATGCCATCACCAAACAAGAACACATGCAGATGCTCAAGGGTGTTGAGGGAGAGTGTTTGGTCAGAGATGCAAGAAGATAGAGAGCTCAAGTGGGGGTGGGTTTCGGTAACAGAGGAGTGGATGATGGAGGAGGAAGGTGATAGATGGCCCAGCTGATGGAGAAAGAGGTGATGGGAAGGTCAAAGGGTTTTGCTTTGACAAGGGACTTGGGATTCAAGGAGTGGAGCTTTTTTTCCACATGGTGCCTTGCTACAAACACCTCAGATCCCACATGTGATTAGCTCACCCTTCTGCTGGCATCCGTCCGCCTTGCATCTTGGCCTTGGCTGGGACACACCAGCATTTCTGCAAGAGGAATAAAGCAATAACAGGAATCTCATTTTTCTCCCTAAAATAATACCTCTCTGTTCTGCCAGCAAGCAGGGAGCAGCCTCTGCCAGAGGCTGTGGGAAGCCCGCTCCCAGTCCGGCAGGATTCTCTCATGCCGGCTTCCCAACAGCCCCCAGTGGACCAGGTAGGCCTCAGGCAACTTCTAGTTTCTGGCTGCAGAACCTGCAAGTCTTTCTCAGTCCTGGAATGATCCTGGAGGGTCATTCACATCCATGTCGTCATCCCGGCCTCTCCAAAGCAAAGGGACACACTCACCAGTGTGGGCCACAGGTTCCCATAGCTGGTGACTTTCTTGGAAGCTCTCTAAGATCTAAGCAATTTCCTACAAGGAAAGGATCAATGGAAAAACCATTTTGAACAGGAAGAATTTAATTTTTCAACAACAGACTTTTTCCCCCTTTAAAAAAAAATAAGAAAATAAAATGATTCCTAATTTACCTAAAGTTCTGAGTGCCTGGAAATGTCTTCCCTGTGTGCACATTACCCACTTCCTGGCTGCAGGGATGGAAGGACTTGGAGAATTTGAAGGATATTAAACAGATTCATAATGGACCCAGTAGTATAAACATGTCTCAAGTGCAGACAGAAATGCCACAATCTCCTATTTGGTTTAATGTAAAACATACACCAGTTGTGTCTGTGTTCCCATTTTCCAAATAAACAAGGTGAGGAGATGGACTCTGAAATTGTCCCCAAGGAGCCAGGTGCCTCCATTCCTTGCAATTTCCAGGCTTCTCCTACCCACAAATATCTCGGAAAAGAACGCTTAATGTAGGCTTGTAGATCACTGCCAAAAGGCAGAGCAAATGGGAGAAGCCTGGCCAAATGGCCCCAAGACATTCCCACCCAGCATGGTGATGTCCCCAGGAGCTGGGGGCTCCAGGCCTCGCAGAGGGTGTTGCCAGTGGAATGGTCCAGGCAGCAGGCTGCAGGTAGGAGGCTTGGGTTCAGATCCCACCGCTGTCCTTACTGTAAACAGGCTGTGAGATCTCAGGCCACTGACCACACCTCTCTGTCCCCAGCTAGGTTTCCTCATCTGCGAAATGGGGCACCAATCCCAGACCTGTGCATCTCACCCCATGCGATCAGGGGCCTCCAAGTCCTTGGTTAAGACCTCAGTGATCTCAGGAATGGCCCATTTCTCATTTTAATTCAAAATCAGTATTTTCTACCACTGATTTTTTTAAAGCCCAGCGTTGGAGGGGCCTGTCACCATCAGACAGTCTGAGCGTGTTGAGGCAGGACCATTGATTCAAGGGCCAAACCACTAATTTGGTCCCATGACTAGTTCATTGTGGAGAAAGTCAACAAATCAGTGAGCTGACTGAGTTGACCAGTACGTTCAGTCATACTTGATGCCTGGTGACTCCCTGGGGTGTGGCCCCCTTCTGGACCGGGAAGGGTGATAGACTGGACACTGGGAAGAGGGACTGTGGAGCTGGCCTGCCTGGGTTCTTGCTGTCCGCCATGGGCACGTGAACCCTCCCGTGTCTCAGTTTCCTCATCTGCCGAGTGGGAAATAATTAAAGGCTCCTCAAAGGCAATGCGAAGACGAAACGGTGGCATACATGTGAAGTGCGTTGGACCACGCTGGACCCCCAGAAAATGTTTGAAAGTGTTAACTGTTATTTGTGTCAGGGCGCAGACGGTGAAATGTTTCTAGAGGACAAAAGAAATTCTTCGAATGAGGAAAGTGAAGCCCATACATGGGACATGATCTGCTGAAGGTTATACAGCATTGGATTGACCTTTTCCAGGTACCATGATTATAGGAAAGATTGCATATTAATTAATTGTATATTATTAATTAAGTCGTTAATATTTATTTATCTTTTTCTCCATTCCAGGCAAAAGGCTAAGCAGATCTCATGCTTTCTCTAATTAAATCCTCACTACCACTCTGTGAAGAAAACCCCGTTATTCCCATGTTACAGATGAAGTCATTGAGGCTCAAACAGGGACAGCTGTGTTCAGATAACTGGCAGCTGGAAACAACTGGAGCAGGTCATATGGCACTTGGTTCTTGATTCTTGTACAGATTCCAGTCCTGTCTGCATTGCTCCCTGTGCCTCTCCCTCTCCCTCTGCTCACCAGGGCCTGGGTGTGCCGCCTTACTGCATGTGAGACCATGGGACAGGATATCTGTGAGTCCATCCTTGGGCCTGGATCTCCTGCCCTGGTGGGCGTCATCGTGTCTCCAAATGCGATCATGCAGCACTACGGCTTTCATTGTGTTTGGTGAGTACTTGGAGCATTTCCCCCAGGTTTTTGGCCATGCTTTAGTCTAAAACTCTAAGGATTCTCTGTTTTCAGACAATAAATTACAAGCCTCTAAGTCTTCCAGAGATGTGGGAAGGGAAATGCACTGGGGCTTGAAGAGGCCTTGGACTTTACTCAAGAGTGTCTGGCATCCTGGTTCATCTGTCCCCAAAGGCATCTACACTCCCACTTCTCTGACTGGCTGGCATGTGAATTATCCCCCAGGTCTTCCCAAGGAAAATAGAAAAGAGAAGAATAGTCAGAGTAAGATGCGGGAAGAGAATTCTCTCTAACCCTCTGCCTCACCATCACTGTAGAGTTTGGAGAATACCTGCCACCCTAGATCAGGCAGAAGGGGCCCCTGATCTGAGTACTCAGCTCCCTCCTGCCTGCCCCTCTCCACGTAGCCACAGAGATACACCCAATAGAAACTCCGCCCCTCCTTTGCTGGGTGTACCTGGGACCCTGGAATTTCTTGCCCTGATGTCAAGGTTGGAGGATGAGACAGCTCTCGTGTAAGAGTTTGATAACTTAATTTTTAGCTCTTAAGGATTTAGACACCTGCAGGTGAGTCTTCACTTGCAATTGTTAGGGCTGGGCTTGATTTCCAAAGCTCTTTTATTCTCCCACTGACATTATTATCATATCCTGTCATCACAGTGTCCCTGTGAACTGGATCTGACCATTTTCACTTGCAAATGAAGACTTCAAGGCCCAGGGAAGAAGACACTTGCCTGAGTCTGCATAGCTGGGAGCTGGCAGAACTTGGACTTGAAATCAACCCCTCCAGCCCCATGTCTGTCTCTTCCTGCCCCCGGGAGCCCTGTTCCCTTTAGGAGAGGTGCCACCAGAAGGTGGGTGCCCAGGCCAAGTTATCCACCAGGTGCAAGGCTGCTCACACGGCTGGACATTAATCCCACAGGCTCGCCTCAGCAGAGAAGTTTCTACACTGGAGGCATTCTTGACGAGCGCCTCCTTGGAAGAAAGAAAAATGAGGACCTTGTCACATTGGCGGCTCCCAACAGCTCCTATTTCAAAACCATAACCTCATCAGGCTCCCCTACCCCCTCCAGGGCCCCCCCCCAACACATTTAGAGTTTTCCATTGTAGAGAAGGGAAGAAATGCGGCTCTAATCCCCTTTGTTCCATGATTTCATCTCCTTTTCTCTCTCTTCCCCAGGGGACTCCAGGCAAAGAGCTGGAGCCGAGAAGGTAGGGCAGGGAGGGAAGCCAAGCCTCTCTTCATGGTCTGGGGGAGTGTCATCCAGGACAGAGGGGGGCTGGAATGATATTCCATTGCCTCCCCTAGCAGCCACCAAGGCCTGCAACCTGGGAGACTTTCAGGAGGTCACCCTCCGGCTCCCTGCTCCCTGCCCACAGGCCACTGATTTCACCTCCTTGACTCTCCCCAATGCTCCATCATGAATCCTCTTGTACACACTTGGTGGTTTCTCAGGGGTTTCTGCAGCAGTTGCGTAACTGTCTTGCAGGCTCCAGCACTGTCAACTTTAGGCCCCTTCTCCACCCGGCTGCCCAGGTGACCACTAGATCACCCCTCAGTGCCTCTGCAGCATCCACAGGGTAAAACTCAAGCCCCGCTATGCACATAAGGTCCCCCTCTGTCCTCTCCTGTCTAGTGGTGCGGGGGCTTCTCCGGGTCTCGAACAAGCTGGTACTGTGTCTCCAGGGAAGGCATTCACAAGGCAGCGTTTTCTCAGCTTGCTTTTCCTCAAAACGTTTCCCCCACCTTGTAACGTTTTGAAGGATGTAACTTGGGCAATGCTGGGGCGATCGCCAGTGGTTAGGTCCATGGCTGGGGTGGGAGCACACAGCAGAGGGTAGCCCAAGTCACCATTACAGCAGTCTTTTCACACCGGAAGTTCATTCATTCATCGATTGGATGTCTATTGAATATTCACTCTGCGCCAGCCTGGGCATGCGATGGAAACAAAGATGACTGAGTCTCTGTTTCCACCCTTGGGAGCTGACCTCCTGGTGGGGAAATCATCAGCTGTTGGCTCCCTGTGGCCCCCATTCAGGTAACAGAAGGAGTTAACCTTTGGTCATGGCCCTTCTCCTTTCCCAACTACCTTCCTCCAGAATGTCCAGGGCAAGTACACAAAGTAGCTGCAGGGTCATTTAATCCCCTGTCACTTTCCCCCTCAGCTCTCACCTGGCTCCCCATCCCTTGCCCAGCTCTGTCTGGGGCCTCCTCCACCCGCTGCTGCAGGTCACCCACAAGCACAGGGCTGCGGGCTGTATCATAGACTTTCACTCCAGCTTTGAGGTAATATGGTTTCCAGACAGGAAGCCACTTGAAATTGAAAATCATCCATTGCTAGAGCAGAGCCAAGGCCTCTAAAGAGCTAAGTAGTAAATACTTGAGGCTTTGTATCGAGAGTCCAAAGTCAAGCGTATTATATATACACTTATGTAACAGCAGAGAAAGCAAATTTTTTATTAGTGAAATTCAGAAATCGTATTGAGCAAACTATTTGTAACATAGGTCTGCTAAGGAGAATAGTTGGGGGGCAGATTATAACATTTTGCTTAACTGGGGATCTGAGTTAGGGTCCCTGTCATCAGATTGATTGCACATGACCTTCTGTAAAAGAGATCTTAGCTCACAGGCCTTACAAATAGGTGGTAGGTTGGATTTGGCCTATGGACCATAGGTTGTGACCTCCGGCGTGGCCTAGACATTTAACCACTCGTGTCCTTCCTGACTAACTCTCAAGCACAGGCCTTAGCCTGGCTTCAAGCTGCTTCCTTCAGACTTTGTCTCCCTGGTCAGGGGTGAATCTTTAACACTTCACTGGGCTTTTTGACCTATTCCTGTAATACAGGGGGAGTCATGATTAACCTGATGGAGTAGAGGTTGGGTACAGTCCACATACATTCCAAGGTCCCTGGCTGTAAGTCCTGGGGTCAATGGAACAACCAAGATGAACAACTAAATAAGATAAAGTGCTTCTTCCTCCTCTCTCTTCCTGCCTGCCTCCCTCTGCTCATCTTCATTTCTGATTGTAACCTTCCTTAAAAAAAAAAAAAAAATTGTCCTGAGATAGTAGCTGGTCAGCCATTGGTGACTATGCAACGACTCCCAGAAAACCACCCACTAGACTGTGGCTGATGGAAGTCTGGCAGAAGGGAGCACTTGTGTTGTCGGCAGCCTGCTTTCTATTAACAGCTGCCTCTTTTCTTTTCGATCCCACCTCTCTAAGTCTGACCAAGTCTCCATGGAAAATCTTTGGGGTGATAGAGTGTGGACATCACACTTTCAGACTTCTGGATTCTTAACCATCCCCTGTGCCTTGTGTGACAGAGGGGGCGAGCCTCAACCACTCTGTGAGGATGGCAGCTGTGGTTCCAGGGGGCCAGTAAACTGTCCAGAGTTGGGGTCTCCCAGATTTAGCGTGGCTGCATTTCTTTGCCTAGTCACCCTATACCTCAGTATATTCATCTGTAAAATGGGGCTATTAGCTACAGCTCCTTCATGGTATTATTGTGTGTTGGGGGTAGAAAATAGAGCAAGGACAAAGTTGGAGCTGGTAGAACATCGAGGACACCAGACCTGGAGCATCAGGTGAAGGCTGCCATGGGAAAGCACTGGAGCAGTGTGTTCTTATCCCCAAAGCAAGATAGATACAGTGACGAAGTTAGAAAGCAAAGGGCTGTATGAGTAAATCCAAGCTAACTATAAACTTGCTTGCGTAAGCTGCTTGAAGCAATGCTGTGTGTAGACTCAATAAATAGGTGGAGAGCAGAGCGGTCAGGCTCTCCAGTCAGAGAGACTGTCAGCCCCCGGACCCCAGCTTTCTATCATCTCACTTACTTGAGTTTCTCATTCTCTTGCAGCGCCCCCTTCCTCTGCCCTGTTCCCAGGAAGCAGTCCTGGCAATTGTGAGAATGAAATGAAACGATGCACAGCTCCTGGTTGTGTTGATGAGTACTGACACTTTCATTGTTAGGTTTATTATTATTTGTGGGACAAAGCTCTGAATTGGAGCTCATGGGGGATGGCGCTGAGGCATGTTTGATCCCAGCGCCGATCAACAGAAGTTGAGCCACATGCAGCTCTAAATTTTCTGGCAGCCATTTAAAAAAAGGGAAACAGAAGAGGTGAAATTAATCTTAATCATATATTTAATCGAACCCAATATATCCAAAATGTTACCATTTCATTGTGTAGATAAGAAAACAAATTATTAATGATATAGAATTAAATAGTGGAAAAACTATTAGGCATTTTTTGGGGTGCACTTTTGAATCGGTGTGCGTTTTCTCTAGTGCATCTCGATCTGGACTAGCCACCTTTCAAGCAGCCTCATGTGGGGCTGCATTGGACAGTGCAGTCCTCACAGTCCCCATGCCTGTCACAGAACCAGGCACACAAGGGAGCGCTCTCCCGGCCTGTGTCCACACCCCTGGACTTTCATTTATTTATTAAACCAGGAGAACTGCAGTGCCATTGTGATAGCAAAAAAAGTTTCTTTCTTCCCCCAGGGCACCACTTCGGTACTGTGTAGGGCAGACAGTCTGCCGTCCCGTGTGCTACCATCCCTGGCTGGTCCTGCCTCACGATGTGATCCTAGGGACACTGAGGACACAGTCTAAGACACTAAGGGTCAGTGGCTGCTGGGGGGAAATGGGCTCTCTTGAAGAGCATGATGGGAATAATGCCCCTGGGTCCCCGAGCCTCACATCTAGCCAGAGACGCAGATCAGTCTTCTAGAAGGGGGGATAAGAAGGAAAAAATTCTCCCATCTGTTGAGTATTAACCTCTGAACCATTTAACCAAACATTGGCTTCTCTTGTCATTTGATAAGGTGTATCCAGCAAAGGGAGAGGAGAAAATTGGGAGGTTATTCTTTTAAATGACATCAGCAGGGGCTTGATTCCTGCTGCACAGCTCGTCTGGGCCATCACATCACCGCCAGCACACTCAAGGACAGATTTGAGAGCTTTCCTCTGCCTGGGCGTTCAAGCATTCACAGGGATATAAAAAAAGCAAGAGGGATTTGAAAATAAAGCCCATGCAAGGCAGGCTGTCTGCCCTGAGCCAACGCTGCAGCAAGGGTGATTACGGAGGAAGGAATGGTTTGTGTCACCGTCACACGGAAATGTCCGACGGCTTTTCTGCAGAGACAACACCTCGCAGTCTTCCAGAGTCTCTGTGTGCAGACTTCCGGAGCTGTCGGGGACCTCCAAGGCCATCCTGCCGGCCGCAGCCACCCCAGCCCCCAGCCGTGTTTCTCGGCTAGATGACGGGCCAGCGGGCAGTCTAGACAGATAGGGACCTCCAGGGCAGGCCAGCTGGCTTCCTCAGGCAGGTCTGACCTGTCTAGAGGACATCAGGCCCTGGACAGAAAGCCCAGGCTTTGGCTTCTCTTTCTGGTTTATCCCTCCCTGCTGTCCTCTTTTTTTTTTAAATTTAATATTTATTGGGGTAACTTTGCTTTACAAAATAATATATAATCTAAACCCACGTGTGCAGGTTCCCCTTCTGCTGACTCCTGACAGCAGCGTGGGTTACTGTCACCGACCCCGCCCGGGCATCCTCGGAGATAAAGCGAGCACTGGAGGGAGTCAGGAGTCTGTGGTGAATGACTTGTCAGACGCTGAGTCTGCCCCTTCTCTGTGGACCTCAGTTTCCCCATGGATCAAAGGAGCTGGATGAGATGGTGTCCTACATCCTGTCAACTCTGCCATGGGTAGCGTTTGTTCATCGGGCTTCTCCAGCAGGCAGGGAACATGCACTTTCTTTTCCCGGTTACTCATGGCCCATGGTTTCAGGTTTTCTCTGCCATCTTTCCTAGCCCCGTCTCCCTGAGGCATCACTCCTTTTCTCGGCCCTTCTCTCCATGTCTGTCACTGAGGTTTCCTTGGCCTCCGTCCCTGGGCTGGCTAGTCTGGTGTCTCACATCACTTCTTCCCTGAGGAAAGAGAAAGGCAATCCATGTTTTCTGAGAACGAACCGGATCCTTTTACCTGGTAGCTCATTTAATCTTCACAGCAGCTTGGAGCCACTGGTGAATCCCATTTCAGATGAGGAAACTGAGGCTCAGAAACCATGGCTTGGCTCCACCCCCACATGAGGAAGAGGTGGAACCGGGATTCCAACCAGATGGGCATCTTCTTTGCTACAGCCTTCTGGAATCTTCCTGGGTGAGACTCCAGGCTTCTGGAGGACTGGGAAGAAAGAATGGATTCTTGTTCCAAAGACCTAATTCCTCACCAGAGAGAGGAAGAAGAAGAAAGGAATACTGAAGCCTCAGAAACTGGTTGGACATGACACGAATTTCCTTGAACCCAAAGCTGGCTGTGTGACTTCATACCTAGTGCATCCCCATCTCAGCTCATGCCCAGTTTCATCAACCAGCCTGCCTTACCAGAGGGGCTCTGTGATGAGTCCCTCACAACAGCTCAATGACACAATGTAAAGTGCCATCATTTCCAACACAGAGTAGGTGTGTGATCTTGGGTAAGTTCCTCCAACTTTCAGAATTCTGGTTTCCTTGTCTGCATCATGGGCCTCAGATCACCGACCCATCTCAGGTTATGACGGGAAGCAGCAGTGAAAGGCTTCATCAGTCCAACATACAAATACCGCTTTTCTTACTCTCCATGGGTCCCATCCCCAGTGTCACCTGTGCCTACACCTGGCAGATATGCGTAGGGTGTATACAAGTCACCAGCCCTCGGGCAGCCCTCTAGAGTTTACTCTTTCCACACCTTATATTCTTTCATTCTCCCCACCGACCTTTCAGAAGGCAGGGCTGCCCTTGCTCTTGGCCCTAGTTTACATGTGGGGAAACTGAGGCTAATCATTTATGGTCTCCAGCTGGGGGAGGAGGTGCAGGTGAGGAGTTTTGCTGACAGCTCTCTGTCTTCTTACTATTTGGAGAGAGCAACCCTGGAAGGGCAGCTCTGCAGCCAGCTGTGGCCCAGATGTGGAGACCTGACTGGCCGCAAAGGAGGTAGGTGGGTGGGAACATCCTCCCATTTCCTCTCTGGATGATAAATGGCTCAGGGGCCACTGGAAGCTCTGAGGCTGTGGCTGGATTAGGAGCCTCCCTGGAGCCTCTGTGAGGCAGGAGCTGTGCTCATCCTCAGGGTCCTTCATGGGAGGTGGCTGCTTGAAGGAGTAAATCTGATGCGGGGACTCTGAGCTGCCTCCCCTTTCCCTCGAGGCATGGCTCTCTATGCAAGGTGGTTTATCTCAGGTGCTCAGGGCCTGCGTCCTGATTGGGGACAGGCCGACAGGCTAAAGGACAAAGCCATCTTGGCTGGCATTTTGTTTGTTTGGGGGCATTTAGAACTGTCTCCTCTGGCTATGGAGTGAGCAGACACACACGCAGAGCACACAGCCCTACATACATGCACACAGATGGACACACGTACACACATGCACGCTTCCCAGGAGCAGCCATGAGTTCCCTCAATCCCTCAGAGCTCCCTTAAGCCCCTCAGGGGAGGAGGGAAGGAAGCTGGGTGTCATATATCATTTCTCCACACAGGCAGTGTCCTCTCTGTCCTAAGCCGGGGTGGGAGGGTGGGCGGCCGTGAACTGGTCTCGGAAAGGAGCCCCTCTGGCCCATATTTCACAGACACCCCAGACAGAGTCTGCTGTCAGGAGTGCTGTCTAATTTCCTCCCCTGACTGTCGGCCCAGATCCCCCCAACAAAGAGGGGCATTGTATCCTCCTCCCCACCCCCTGGCATCTGCTCCACAGAGATCTGCTGAGGGACACGCAGAAGGGATTTGGGGGATGAAGGAACCGCATCCTGTGCTGCAGCCCCCGGAAGGTTCACAAATTCTTGAACAGAAAGAGCCTGGTCCTGGCTGAGGTGTCCCCCAGCCTCATAGGACTTGGTGGCCTCAGGACCTCCATCCTCCCGACAGTCCTCTCAGGCTCCCCAAGACTCTGGAGCAGTTTCTCCTCAGGTCTTTGAGTGGCTGAGGATGAAAAGGCATTTTCAGGGACCAGACCTCCCTACCCTCTCCAGAAGAAACTGCCTTTAACGGTTTCTGGAAGGAACTTGTCTCTGCTTCTGTCTCTGCTTCTGGAAGGAACTTCCAAGCAAGCACCCTGGGCAGGCAAGCTGCTAGGAAGAGGCCTTTGTGCCTGATTTTTCCCACTTTAGATCTTTCATTGGGAAGGAAAAGTAGGCTCTTGGGGGGCAGTGCTAAGGGAGGATAGAATGAAGGAAGAGTGGGCTGGAGCTGTGTCCCAGAGCAGCACTACACGACCTCTAGAAGAATTCTGTCAAGCTGTGACCTGGGTGTCCATTTTCTGACTCCTCCAAAGAGGCTGCTGGTCCCCAGGTGCCAGGCCACAGGGTCAAGATCTGAGTGAGGCCTCTCGTGGAGGGTGTGTGTTGGGGGAGGGGAATGTTTCAGCTGTTACGGTGCACTCAGGCTGTTGTGTGTGGCCACAGTGTGGAAACGGTGTGTGTGTATGTGTGTGTGTGTGTGGGGGGGCGGGGTGTTAAGGGGGTGAGTTTCTCTCTAACTCAACACTTCAGAAGCAAATCTGGTCAAGTACCTTCCTAGCCCTTGACCTTCATCACTATCTACTCCTTCTCGGAAGTGCTACTTCTCTGGACAGGTGAATGCTTTGCAAATATTTTGCCTATAGTGTCTCTTTATCTTTCTTATTTAAGCAGAACAAAGTATTAGAATGCTCTGTTTTTGCAGTCAGGAAACTGACCCAGAGAGGGTAAGTGGTGGATTTACAGTCACACAGCAAAAAAGTAGGAGAGCAGATATCAAAATTCTTTTCTGCTTTTGTTGTGGCTGGTTGCAGGAGAAGAGACCTGTCTAAAATAGGATGTGTGTGTGAGAGAGAGAGAAAGAGGGAAAAAGGAAGAGAGTCTCATCCTACTGAGGACACTGTTAGGCGCTATACTAGGTCCTCTGCAGATCTTAACCTGTTGTCCCAGGGATGGTTGACTCTGTCCCCATTCACCATCACCATGAGCTCAGGACTTAACACCTAATAGCCATGCAATAAATGTTTTTGAGAAATGAATGAATGAATCTCATCTTCCTCAGCCTGTGAGTAAAATATGATCTCTACTCAGTGGAAGCATTTTTTAGCAAACGTTTTCAAGCACCATGCTTCTGTAGGCCACCGGGATGAGGAAAGTAGGCTCAGAGAAGTTAAGTGACTTGATGAAACTCACACAGCAGTTTGTGATAGAGCCTGCGTTGGAAACTCAGTCTCTCAGCCTCCAAAGTGCATGGTACGTGCGTGCGTTTGGGGAGCTGGGGGCTGGAAGGTAATAAGGAATTGGGAATTTCTTCTCCTGCAATGCAGAGTATTAAAGGAAAGCAACCTGCAGAGAGCATGGTCCCCCCAGGCCACCAGCCAGCTCAGACACAGGCCAGCTCTTCAGCCAGGTGTGCTGGGTGCTTTAGACAGGATTTGTATTCCTGGAAAACTGGTTTTAAATCATGCTTTAGAACACAAATAAAACCATCCTTTACAGGCACCGAGGAAGCGTGCAGCTTGAGGAAGCCTGCAGCAAGTTTTCTCTTGTGCCGTGAGGAATTCTTCAGAGTCTTTGAATTTGCCCTACTGGATTTCCTCAAAGCATGGTAAATCTACTGGATGGGAGGGAAACGGTCTCAGGCCCAGATGAGCAGAGGTGGTAGCGGCTCTCCATGGGGCCTCTCAGACCCCGCTGGGCCTGTTCCCATCCCAATTAAGCTGGAGGGGAGCCCAGCCGTGGGCCCCAGCTCTGGGGACAGGCTGGAGTCCTGAGCCAGCAGCTCCGGTTAGGAAATTAATAAAGAGAAGCTCGCGCAGCCAGGCCCGTGGTGAGAGACGAGTTAGGTCATGTCTCTTTCTGTTCAATCGGATATTAGTCCCGACCCTGATGTCACCTTCAAGCTATTAAGCATCACCCTTAGAGACACACAGGAATGGCTCACAGCCCCTTATCGGACCTGCCTCTGAGCTTTGCTATTGTTGGTAGTCAGACCCTGGAAGCTGTTTCTTTGTAACTGCAGGTCAAAAGGAAGAGGCTCACTGAGACTTTGCAAAGGGCTCAGGGCTTGGAGTGGGGTAGTGAGAGACAGAGACTCTTGTCCTAGTGTCAGAAGTGGAGACTGTTCCCTTTGGCCACAGAAACTGGGAGTGGGGGTTGGAGGTCGTATGTGTCTACTGCTCTTTTTCTGAGAAAGGGCATGGCCTGCCAGACCTGGTGGGCTTAAGCCAGCCAGTCTAACCAGCTCCTGGGCCAGAGCTTTTCTTACATTCTCCACATTCAGCAACAAGCACTTGTGAGCTGAGAAGTCATGTGATAGCACTAATTTAATAATTCTCTCATCCATCCATTCATCTGCTCACCCATTCATCCATCCATCCATCCTTCCCTGCATGCAGTATCTATTGAGCATTTATGATATTCTAGGCCTCTTGTTAGTACCTGGGAATAAAATGGTCAGAGAAATACAATCCTTTTTCCTCCCTCAGCTCAGAAAACACATTGCAGATGAATAAGTAAGTAACAAGAAAAGAATTCTAAATTGTGGTGCTGTCATATAGGAGCGTACACAAGATAGGAAGAGAGATAAAAAGCATGGTGGACAGGGAGGGTGGAGGGCATGAGTTGGAGGTATTTTTGAAGGCGACTCTTTAGGATTTGTAGCAAATAAGACTGAGAAGGCTAACCAGGGAGAGAAGGAAGGTGGTGAGGGCCCAGTATGTGGTGACAAAGGACACAATTGACAATTGATGGCAAGAGCGATGGATTAGCAGCCTGCCTTGCCTTACTGGAGAATATGTAACTCTTTTTTTTTTTTTTTTTTTTAAGGAAAAGTGCAGGTAGGAATGAAAGTGAGTAGGCAGGCAGGCAGAGAAAAAAGAAGCATTTTATTTATTTTCATTTAGTTGTACACCTTGATTGCTCTCCCTGACTTGGAGTGAAAACCTGGGTCCTTGGGATGTATGTGGCCTGTACTTCGACTGGAGATAGTTGCCCAAACCACTACTCCATCAGGGCACACAGAATATATAATTCTTAATGGAAAACATTTCCATCAATGGAAGGAAAGAGAGCCAGCTACGGTGGGCTCTCCGTTTCCTGGAGGTGCTTTGAAGGTCCATCCCTCCTGACACTAGTTCTCTTCTTTGAGTAGAAGAGCTATCAGAAATGCTTGATTCCCTCCCCGGGCCTGGCCTGGGCAGGTGGGAGATTTCTGAAGCCCTGAACTCCCAGGTTCTTGCATTTGGAAAAGGAATCTCTATTCCCTTCATCTCTCTGCCTCCCTCCAAAGGGCAGCTACATACTTGCTCCTCCTCAATGCTCTCTCAAGGAAGAAGAAACCCATTACTGAAAAGTTATTGTCTGGGAATTCTTGGTTGTTTGGATTCCTACCAAGCCACCATCTCTGGTCACAGTCATTGGTTCACATCAGGGAGTTGCCAGTGGGTGGTCTTGCTTCCCTCCTACAGTTGCATGGGATAGAAAGCAGGGGAGTTTTAACCAACTTGCAGAGCAGCTGGTCCCAGCTACTGTTCCTCTGGAGTTGGCCCATTAAAAGCCACCACTGAAGAGGGGGAGGCATGCTGGAAAGTTCCAAAGAAACCAGAAAACTTTTGATTGACCTGTGTGCACACCTTGAATTTCACAGACTCTCCTCGATGGACTTATGAACTGTGTTTATTGAGGGAATTAAAATTCTCACCCTGAAAGAGTGTGATTTCTACTGCTTCAAGAAATTGGCAAATGTTGCTGCCTGATGCCAGACATGGGCTTCCGGTTGAAAGTTGGGTCACATGAAAGCTTCCTCTGTTCCTTTTGAATGATCCCCTTAAGTGTTTCTAGAATGCCTAAATTCTTGGGGTGGGGGTGGGGTCCAGATCTGAGAGAGAATTCCAAATGGAAGGGAATGAGCAAGAGAGTGCTGGGGAGAAATCACGCTGTGGAAGGTTGAGGGGCTTGGCACTGCTGGCTGCTGAGTTGGTGAGAGGGAGTGCTTACATGAGCATGAGGAGGTAGGTAGGGCTGAGTGCGGGGAACTCAGAGGACTATGAAGGTTTAGGGTGGATTTTGTAGGTGATGGGAAGCCATTAATTGGTTTTATTTTATTTTATTTACTTTTTGGGAGAGTAAGAAGAAGCATGGAAGAAAGGAAGAAAGGGAGGGAGGGTGGAAGCAAGGATGGAAGGAAAGAAGGAGAGAGAGGAAGAAAGATCTTTATTAATTTAGAGGTTCATTTTTTGTTTTTTCACTCCAGCCTCTGATTTCAGGCCCTATGTCCTTGGGCATTATGTGGTTCCCACACCAAGGTCTCAGTCGTCTGAGCAGAAGGTCACACCCCATTGATGAGCTCCAAACCCAAGGTGATAAGGTTGTGTGTGTGTGTGTGTGTGTGTGTGTGTGTGTGTATGTGTGTGTGTGTGATTATCTAGAGGATGGGCTTTTGGAGCCTCGGATCAGGAGGGAGAGCTCTTGGGTCTGAGAAATATCTATACAGGCATCGGAATGAACAGGACCAGGTAAGTGACTGGCTCTGCAAAGAGCTTTGCATCAAGGATGGGCCCCAGGGTTCCAGCATGAGTGAATGGGTGGGGTTGGTGGGGGATGCCTCAAATAAAACAGGATTCAAATATGGAATTCAGAACATCGGGATAACGGAAATTCCCCTTTGGGATATTTTCAGTTTGCAGTCACCTGTGGTCACCTAGGTGGCAGAGGGCAGTAGGCAGCAGAATATGAAAACTCAAGCTCCCAGATCTAGGGCAGGAGAGTGCTGGCCTGCTGCCAGAGTGCCCAAAATCAAATCCCAGCTTCATCACCGGGGCAGTCAATTTTTACAAGGTTGGACAACAGTGACAAATGACCCCCAAATTCCAGCGGTTTACAACAGTAAACTTACATGTCCTCTCTGACAGAATCTTTCTGATTCTGGAGCCCAGGCTAAAGGTGGAGTCTCCATCTCAGCTCTAGCAGAGGGAAAGGAGAAGGGCAGAGCCCTGTGATAACTCTAAATAAACTTCATTTTAGAGAAACACCCAGTTCTCCTAGTCACATACTATTGGCCAAAGCAGGTCACATGGACAAACTTGGAATCAATGAGGCAGGGAGTACACGCCTCCCACAGGAGTTACCCCAAATGACTACCCTCAGGGAGCCAGCTTCTCTTGGGCTTGGTTACCGCATCTCTAAAAGAGGACAATAGTATTTCCTCCCAGGATTGCTAAAAGAATTAGCTCATACATGTAAAGCACTTAGTGCTCAGCACAGAGTGAGTGCTCTGTAGAAGGAGGTGGACAGCAGGGAGAAGGGAGGGGGGAGTATTGTTTACCATTAAGAGTTTCAGTTTGGATGGTGGCACTGGTTGCAGGACCATGTCAAACACTCAAGGCCATTGAACTGTGGCTGAATGTGTGTTATGTCTACTTTGCACAATCAACCAGAGGTGTGCAGAGGGCTCATCTGTGGAGAGCACGAACTGGGGAAAGGCAGTGGGCAGAAAGGAAACCTTAGGACCCAGTAGTGGGGGCAAAACATGGAGAAAGGGGTTTGCATGGGAGAAGAGAAGGAACATTCTGGACAGACAAGGAAAACCAGGAAAGGGTGGTGTCCTCCAAAGCCATTGGGAATTATGTTAGGAAGAAGTGCCCGAGGGTGTCTATTTTGACTTTGAACTTGAACCTTGGTGAGCTCTTGCTCTTTGCCATCTTGATTTTGTTGGGTCTGCCTTACTCTGACAGCTTATGATAATGTCATTTCTGGTCACTGCCCATACTTGGCCCAGATTGCGTGGCCAGGTCTCCCATCCTGGCTTCCTTCCTCCTACTCCAGACAGTTCTACTTTTGTTCACTGTTGACATCTTGGTGAGACAATTTTTTTTTAAGGAAAGGTTGAGGCAGGAATGAGAGGAGTAGAAGCAGTGAGAGAGACAAAGAGAGAGAGACAGAGACAGAGAGAGAGAGAGAGGGAGACAGAGAGACAGAGAAAGGCAGAGAGAGACAGAGACAGAGAGAGACAGAGACAGAGAGACAGAGAGAGAGAGAGAGACAGAGAGACAGAGATAGAGAGAGACAGAGACAGAGAGGAGAGACAGAGAGAGAGAGAGGAGAGACAAAGAGACAGAGAGAGAGAGAGAGAGAGAGAAGCACTTCATCTATATTTAGCTGTTCATCTTGCTTGTTCTCAGTGGTCCTGGGACTTGAACCTGGGGTCTTGGGATGTATGTGGACTGCACCCAACTGTTACTCCCCCCGGGCACACTGGAGACAAATTTTGTTAATTAAAAAGACATCGAATTGGGAAATTACCCCATGCCCCTGCCATTTTTATTGCAATTGGTTTATATTGTTTTATCCTGAAAAACAAAACACCTCCAAGCTTTGAATTTAAAAATTAGGCTGGCTAGTGTATGTTCAAGATTCCTTTATTAACAGAAGAGTTCATCTTTTGTTTACAGAACTTAGACTATTTCATAAACCTCACGTTAGGGGAACAGAAAGCTAAAATTTTACAACAGAAAATGAAGGCTGTGCAGTTTCATGGGAGGTTTGTGTGTGTGTGCATGTGTGTGTGTGTGTGTGTGTGCGTGCGTGTGTGGCAATAACATCTGCATCCCGACTTTCGGAAGAACCTAGAAGGGGATGCTTTGGTCTAGATGACGTCTTCTGTTTTTTCTTTGCTTCTAGTCATCACCTGGCTGATCTCACAGGAGCACCCACACACAAGGTTGTGGTTCTGTGCGCTGCAAAGAAAGAGGCCTAGAACTTTGCTTTTTTATTGATTGTATTTCTCCAAGAGTTCTCTCACTAAGTGAGTTGACCTTGCACAGTTAACTTGATGTAATCTTAAGAAAACAGATGAAGTATGCCTTCGAAAAAATTACACATGCTTGTACCAGCCATCTCACTTGGCGATCACTTCCCACAGCATTCGTCCTTCTGGGGCTCCCTTTTCACGTGAATGATCACATCTC
The DNA here is from genome assembly GCA_004363575.1 of Solenodon paradoxus. NCBI lineage: Eukaryota > Metazoa > Chordata > Mammalia > Eulipotyphla > Solenodontidae > Solenodon > Solenodon paradoxus. The sequence continues at coordinate 166,270 of RJWH01002179.1, forward strand.
TGTACGAGAGCTCCAAACTCTTGCTGACCTCCCTCTGCAACACGGGCTGGTGCTGGGGGACAGAGCACTGAGTGGAGGGGCAGTCACCCCAGGCAGTTTGGCCATCAGTCCTGGAGTGTCATCAGGAGAGGAGAGAGGTCCACACACACACACACTCAGTGACTCCATAATGACAGCTTTCGCGGCACATCTCGAAGGGGCATGCATGCACCCGCTTTGCCGTGTCTCTGGTCACAGCCAGACTCTGTGAGCACATAGGCCAGTGCAGCTGGAATACCTGCCATCAAGTTCCCTCATTTCTAGGCCCCCACCCTGCAGCCTGAGTGCCATCTCTCTATCCACAGAGCACATGTGGGACATGAGGCCACTTTCCAGCCCCCAGCTCAATAATGTGAACATCTGGATAGGTTTTCAATCCAGAAGTGGTAGGTTTAAACAGAATCGCTGCTGTGGGGCTCTGGGGCCCTGCTCAACAGCTGTCTCCCTGAATTGATCTGGAAGAAGAAGGCGCTGTCCAGGGCCCGTGCTCACCCACCCAGTCAAGTCAGAGTGAAAAAGAGTGGGGACCACAGAGACCTACACTGGTGGTCTCTGTCTTCCTTCAGTCAGTGCTCATAAACTTGCCTACTTAACAGCCAACAACTTTAGAGACAGGGATGGCTTTCTGATTTGCAGCAGCTGGGTTTCTGTCCGCAGTCCCCTCACACTGATTTCCCTGGTGTTTTGGGCACATTCAGGGCCTCCCAAGTCTCAGATAGGCCCAGGAAGGAAGGTGGTGTGGGTGTGTGTCTCAGTGATTTTCTTTCTGTGGGAACATTTGTTTTCACGAGTCACCTGCTGATCCCAAGGCTCCTCTCCCAGCAGGCCAGGTGGTGTTCAGACCTGGGGGAGGCCTGGCAGCTGCAGGAGGAAAATGGCAGAGGAGGCGTGGGTGGCAGCAAGGTACCCTGAGAGGCGGTGCCCCTGAAGCTGTTCCCTCAGTTCCCTCGGGTTTGTTAGACTGCTGTGTATGGTGGGAAGCAAAGGCCCTATCTGCTAAGACACAGAAATGCTGGACAGAACTTTCTGGAAAACTTCAGGGCTCCCAAAACATTGGACAATTTCATATCCAAGAGTCACTGGAACACGTGGAGAGATGCCCTGGGGCGGGTGGCAGAAGGTGGAGGGAAGACAGGGGAGCGGGTAGAGGGGTAGGAGTTGCAGTCCTCAGTCTTTTCATCACATGAACTCTCACTCTGAACTGGGAGAGGCTGCAGAGTCCCCATCCTCAGGGTCCTGCCCATGTGGGGAGATGGGCTGACCACCTTTCACACGCTTCCACTTCATCCTTCGGTTCTGGAACCACACTTTGACCTGATGGAGGAAATAAAACAGTTTGCTCACTTCAAGGCCGGTGCTGCCACTTCCCTATGATGACACTCAAGTTAGCCAGGTGTAGGTCCAGGGACCCCAGTTCAAATCCCGCCTGGCCCTCCCACATTCTCCAAAGGCTCCAGGAACTGAAGCTAAAGAGAGAACATAACCAGTCTGCCCAGAGACCTGTCTTGTCTCCAGTAAAGAAAGCCCGGGACAGACCAGGGAAGGGGCTGTAAGGTCACCATTGGCCCCACTCCCTTCACGTCACTCCGCCCCTCAGAGCCCTCGTCCGCTCTGCTACCTTCTGTTACCCAAGAGTTTGGGAGCAGAGGCTCACGGGTTCATCCTGGACACATTTATAAAGCACTTTCCACTTAGATTACTCTGATCTGCACGTTTTCTCAGTGGAGCTTTCATATTTTCTATAGGGAAATATGGGCTAGGGCCCTGTTTTACAGAGACCCAGAGAAGCGAGGAGACAGGTCCCAGAGGTCCAGAATTTGGATCTCAGTCTAGTCTTCTGCTTTGAAGTCCAGCCCTCTGAAAGAGTGCTTTTTCAATTCAAAGTGGCTATCAAACATTATTATTACTATTTTTACTCCCTGTCAGAGCACGGGTGTGCTGGATTCCTCTGAGAGAAAGCTCATGGTGAAGGGATGCAAACTTTTCTCAGAGTGTGTCCAGGGACCAGCTGCATATCGGAGAATATGCAGTTAGGGCTTAGGGAATGAGCTAGAAATGCAGACACCCAGTTCCACTTACTATCACTGCAAAATCTCTCGCTGGAGAACTGGCATCTGCATTTTAAACAAGCACCCAGATGATTCCAACACACACACTCACGTTTGGGAATAACCAGATCAGAGGGTTCAACCCTGGTGGCATGCAAACATCACGGTGGGGAGGGGGGGGTCTTTGAAACATTCTGATGGCTGGACTCTGTTCCAGGCCAACTAAACCAATCTCCAGGCGTGGAGTCCAGACATCAGTGCTATTAAAACCTCCACGGGTGATTCAGACAAACAGCCATAGTTGAGAACCACTCAACTGGACACAGGGAGAAGAAAGGGAGATGGGGCAGGGGGCAAGGGAGTGGGTGAGACAGCAGAGCAAAGGAGGGATGGCCAGAAGCAGGGTGTGTGGCCAGGGCCACACCTGCCGCTCCGAGAGGTCCAGATTGACAGCGATCTCGTATCTCCGGAGCCGGGTCAGGTAGTTATGGTGAGCAAACTCGGCCTCCAGCTCCCGCAACTGCTCCTTGGTGAAGGCTGTCCTCTCCTTCCGGGCTTTGCTGCCCTCCTGCTTCCCTCGGTTCTCATGGTTGTCTGGGGAGAGACAGACAATCTCCAACTGGAAGATCTGCTTCCAAGTAACCTCCGTTCCCTTCTGTCCATAAGCAGCGGGGCAGACTTTCCCCGTCTCTCTCTCTTTCTTTTTTTTAAAAGGTGCAATAAGGAATGAAGGTAAGTAGGCAGGCGGACAGGAAGAAAGAGGAGGAAGAGCACTTTATTTTGTTTAGCTGTTCATCTTAGTGATTCCCCACGGTCCTGGGCTTTGAACCTGGGTCCTTGGGATGTCGTGAACTATGTCCAGTGACCTTATCCACTAGGCCACCAGGGCACACCCCCTGTCTCATTTTAAAGGGTGCTGAGAAAGAACCCACACTATCCCTTTATCATTCTTTCCAGTGTCTCAGCCTCCTGAGAATTGTGTTTTTCACCCCCATCCTTAGGAATGTACCCCCCCACCCCCTTTTAAATGTTCATTCTCAAAGCACAAGAACCTGTCCTTGGCTGTTTCATGATCTCTGTCACCCAGCCTGGAAGCTTGTGGGGGCAAAATGCTCCCACTTTCTCTGTTCTCCATCAGTATCATCTGAGAACTGTCAGGGATGCACATCCTCAGACTTCACTCAGATCCCCTGAATGAGAAACTCCGCCCTCCAGGTGATTTGATTTCAAGTTTACAAACCATTGCTCTGAGACTTCTTACTCACTCAGAGGGTGCTCTGGGGGCATCTGCAGCAGCATCAGGGGGTGGGGTCAGGCTTGCAGGATGGCAGGCTCCTCCCAGACCTACTGAACTAGAATCTGCAATTTAGCAGGATCTCAGAGTTGTGGACGTTGTGAGGGGAGACCTGCTTCTCTATTAGCCACTTAATCCTCACAATCCTCTAGCATAAGCCCCATTTATAGACCAGAAAGTTAAGTGTTGAGAAGCTGAGGAAGTTGTCTACCGCCCTACCATTCACCCAGTCGGCAGAGGCAGGAATCAAACCCAGGCGGTCTGACTTACACACTGTTCCAATGAAATAAATGTAGAAAGGGTGTACAAATTGTAAAGGGCCATTGTCTTCATCTCTTGAGCAGGGGAAGAGACGGCCCTACATTCACTTTAATGGTGGCCATGGGCCAGGCGCGCAGCCAGGAGACCCACCCACCGACACAACTGATTAGTCAAGCTGCCACGTGCAGGGGGCATGGCTGCAGGCACTGCTTTCCCTGTGGGGCTGTCAAAATTAGAAGCCGTTCATTTCACTGGCCTTGTTTTATTTTGTTGTTGTTTCTGCTCAGCCAAGGGCTTTACTGAAAGCTGCGCCCCAACCCTTTGCCCCACCCCCACCCCGTAGGACCACCATCCCCACCGGGTTTGGGGAGATGCTCTGTCCTCAGGAGCCGAGCCCCAGCTGACGTGGGTTAGGGGTTGGGGTTCAGGCAGGAAGGCAGAGCAGCCCCACTGCGGGGCCCTCCCCGCCGCGCCCAGCGCTCCTCTCTGCTCCCAGCCATCCGCCCGCTGTGTACTTCGGGCTCCGCGTGCGCCGCCCGGGAGCCGGGGATAAGGCCGGGCTGGCGGCTCCCGGGAGGCCGGGAAGGCCGAGGCGGCGCCCTGGGGGCTCCGGTACCCGAAGGCGGAGATCGCCATGGCCTGGGGTCAGCGCCGCCTCCCGGTTGGCCGCCTGCCCGCGGGGCACGCCCTCCTGCCCGGGCTGCCTGCCCGGCGGCCTCTGGCTCCCGGTGGGAGCGGGCGGACCCAGGCCCCTCCGGAAGCGGGAGCGTGGGCTGCAGGGGAAGGACGCGCAGCCCGGCCGCCCCCCAGCCCCACCCGAGTCCTCGGGCAAGGCCGCGCCGCGGGTCAGGGAGGGAGGGGATCCTTCCAGGGACGCGTCCCGGGCCCGGCTCATTTCCCACCGCGGCCAGTGCCGGGGCTGTACCCAGCCCTTCCCTTTCACGCTGTGGAGTGAAGAACCGGGCCATCGCGCGCGGAGGCTTGGGTCCGGGTCTCCTCGCTGGAGCCTTTGAGGAAGGCACTTAACCTCTCTGGGCGTCAGTCGCCTCATCAAGAAATTGGGGGAAATACAGCCCGGGCCTCCCAAGGTTATTGAGAAGGCCGGATCAGCTAATATGTGTGGAATGTGATTTTAAAAGGTTGAAGCGCGGGACAAATATAAAATATTCCAATTCTTCAACTCCAGGAGATGCCATCTAAGGGGCTGGGATAAAAAATGGTGTTTCTTGAAGATTCCATGTGCTTAGATGCAGTTGTTGCTTTAATCCTCCCACGCAACACCCCTAGGAGTAGGTGCTGTTATTATCTCCTTTAGCCTAAGTATGCGGATTTGTGGAATAATTTGATTGAGTGCCCTTCCCCCGTGCCCCGATGGAGCAGCAGTTTGGTCAATTGCTTGGGAAGGGGCAAGCCACATACTCCTAGGTTGGAGTATCAGGCCCAGGGAGAAGCAACCAGTGTGAACAAATAGATAAAAATTAAAGATAAAGAATCTCCTGCCTACTAGCCTTCATTCTTGCCTGCAACTTTCCTTAAAAACAAAACAAAAAAAAAGAGTGCCCCTCCCCTCCTGCATAACTGCTACTGTACCTGGCACATAGCAGGTACTTGGTAAATGTTTACTGAATCCTCAGCATTCAAAGGAAGAAGTGGCCTCAAAGAGACCCAGGAACTTGCCCAGTGCTGGAGAGCTTTCAGGTGGCAGAAGTGAGATTGAAAACCAGATCCACCACACTAGAGCGTGGCTGACAGCCCTTGGCGTGTCTGGTCTCGTGTGTCTGGTCAAGGGCTGAACCTGGGGACCTTGACAGCTCTAGCTGTCTCTACCTTTAGGACTCCTGGAACCCCCTTCTTGGGTTGGTGCCCACATTCACCCTACCATTTCCCTAGGCCTGCTTAGGTGTGCACAAATCCTGTGGAATCCTGGTAAATAATCCCTTCCCTGGCCCCTACACACACACACACACACACACACGCACACACAAACACACACGCACACACACACACACACACACACACACACAGAGTCCTGCACCTACTACTCTGGAGAGAAGAGGGGACATAAGGAGAAGACCCCTCTGGAGCTGGTCTTGAACTGGCTACACTGACAACTGAGCACTGTCAGTTAAACCAGACACCAAAACCCTCCCTCTCTGCCTGCCTCTCCCATTGTGCTGATTAGGTGCCGTGGTCTCAAGATGGGAAAGAAGGGAACAGAGAGGCCTGCAACAGGAACTGAGTGACCATTGCATGAACCTTGGGGCGACACCCAGAAAGGAGTGGGGTACTGTTCCTGGGAGGATACTTGTCCCTGCCCTCAGCCGGGAGAACTTTCATCACTGTTAGAAATAACAAAAGTTCGGGAAGTGAACTGTGAAAACAGAAGTGGGAATTATGAGTTTTTGTTTTGCAACAGCCTAACAAATTGCAACATCTCCATCAAGCTAGAAAAAGAAAGTCAAGGAAAAACTATAAGCACTTTCATGCTATTTCTGGCCAGGGGGTGTTCCCCCTGCTGGCTCACCTGCAGAGTTCATGTGTACACTAGAATGGTTTGATCCCAGGAGAGGACAACTTGTTGGGGAGTCTCCCTTCCTCTCTGGGCCTCAATTTCCCCCATGTATAAAGGTATAAAATTGGATGGGGCTTCTTTCCTTTGGATTTCCGGAGCCAGAGTCCTTTCTCAATGTGCAGCTCAGCACCCTCTTCTCTCCCTACCCCTCCTGTTGAGAACCCTTGGTCTTGAACTTGAGACTCCTTCCAGTTTCAAAGAGTCTTGTCTTGGCTCCTAGGTCTTCCCTTTAGTTAGATCTGAGGTCCTGCTATGTGCTCTGTTCCGAGGCCCTCCCCAGCCTTCCCCAGGTCCTTAACCGGAAGATTAGAGGTGTGCTGGGGAGTTTCTCTCTTCCTCTGATGGCCCAAGCTCCCCACTGTAAACTGAGTAGAGGGGGTTGTGTTTGCTGAATACCTGGGCTGTAACTGGCTCCAAGAAAGCGATTTCTGACTTGGGGCACATCTCTTAAATTCTTGAATTTCACTTTCCTCACCTGCAAAACAATAGCTGCAGCCTCCAGATCGGAAGGCTGCCGAGAAGGTAAAGAGAGATGAGTAGTGCAAGCTAACACCTCGCATGGTGCCTCTTCCAGGACTGCAAAGGGAGGAGGCTGGTGCTCAGCTGGTGGCCTCTGTGGTTAACTTGCTTCAGCCACTGCGTGACAGGGCAGGCAGGGTCGTGAAAGAAGTCAGCAGTGCCCCGAGAAACGCAAAGAGGATGTGTGTGTGTGATTGCGGTTTCCACATGCACTTCTATGCCCTCCGAGGTAAATTACTTCATAAATAGCCGTCATGTTTGACTGACCCTCCTGAGGTTAGCAGACAGCTTCATTGGCGTGGCGAGGAGGCTCAGCTAGACCTTGGGAAACAGGCTTTTTTGGAGTCCTGTAACCCTACTCCCCAGCTCTCACAGCCATTTCGCATAAGTTTCTAAGAGCAGATAGAATGGCATCTGCTCCATATTCAAATAGGACTTCGTAGCTGACAATGGATTTCTTTCTGCCGCGGATAAAATTCTTTTGGGTTTTCATATAGACTACAGAATTATTGACTAATAGGGCTGGAAGGGGACTTAGACATTATCTAATTTTTTTCACTTTACAGCTGAGCCTAGAGAAAATAAGCGACTTATCTAAAGACACACAGCAAGTTAGTGGCAGAATTGGGCCAAGAGCCCAGATTCCCTTGACAAGATGCTATCTCCATAGGATTAGGCTGCTTCCTATGGTATCCTTTTAAATCTTTTGTAAGTTAGGTCATATACTTGTTAACCCATTGAGCAGAGAGGGAAATGAAGTCCTGGGGACAAAATGGCTTGCCCCAAATCCCCTGGGACCAGTCCAGAACCTCCCTGGGGGGCAGTGAGTATGGAGAATGTGCCCACTCCAGGGACAGCGTCTATGTCTGGATCCAGGTCTTCTCCCTGGGAACTCCCCAGGGAAGGCGAAGGGAAGGATGTTGGGGTGTGATGACAGTGGGGAAGACCTTGGGAAACCCTTTGAAAATGGTGTTTGTGGCCTCCTGGGCTATGACAATGCAGACCCTGTCATCCTCTAGCTCTGATACTTTCAGTTTCAGAGAATGGAGGAAAATCTTCAAAACAGACAGGATCGGATGGAGCCAGCCCAGGAGTAGGGGTGTAGTGGGCCTCGCTGGCTTCCTGGGGGTAGCCTGCTTTTCTCACTGAGCCCTGCCCACCTCGGTGTCTGGGCCCTTTCCTTCTCTAGGAGGTACTGGGCTTGGCAATTCAAGAGGCATTTTTATTTTCTGAGAGAAGCAGGTTCTTCTGGAATGGGAATGCCTGGTGCTAGAAGAGACTTTGCCGTTGTAGGTGGAGAGTGAGAGAGGAAGGTACTGGGCCATGAGGCAGGGGTGTGGACTCATGGGAGAGAAGTGGAGGGAAGTGAGGCTGTGGAATTGTGCGACGGAGGCCTCAGCGAGTCTCCACGATGGGTTGGGGGTGGGGGCTTAGGCAAAGCTTGACTTTTTGTGTTTATAAGTTCCAGATGTCGTCCTCAGCTGTCACCAAAGGAAGTGTGGGCTTCAGGACAAAGGCCCCACTGCTCACACTGTTTCTCGATCACCGTGTGTTCAAGGAAGACGGGAAAAGATGAACTAGAAAGAATGGGCTGCCCTGTCTTTGGTATTATCTCTTCCTCCCTGGGCCTGGGGGTCCTTCTTTATTCAAGCCAGAGAGCCAGGTGAGAGGGCCTCCCGAGCACCTAGCCTGGGTGTAGGCCCAGCCGAGGCAGCTCGTTGGCTGACCTTCTCAGCTATGGGTACTTTGCACCCTTTCATCACCCTTCCATCTTAGAAGCTGGTCAGAATCCTGCTGCCTCTGTGGAAATAGACATTCTCCAGAACTTCCAGACTGTACCTGGGCGCCCGAGCAGGCTCAGGGTTTGTGCTGGGCTCTGAGTGCGCAGTGACCAGGCGAGGCTCCCACTTAGGGCCCTGATCTCAGCCTGTCAGAGGAGAGGCAGGGAATGCCCAGAGGGGCAGACAGTTCCTCTCTCCCCTCCCACGCTCCCACTAAGGTTTCTTCCTCGCTGCAGGTTCTGGAGTTGAAGTTGGGGTGAGAACAGCTGCAACTGCTGTGCACCCTGAAACCACACCCCGCCCAGGATGGCCATCACCCTGGATTAGGGAGCTGACAGAGTCAGGCCGGCTGCAAAGGCTTCCTCGGGGCTCAGGTTACTGGCCAGTCCAACTCCAAACCCAGGCAGCCAGGGAGGCAGCCAGAATTGGGGGAGACTCAGGAAAGAGAAGGGTGCTTATTTGTAGCTTTGGGGGAAATGGATTGAGGGGGTTACCATAGGCTGGGTGTGACCTTTAAATCTGTGATCTCGTCTAGTCCCACAGCAACCCCATGAAGACAAACGGCATTCTTCTCATTTTTCACAGGAGATCAAGACTCAGCATATAGGTGCACACAGCTGAGGAGTCATGGGTCCAGGACGCGACCCAGTTCTACCTGCGTAGTGCTCTTAACACTAGGCCCTGACCCCTTGCTTACGGGGTGTGGCCATGAGACCACCCAGCACATGGTACTCAGCGTCACTCCAGTGACCAGAGGGACACTCACTGAGGTTGTCTGTTTATGTCATTATCACCCCCTTTCCTCCTTCCTGTCAAACAGCCACTTCCTTAGAGATTCATTTCTAGAACTATCTCTGCATTTTTATCTTGCCCTGTGGGTGTGAGATAAGAATCTGGGGATCTGCTTGTGGCCAGAGCAACGTCCTACGTGAGTGGCGAACTCTGTGCACACTGCTGAGAGGCTGCCAGCATCAAGGGGGTCTTGACCTGGAGCAATTGTGCCACCACTAGAGCCTTATCCCTGTCCCTACATCCCCCTTTATGGGCTGAATTTTGTTTCCCCTTAAATTCACATGTTGACGCCCCAACCCCCAGTATCTCAGAACGTAATGTGTTTGGGACAGGGTCTTTAAAGGGGTGATTAAGCTAAAATGAGACTGTTAGGGTGGACCCGAATCCAACCTGACTAGTGTCTGTGAGAAGAGGAGATCCGATCTGCCAACCTCTCTATCTTTAACTTCCAGCCTGTGAGACAATAACTGTCTTGCTTAAGCCATCAGTTCGTAGATTGTGTCATGGTGACCTGAGCAGACTAGCGCTCCCTCCACAGCCAGCGCCCACCGCTGAGGACAGGGAGCGCAGGCCATGAGGGGTACCTGGCAAGGTTGATGCCAGCTCCTAAGGGGTCTCTCTGTAAATTAGAAAACAGGTGCCCTTTCCTCTAGACTGGAGAACACAGCCACATGTGACCACTGGGCCCTCTAGCTGCCCACTGTGACAGCCCCCGCTAACAAACAGTGGCCATGGGGGCTTCACATTATCACCCAGTCACAGCAGCTCCATTTGCTTCCCAGCCCTGTGAGCCTGGTGCTTGGGAGCTGACCCCAGTAGTAACTTGTGGGGGATTCCTGCAGAGCCAGTCCAACCAGCATGTGGTTGTTTATGTGTCGTTCTGACCCCAGCGCACACCCTGACCTTGGCTGTCTTGAAGACTGGTTCTCTAGTTGTCTGCACACTTTTTCATGAGTGAGACAACAAAAGTCCTGATGCATTTTACAGAAACACATGGCAGAGCTGCTCTTAGAGTAAGAAAATGAATGAATGCATGAATGAAAGAATACCAGGCTGTAACAGAGGCTATAGACCAGACATTGAGTGAGTACCTCCTGTGTGCAGACTCTAGATGGAAGACCCACTGTGGCTTGATGCTAAGAAGGAGATGTCCCCATGCTCCACATGTGTTGGGAGGAGGTCAAGAAAGAATTCTTGGACATTCAACAAGCTAGGAATAGAAGGAAATTGCCTCAACGGAATAAAGATCATATGTTAAAAGTCCACAGTTAACATATTTCATGGTGCAAAACTGAAAACTTTTCCTCTAGGCATGTTCACTCTTCTCTTCAGCATAGTAACAGACATGCTTTTCAGAGCAATCAGGCAAGAATAAGAAATAAAAGGCTTTCAAATCAGAAAGGAAGAAGTAAAATGATCTCTGTTCATAGAGAAGATGATCTTGCCTGTAAAAAAGCCCTAAAGATTCTACAGAAAACCTCTTAGAATTAGTCAGTGAATGCAGTAAGGTTTCAGGACACAGACACACAAAAATCAGATGTGTGTCTATACACTAGCAATGAACAATCTGGAGGGAAAACTAAGAATTCGATCCCATTTACAATAACATCAAAGAGAATAAAATATTTAGGAACAACCTTAACTGAGGAGGAACAAGCTTGCACACTGAAAATGACAAAATGCTTGTGGAAAGAGATTAAAGAAGACACGTCAGTGGAGACATCCTGTGTGCATAGACTGAAAGACTTACTATTGTTAAAATCTCTATACTATTCAAAGTGGTCTGCCACTTCACTGTAATCCTTATCAAAATCCCAGTGGCATTATTTTTGCAAAAATAGGGGAAAATCATCCTAAAATTCTTGTAGAATCTCAAAGAAACATGAAAAGCCAAAACAGTCTTGAGAAAGACAAAACAAAGCTGGAGGCCTCACACTTCCTGATTTTCAAACATATGCAAAAGCTGCAGTAATCAAAGAAGTAAAACATGAAGACAAAAATACAGACCAATGGAACACAAGAGAGTGTTTAGAAGTAAAGTCAAATTATCTTCAACAAAGGAACGAAGGCTACGTAATGGAGAAAGGATAGTCTTTAACGAATGGTGCTGGGAAAACTGGATCTCCACATGCAAAAGAAATGGGACTCTTATCTTACACAATATATAAAAACCAACTCAAAATGCATTAAAAATTTACACATAAGACCTAAGACTATAAAACTCCTAGAAGAAAACAGAAAACAGAATGCTGGTTAGCAGGCGTGAGGGGAGAGAGAAAAGGGGAGTTGTGTTTCTCTACTTTTGGAAAAGAGGAAGGCAGGCAGGCAGGCAGGAGGGAAGACAGGAAGAGAGAGGAGGAAGAAGCATTTTCACTTATTTGTTCATTTTTTGATTGTTTCCCCCGTGTCATGAACCTGGCTCCCCGGCTTTTACATGGTATCTGTCCCAGTCTCTGAGTTAGCACCTAAGCCATAGGTCCTGCCTGTTTTCCAATGGACATAGAGTTTTAGTTTTACCAGATGCAAAATCCTAGTGATATGTTGTACAAAAGCGTGGTGCAGCAGCACTGCAGCACCAGACCCCTGAAGTGGGTACCATAGTAAATTTTATGTTCTATGTTTTTTGGTCACAATGAAAGAAGGAAATTTCAAATACCAGTTGTCCCATGCTAAGACATCTCAGGACAGCCCCTTCAGGAAGTTAGAAGTTGCATTGATAAAACCGTGACAGATTTTAGCAGATACTCTCATTTGAGACTTAATTCTAGCTTTCATTAAAGTGTGCTCCGTGCAGGTGGGGTTGTCAACATGCGAAAGAAAGAAAGAGTTCTTGGAAGGGTGGTTTTAGAGCTGAATGTACAGTAAGTGGGATTTCAACAGGCAGAAAGCAGGGGAAGGGAAGGGTACTGGAGTCAAGGGGAAGCCACTGAACAAGTTGGGGTGGGGGAAAGAGACTGTTTGCAAAGCAGGTCGAGTGGGGTGGCGTGTGGCAAGGTGAGGGGAGGTGGAAGTAGGAAGTGGGACCTGTGGTGAGAGATGAGAAGGGGCAGGGGTCAATCTGTGGAGGGTTTTGAAACCTCCAGTGAAACTGAATAGTTAGGCAGGGCCAGATGGAGATCAGGTCTTGCAGGTGAGAAGTCGGGGAAAGATGAATTCTTTTTTGTTTTTTCTTTTTTTTTAAGGAAAGGTGCAGGCAGGAAGAAAGAGGAGGAAGAAGCATTTTATTTCCTTTTTTTATTTAGTGGTTCACACTGGTTGTTCCTTCAGGACCCGGAATGCAAACCAGGGTCCTTGGGAAGCATGTGGACTGTGCTCCTCTGGAGATAGCTACCCACCCAGATGCATGGAGCCCTTCTTTTGTGTGGAGCTGAAGGAGGAGGGGAAAAAGGGGTCCGATGCAGGCACAGCGAGCAGGTGAGAGCCAGCTCAGGGGCAGCGCTGAGCCCAACACAGCGACTCTCCTAGGAGGGAGCTGATCACACGCGACCTTCCCTTGAACCCCATTGAGAAATCACCACGAAATCCCCGGTCCCGTAAATTAAAGACAACCACAGTAGCAGTTGACAGATTAGGGGCCAGCAGCAGTGGCCTCGCAGCTGTCCCTGCCAGCAGGGGTCTTTTACACTGCTGGCCCAGGGCTGGGAGTGCTTGGGATGAGATAACATTACACTGGCCTCCTAAATCAGTTTTGTGTCCTGAACCAGCGGGGCAGGGGGCAGGCAGGGATCCTGCTTTCCCGATGTTTTCTTGAACAAATCAGTTCCACTTTCCAGTGGGAGTGTGTGGGGAGTAACTGGGCATGGTGAGGAATTTAAAGGAGAGGGGAGAGCAGAGAATGTTCCTCTTGGAACAAACTTGCTGTGACTTTCTGTTCTGGGAGCCTCGCAGTCAACCAGCATGCTCCTCCAGCCTCTCAGGCAGATCTCAGAGCAACTAAGTGAAGATGACTGGACTTTAGGACCAACGACAATTGCAAGAAGTTCCCACACCTAATACCCCCAACCCAGGAATTTCTCAGTCTGCATATTTGAGATATTCAATTTCATGGTCCTCATCAATATAAGAATATTTGTCATACTCTGTGTTCACAGGCAGGTTCAGGAAATACGGGCCTGATACCATTACTGGTGGCTGTTTATTGAACTCATGTGCCCAACAGGTTCACCTCACAGGTCATGGTATTGACTCTCGCGGTGACTTGACACGGATGTGCTGTCGTTAGAGTCCTGTCATACTGGTAGAGAAACAGAGGCTCCAAGAAGCTAAAACATTTCCACAGTCAAGCAGCTGCCATTACAGTCTGCCTGCCCGTGAAGCACTGTGGGAAAACATTTCTGATCACTGTTGGTCACTTTCCAGAGGTGGCTCAGCGGGGCCAGGGCAGGGCGGACGAGGCATTTTAATTATTTGAATTGAGTACAAAATTCAAGGGACAGCAGAAACCACAGTGATGGAGATAAATACTATTTCAATGTAATGTTTTTAAAAAGCAGAAGCAAAGCAAAAATCCAGGATGAACAAGACATCAACATTTCAAATGAGAGAGGCTCCAACCAGTGACTCAGGATGGTGGGGTGGGGTGACTTTGCGGGTTTCTCTCTGAATTCCAGATTCTGGATGGGTTGTGAGCCTTGCTGATCCCCTTCCCCCTTCCTTAGGCTGCTGGGAAGCTGCTCTTTTCTGCCTCTTACCCATCTGTTAAATTCCGAAGGAAGACTCAGTATCTGGGAGAGAGTTCCGTGCTGAGCAGAGTGGTCTGGAGCCACAGAGAATGAATGAACATCAGCTCGCAGTGCCTGGCCTGCCTCCTGAGACTGCTGTCATTGCTGCGGCCCCAGGGGACACTCTTAGATGGAAACTCCCAACCTGAGGTTGGTCCTGTGAAGGGTCCAGGACATTGAGCAGAGTGTGTCCGTGTGCTCTGGGGAGGTGGTCAGCTTTCTGGCACATGAACTTGCTCCCTAATGCAGTGCTGTGGGCCACCGGCCACAGGAAAGAATGCACTTAGGTCTTGCTAAAACATGAAATGCTCTTGCCTTGGCTTTGCCCCTGGCTTCCCACACCCTTGGCTCCCAGTTCCCTGGAAAGCTGTTCGCTGCCCATAGCTGTGGGCAGAGGTGGGAGAACGGCAGTGGCAGGTGCCAGGGAGAGGACTGCTCTTCAGGGAGGCTCAGGGCCAAGTCCATGAGCTCCTGGGAGAGGAGAAGCAGAAAGCACCCTTTCTCGGCAAATCTCCAACCAAGGCTAGGAATAGTTCAAATTTAACGCAAGCATTTAAAGGGCCCTTCTACAGAGCAGCCCAGAGGGAGTTGTGAGTGGTTTGAGGAGTGTCTTCAGGCACAGAGACCAAATATTTCAAAACAGGGTGGCGCTTGAAATCAGTGGCAGGGTATGCGATTGGGGGCCCAAACCTTGGGGTTTGAGGTCACTTCTGGGTTGATCAGCTGTCTGGGTTGGTCAGAATGGAGGGGTTCCCTGCATCACTGGACTTCTGCTGCTAACAGCTGAAAGGTTGGGGAAAATTAAAATGAAGGGACCACTCTATTTGGATCCCATTCTTGCTCTGTTCCCCTCAAATCTTGTCTCTCCTTTTCCACACTTAGGGAAATGAGAGCTTGAGAAGACCTGCTGCACTTAGCAGCCATGTGGGATTCAAAGCGCTAAAACTCAGGTTTCCCCCTTAAACCTCTTGAGCACATCAGAACCAGGCTGACAGGCTCTGAGCTCTTTGGAGCGAGATCCCTGTATTCATCTCTGCGACCCTGGTGCTTGGCAGAGAGGATGCTTGGGAAATCCGTGCCTCACTGAACGCGTTTCATGAGCACAGCACAGAGCTTCTCATTGGCTCATCGTGCTCTCCTTTGCAGCCTGCCCTTGGGTTGCCCCATGAAAGTTTCGCTATAGGTCCAGACAGACAGAGGCTCCCCCAGGGCAGCTGTTAGGACAGAGTGAGGTGGTGGAGACAATAGGCATGCACACACCGTGACCTGGGAAGGTGGGGACAGGGAACCAGACAAAAGGTGAAGAGACAGTGGGAGAAGCCAGAGGGCACCTTGGCGAGAGGCAAGGAAGTAACAGGTCCCCACCACAGGAGGATGTGGACTTCAGCTGGGGTCTTAACAGCAGACCGGCTCCCTCCTTCAGCCCCTAGAAGTCCAGCACTGAGCTGGCTTTATTGGATTCTGAGGGCCAGGGCTTACCCTGGACACTCTGCCTCTCCGCCTCTCCCCAAGGCTGCAGGCCCTCCAGAGCAGTCGAAGGCGGGGCTCTCCCTGGGGAGAGCTTAGCATGCTGAGCTGCTTCCTTGGCCTGGGGACAGCCCAAATCTACAGATGAAACCTTGTGGGCAGCCCGCCTCAAATCTCAGCATCCATCACACCCTCATGCTTCTCCCACCGCAGCCCTGACCTGCTTCTTTGCCTCTAGGCTCCTGGAGACATAGGGCTCTGGCTCTGCTGGACTGTTCAGGGTTCCAGCTCTCCGCGTGTCAGTCTCAGCTGACTCCCTAGGGAGCAGACCCTGTGGCTCTGGGACCATGTGGAGCCGCCAGAGCACGGTGGGGAGAAGCACAAGCCGGAGGCAGGCTGGATTCAGAAAAGCCCCTCTCTCGCCCTTGCCAGCCTGCACCCCGAGGCGCCCCCATACATGTCCTCCAAGTCGTCGTGGGCTTCTCCTCCTGACGCATCCTTCCTGGGGACACAGACCCAGCCCCCATCCCCAGAGAATCCCAGAACTCTGAGTCAAAGACACCCCAAAGGGAACTGGTCTAATCTTTGGGTCGGTTAAGACAGAATTATTCCCAAATCAAGGTCAAGGCAGCTAGGATCAGGGAGGGTCCTGACTCCCCAGAGCCACATGGTAAAGGGGTGGTCAGTGGCTCCTCAGCCACCTACCTGAACTCTCCTTTTTCTGTCTGGCTGACTTCTTCTCCGTCTCGCTGGTCGTGCTCCCGAGGACCTCGCAGTCCTCGCCTGGGCCTCCCATGGTGTCCACCAGGCCCGGGCTGCTGGCTCCCACATCCCGGGAGCCCCCCGCTGGACCCGGGTTGAGCCTACGCCGGGCCTCCGAGACAGGAAAGTGCCAGTTGGGGGGCTGTGGGAAAGCCAAGTGCTGCTCAGGGAAGGCGCGCTCCTCCTGGGGCAGACTGTGCGGGGTGGCTGCCAGGCAGGAGGCCGAAAAGTCGGGGTAGGCGGCGGCCGTCGCTGTCGCCGGGAAGTCTGGTTTCTGGTGGAAGGAGAACGGGGTTGGTGGGTAGTGGGGTAGCCCTGAGGTCCCGCTGCCTTCAGTGTGGGGGTTTCGGAGGCAGCTCCAGACAGGTGCTGGGGGCTGGGGGCTCCGCATGCAGCTGCTGGCCATGGGATCCATCTGCCGTCCGCTGCCCAACTCAGTCTTTTCAAAGGTTTGACTCTTGCACTTTTAATATTCAAATACTTTAAAATGAAAAACAAAAAACAAAAGCCCACAAAAACAAAAGACAAAAAGCCCACAAAATTAAATAGATGGGGAAAATGTTCAATAGCAAATTCTCTCCAGGAACCAAAACCAAAACCAAAACTAAAGTCTCTCCTTAAATGACGCACACAGGTGGCAGCAGCACCTCTGTGTGTGCACCTATGTCAGATTTCGCTCCTGGCTTCCTGCCCCGCAACACACCAGTCTGTCTATTGGGGTCCCCTGTACGTGTATTTGTCGCCGATGACACTGAACATTTTCACTGTCCCAGCCCTGCCGCACCAGCTGATGCGGAGCCGGCCGCTAATGCCTGCAGAGGGCTGGACTGGGGCTGCTGAGACACACTTTTAAATCCTGCGCTGGGGAGCGAGTGACAAATTTCTGAAGTGAAATGTGAGAGAGGAGAGGGAGGGGTTAACCCACACACAGGATCCCCTCCAACCAAAACCCGAGCAGGCAACTATTAATCATCAGAAACCTTATATGCACATCTAATGGGATTTGCAGATGGAGACTCTTAAAGAAACATTGTATTTTTTTTAAGGAGAGAAAACAGAGCGTGCGAGCACACACACACACACACACACACACACACACACGCTAATGTGCCTCCTGTAACACTACGAAGTTATTTTATTGCACTGTTAACAAAATTCCCCAAGTCTTGGATTTGGAAAAAGCCTTAAGTCAGATCTAGAATCCACCAAATGCCAAATTCCAGGGAGTGAAGTGGTGAATAAGTGTAAGAGACAAGTTTGCTGATTGCATTTGATTTAAAAGCCTGTCTACTGCCGCCTGCAAAAAGGAAGGTGGATTAAAAGAAATCTTTTTTTTGTAAGTCTCAGTGGCCCACTATGGTCTGTAGTATAAAGAAAGACACACTCCAGAAAAAAATATATACATGAAAAAGATCTGTCTCTGCCCAAAGTGACATTCTCACTTTCTCAGTAACTTAAAAAAAAAGTCAGATTCTTCCTTCCGCTCTTTAACCCCTAACTTACATGCCAATTAGCCACGCTCTTCTCTTAGAAGGGTTTCAAGTCATTTTTCTCCATGGCAAAGGAAAGGCTCTTTGATAAATTCCTTGAAGTGGCTCTAGGTCTCCCCCACTTGCCCTTCCCCCTACCCCAACCTTTACCCACCTGCTTCCTCTTCCCACCTCCAGAGGCCTTCTTCCATGGAATCTGGGGCAGGGACACAGGAATCAGGGAACTCATTGCCTAAGGGAGTTCTCTTTGGCAAATGGTCACATGGGCCTTCCTGGCTGGTGCCCACCATGGGAGGGTCAGCCAAGTGCCATTTCAACTGGTCAGTCTGCTTAATCCCCACACCCTGCTGGTCTCTCTGGAAGGTTCATGTAATTTCTTTGAGTATGACATTCCAAACATCCAGGGCCAGAATTCCTCAACCACTGATGAGTCCCATGGTTAAGGGCAGGGAGTGGGGCTGCAGCGGGCACGGACCTCAATAGCGACATCTCTGTTGACTGGTTCCAAAGACACCCTGAGGATTCCCTGAGCAGGGTCACACATGCTCTTCATGAAGGGGAGAGCCTGTCTTCTGGAATGGGTACCCAGAGTGCTGAAGGACGGTAGGGGAGATGGGGTCATCATCACAAACCAGACTCCTCTTTCTGCTTTGTCTAAGACACATTTTCCCTTGATTCTGTCACCATGCTCCTGGGTAAAATAACAATTATGTTCTATATCTTACAAATGAGGAAACTGAGACTCAGGAGATGACATGGGCTGCTTAGAATCAGCTAAAAGATGCCAGAACCAGGAGCTTCCCTCAGGTATCCAGTTGACTAGTCAGGAACAGCTTATTGCAGAGAAAGGAACATGGACTCTGGGGTTAGACAGACTAAGTTCAAATCCTGGCTTTGATACTTCCCGGTTGCATGCCCTGGGACAAACCACCTCGCTTTTCTGAGCCTCCATTTCCTCATCTGGGATAATAGTCATAGATTATGTCCATCCATGGAGATAATCACATCTTACCCTAACAGAGGCACACATGCCCTCAGAGACAATGCTTTTTGCACAGTCTTTAGATTTTGGAAAGAGGACCCTGAAGCAGAAAGAGAATATGTACCCTGCAAACAGTCACACAGTGGGGAAGTGGGGGATCCAGGATTCAAACCCAGGCCCCACTGCATCAGAAAGCCCTCCCCACAGACCCCTGAGAATTTTAAATGAAATCATTCCTCTGAATCTCAGGCAGGTCCTAGATGAAGGCAGCTTGCTTCCTGGCCTGTCTGGTTCTCCCTAACTCTGGTGATTCTAAAGGGAGAACATGAGACTGAGCAGCACTGAGAAAATTCTGCAGAAGCAACCTTGTGAGGTCTCCTGAGGGGCTGCGGCAGCTCGGAAGGAATCCGCAGAAGGCAGCGAGGAAGAGCTGGCCTGTCAGCTTCCCGAAGAAAGCCTTCCGCAGCCTGGCTGGGTAGCCTGTAACCAGATTCCTGCCGTGGGCTCCGCATCTGGCCCAGCGACCCCATCCTATGGAGGCCCAGCCACCTGGCCCTTTGCCCCTGGAAAGGGTGGGCCCTGGGTCACGGTGGGGTGGGCGGAGAGGTCAGGAGGAGCAGCGGGGAGAGGGGAGATGGGGGGCTCCCTGCACTGAGAACACAGGACACCTCGGCACCCACGCAGCTGCCAGCGTCTGTCAGCCGCCCCATGGGGCCCGGCCAGGGGGCCTGCTGGCCTCTACATCTTCCTGACAGGCCCCTCTTCTGAGGCCAGGAAAAAACAACAATAGTTCCTCCCCTCTCAGCAACCCATTTGTTAGATGAAGGCCGGGCACCAGCACCTTTAACCCTCTCAAAGTTAGCATTTCCCCGTCAAGGCCCCACAGGCCCAAGAGACCGATATGGATGGAAGTGCTTGTTTGTGGAAAAAAGGCCTGTGACCATACAGCCAAGGGGAGCAGGCTTTTCAGGAAGGGAGGAGACCCCGTTTCTGGTTGTTGTTGGGGGTGGCAGGTCAAGGAAGAGGAAAAGCATGAGTCAGGAGGAAGTTCCCTGAGGGACTCTGAGAAGAGTGGTCAACTTGGCCGCACCTGAGACATCCCGAAGAACTTTTGGAATTTCCCCCATTGTGCGCAACAAGCAGGCATGTCCTTGGCGCTGTAGGCCTGCTTCCGTGCTGGGCCGCCCCACCCACCTGTGCCTGGAATGGCAGGGTGTCCCAGAGAAAGCCTGGCGGGTGGAGGCAGAAGAGAAGGGCTCCAGGTGTGGCCTGGCTTTCATGGGCTGTGTGGTCTCAGGCAAGCACACTCCTTTTCTGAGCTTCAGTTTTCTCACTGGCAAAATGGAGACAATGGTATATCATGTGATTATGTGAGGATAAAGGAACTGATGCCCCTGAAAAGAGTTGGCTGTCAGATGCATATGGGGCATTATGTGACTTCTCTATCCTTCATGCTACTGAGCCACTGGGAAGGTCATGTTTCCATTGAGGGGAAAGCCAGCCCAGCTAGACGACCCCCATACCTTCTTCTATGGCAACATAGCACATGGCCTTAGGAATGAGAAAAGCCTGGATTTAAATTCCAGCCCTGCCACTAAGTTGAATGGCTTTGAGCAACTCGCTTTATCACTTAAGCCTCAATTTCTTCATCTGTAAAATGGGGATTAACTTCTTCTTCTTTTCCTACTAGATTGCTGAGGGACATGGATAAGATGATCTAGGAAAGCTCTTGACATAACCTGGTATATGGTTTCACTTATTTATTTTAAAGGAAAGGTGCAGGCAGGAATGAAGGCAAGCAGACAGGCAGGAAGAGAGAGGAGGAAGAAGCGTTTATTTTACTTAGTCGTTCATCTGGTTTGTGTCCCCAGCCCTGGGTCTTGAACCTGGGTTCTTGGGATGTATGTGGACTACGTCTGGTGGCCTTATCCACCAGACCGTGAAGACATGGCCTGATATATAGTTTTTAGTGGTAATATCTTGATGTAATACTGATGATAAAAATACTTGTGATTTTGACCTTAAGGACAACTCCAGAATGTCCTGTGAAATATTTAAATGCCATTGGAGAGAGGCAAGCTGCAAATATTAGCATTCACTCGTTCAACCATGTGATGTGGACAAGACACCCATTCCAAGCCAGATCTCAATGGATGGAGCGAGACAAGCGTTAGTCGAGTATGGTAGAGATCATTCATGACTGGGACGTTTATCACTGGGCCTGATTCATTTGGAATATACATGCCCTTTGCTTCTCAGAAGGCTCTGAGGCATTAGGGTCACTATTACTTCCAGGGCTTTTGTGAGTTTCAAATAATAGGACATTGTCAAGTAAGTCACAGAACAGAGTCCTCGAGACTTTCACAAGTCTGCGAGGTCTGCAAGGTGGGTTCAAGACCTGCACCCCAGGGGCCCAGGGATGGAGTCGTAAAGCTCAGAAAACACTAGATTGCTAGAGACAGTTTCTGCAGATGACAGTTTTCTCTCATGTATAGATTTTTTTCAAACCTATAGTGCTGGCCAGCCCTAGTCTGCTACTGAGACTGAGTGCAGGTGACTGGAAAACACGGTGGTGCACAGAGCAGCCTGCATTTGAACCCTGGCCGTTGGAGGTTGTCCAGCCTGGACTGTTTCACTTGAAAGGTGGAGGTTCTCTGTACAGACGATGTACACATCTGTAGGTGCTCAGCAAACTGGCCCCCTCCAGGGGTTCTGCGTGATGGACTTAGAGGCATGTTGGTTTATGAAGGCGTGGGATGGTTCCCGGCAGGGATGGAGCATCGGGACTTGTCTCAGTTAGGAGTGGAGAGTTTCCCCAATACAAGGACCCTGGAGCATCAGACCCAGACTGTCCCAGGCTGTCCCAGTCTGGACTGTCATACCTCAAAGTCATCAGGGACGCAGGCATAGTCTCTCTTTCTGCCTTGCTCCTTCATGGGGCCTCATCCAGCCAGCTGTCCATATTCAACTACCATGTCAACCCTCCAAGTAGCAGGAAGGAGGAGGGACAGATGACTCTCCATGACTCTGCCCCATTCAAGAAGGCTTTCTGGAAACTTTAGTGTCATTTGCCGGAACTATTCACTTGGTCATGTGTAGCTGCAAGGGAGGCTGGGCCCATAACTCTGGCCCCTTCTTTCCGGCCAGAGTCTTTTATTTCTCAAGGATGGTCTTCCTAACCAAAGACGAAACTCACTTTCAGGTTGGAAGAGGCTCTGATCTTACTTCTTTTTGTTAATTAACTTTATTGAAGGAACGTTGCATCATACCATTGTATAGGCTGACAGCTTGCCTCCTTGTAAATCAACAAATGTGTATAATGCATTGAATTTACTATCGCCAGTCCAAGACTTTGGCCTTATTTTTGAGCCAGGGTATTTGCCTTTGACAGAAGGCTTTGGAAGGGGCTTTGGAAGGAGCTTTGGAAGGGGCTTTCCAGGGGAACGTGTGCAGGTCCAGGAGGCTTGTCTTTGGCAGTGTGCTCTTTAGTCCTCTAGGAAGGTCTCCCCCTAAGCCTTGTGTGTGAGACAACCAGAGGGAGGAGGAGGGCATCCAGGTGGAGGAGTGAGGACAAAGGTGAGTGCCCCTGGGCAGGAAGTGCTGACAGAGAGAGGGAGAGGGCCGCTGGTGCTGGGCAAGAAGCCAGCCTGGAGGACTCCAGCCCCCACCTCCAGCCCTTACTTGGGAGGCAGCGGTGCCATTATTTAGGGGAAACCAGCTAACCAGATAGGACAGCAAACTGGGGATTTATGTGGTGTGGGAACAGCTCGGGTTTCCCTCACTGTTTATCCAGCAGTATTTTTTAAAACAGAAACCAGCACTGGGGAACCACAGCTGTGAGTTACTGGCTCTGGCTGCGAGGGCTTGGGGGTTGGGGGGGTCTTCTCAAGAGTGCTTTGCTCTGCACTGGCCTGGAGGTTACAGAAGGAATGTGTCCCTCCCCAGCTGGGGTCCAGATGCCAACGGTGGCTCTGGGCAGGTCCCAGTTTGCTATCCCTTCCTTCCAAGTAAGGCCTAGCATCCCTGGTGGAGCTGTGGTGGGTCAAGGCCTAAAGCCTCAGAGATCACTCAGTCGAGGGGTCATGAACCCACATGGGGAGGAGCAAGTAAACACGAGACAGAGAAACCAGCTGGGAGGGAGACACTGGGATGCAATACAGAGGAGGGTCCCCACAGCTACTTGGCACTGGCTCATTTTGCCTTGCAGAAAATGGGCCTAGTTTTACCAGAATTTTCCTTTTTTTTTTTTTTTCAAACAAAATCATGATTTTAGATTTTAATCAGCTGTCTCTTGATTTCTAAATATAGGTTATAGTTTTGAACATTGCTGGGCATAATTTACTTCTCAAATTGCCAGTATGCAATCTCTTTTCTCTTCCCAGACGGCCTGTTTCCCATTTTACAGATGAGGAAGCTGAGGCCCAAGGAGGCTAGGGACTTGCCCAAGGTCGCACAGGTCGGTGTTGGGAAAACCCCCGGTCCAGGAAGCCTGTGCAGTGCCCACTGCCCAAGTGAGGCTTTGCTGGCTGAACCCTGGGTCTTGGCAAGCCAGTCTCAAGTGCTTGGAGCCTCTCTCCTTTGCACAGACATGACATTGACAAACATACCTGTAACGTATTTGATTCTGGCAATGGTCCTGAGGAAGAGGACTTGCAAAGTCACCGTTTCAGGAAGAGCTGGAGACAAGAGCCTCCAGTTCCAGGTCTATAACTTTCCATCCCCAAACTCTGTCATCCTTGGGGAACACAGCCCAAGATGGATCATCAGCTCCTCCTCAAAGGGAACAGTAAATGGATGGGATACTTGGGGAAACGAAATATTCTTCATAACTTCCAGTTAATTGAAAATCCATAGGTTATCAATTTTCCAAGCAAGAAATGAAATAGAGGGCATTCAAAGAGCAATTATACTAGGCATGGTTTAATCTTTCTTTGATGATTCTGAAGGTGCTTCGGGGGAATGTAATGCCGTTGAGCATCATTACGATACCGGTAATTACCGTGTAGGGCTGCGGGACAAGTTCTCCTTTCCTCCTGGCTGTTCAGGGTGTTCTCGAAGATGATCGCGGCAGGGCTGCTGACTGAGTCCATGTTCCACCCTGCTCTCTCCATCCTTGTTCCTTTCAGGTAGTGTTGGGGAGGAGCAGGGTCCGGGGGCGGGGGCGGAAAACCTTGCTGACCACACTTTCTCCTTTAAAATGGGAGGATGCTGACTCCAACTAGACTCACTGCACAAGAGTCCACTTATCCAAGGGCCTCTGAACTCACAGCATCCGTGCAGGAGGGAGCTTCTGCTCACAGAGCTCCCTGTTCATTTACCACGGAGGCATCTGAGGTCCAGAGAGGTTAGGAGCCTTCTCCACGGTCACACAGCCAGGAAAGGGGAATCTGGATTTTTCTGTTTCACTTTTTCCTGAATACCACACTGAGGCAGGAAAAGACTGTAAAAGTTGAAAGATTAGCATATGGTCACACAGGCAAGCAGAGACATATGGGGCCTCTCTGACTACAGACAGGAAAAGGTCAAATCTCCCAGCCTCCAGAGAAGGGCTGCCCAAGTCTGGGGAGGAGGTGAACCCTTAGTTCAGGGCACGGAGGAACCTGGGGTGGGGGCAGCTGAGACACCACTGTGAGCTTTATGGTTTCATGAATGTCAGAGCTTTTAAAAATGTGGTAATTTTGAGTGTGCGGCCTCCCAGAGTCTTTCTTCTTTTAATTGAAGAAATAAACAATCTCCCCAAAGGCATGCTTGGCCGAGGAGCAAGGCAGGTGCAGTGTTCAGTGAGGAGGGAGGCAACTTGGAAAGACTATCACGCAGAAGTAAAATGTCCCGGAAATAGAGAGCAAGTGGCCTTGCTGGCGTCCCGGGAGAGGCAGGTCGTGAGACGTACCCCGCGCGCACACACATACGCATGCGCACACCTCCTGCCTGGGCCGGGGGGAGGGGGGCATACATGCAGACCACATGTCACCCAAAAAGGGAGAGGCTAGTGCACCCGAGCCCTCATGCGTGTCCATGACAATGCTCTTAGAGATGCTATTGCGAGCACCTCCTTCCTCGCCATGTGGCAGAACCCCTGTCCTCTGGGCAGAGACAGGCACATGCGCGCGGCACAGCAAGCGCGACCCAGCTACTCCCATCCACGCACACAACACTGGACACCTGAGGCTGCCCCAGGACAGAAATAGCGCACGTCCCTCCTCCTCTCCGCACAGAAATACTGACCTTCTCAAGTGCCGTGAGGCACCATCGTGTCAATCCAAACTCTTACTGGACAGAGAGGACTTCAGAACCCTGACGCGCACCCGCACCCTGATCTCCCTCAAACACGAGCATGTATGCGGCACACGCACATGCACGCGTGCCTCGGTCTTGGCTAGTTTTGAGACCTGCCTGTGCACTTAACGTATTCAACAGTGACAGCGTTCACCGCTGAACTCCAAGTAGAGATTCCGATTTGTGGGTTTCACCCACTTCACGACTCCCACTTTAGCATCCAAAGAGTTAATGTCCCAGTTCCTGGGCCTTCAAGGCATCTCACACCCTGGTCAAGGGTCCTACCTTAGAGTCTCTGGAAGAACTGTAACCTACACAGAGAGGAAGAGGGAGAAAAACTGGTTTATTTAAGGTGGAAATATTTCGGCCCTGGGGATGAGCCGGTGGGTCCTGGCGCGCCATCTGGTGGTGATGATCAAAACCTCAACACGTTCTTTAATGAGTTCAGGCATGTGCTTCCATGCCCAAAGGCCCAGAGTGAGAGGCCCCGCTTCCTGACCCTGATCAGAATGATGGGGAAAGAAGAGATGAAGCTCCCATGGCTCCCGTAACCCCACAGATGCATACATAGAGGGCGGGAAAGAACTACCTGCAGATTACCAAATCCTCTCCTCTGTCTGTCCCAGGCTTGTCTGCCCCAATTTTTATTTTATGGATGGTGTATGGAAGATATGAGAAAATCTGTGATCTGGACAGCTGTTTCTCACCACAGGCCTGTGATATTTCCTTCCAGTAAGACATAGTGGCAGAGCTGGAAGGCAGATGCCCATATCTGCATTGTTCACACAGGGAGAGGCCCAAGAAAGCATCTGGGCTCATTCCTGCCACATGTGGGCATCTCTAATATGGAAAAGAGACCGCCTGTCCCATTAAGACCAAGGACCAGGCTTTAGGATGGAACATAGTGCCATATTTTGAGGGCTTTTTTGTTTTGCAAAATGCTGTAGTGGGTTTGAAATTGGTAATCTGCCTTCTTAGGTGAGCCATTAGGGTGGTCACTTCTTCCTCCTAAATTCCTTGGTGATGGCTGCAGGGGCTGACTCTTGGCCTGGTGTAACTGTCCATGGGGTATAGGGTTAGCTTGGTCAATAAACCCTCAATCAACGCTGACAGTGTGAGATTCTCTGATACTTCATTCATTCATCCCACAGTCATTCACTGGGAGCCTTCTCCACTGCAGGCATGGGATGACACAGCAGTGGTGTGGCCTGCGTGGGTGTGGAGATGGAGATGGGGGCAGGCAGGACTCAGGCTGTAGAATCACCATAAGGCTGCAAGATTGGGAGCTGCATGACCAGATCTCCATGTTGGAAAAAATATCTCTTTGATGGTGCTTCTAAGAGCCTTGCTATATTAGTAGCTTAATAACTGTCACACTTCTGAGAGCCAGCAGGTGGGTGGGGCTGGAGGGGTCACATAAGTCATCCTGGTGGAGCTGGCATGGCTGCACGGAGGAGAGGGGAGAGGCCATTAGGGACGGCACTTAATGTGCAGCCTGGGCAAAGGATGGCAGGAGATAGGAAGCATCACCAAGAATAAAGGCGCCCAGTTTTAGGAAAAATGGAAGGATCTCCATCATTTATTTAACATGCATTTATTGAGTCAGGCACTGTTCTAGCAAAGCTGTGTGGTCTGTTGAGGGGGGCACAGTGATGTGTCAGGCACTGGGGAAGTGTCAGGATGCTGGGTCACGGTGCCCACTCAGGAGTTCACAGGGGAAGACATTGAATTACGATTTGCTGTTGAAACTGGGTGGGGCAGTGGGGACATTGTCAGGCTAATTGTCCGGCAGGCCAGGGCTGAGGCCACATGCAGGATGCAGCAGCCTGGCCTGCTTTTCCAGCAACCAGCCTTCTCCAATAGGCTTGTCCATCAAAAATGCAGGAAATGCACAAATCAAAATCTATTTGAAGCAAATGTATTCTCCATGGGCTGCACATGCTGGCTGCTGAGAGACGAGAGGACAAGGAGGAATTGCTTGTCAGTCTACAAATAGGCACTGAGCAGCTGCATAGGAGAGCAGAGATGATGCCCCTGGCCTTGGAGCTCCTGCCGCTGTTCCAGGGGAGGCCCAGCCAGTTCTTGAGAGAGAGAAGACTGAACTTGGGGAGTGGAGAGGGGTGGGGACTGCTGTCCAGAGGGCAGAGGGCCCTGGGAAGAACGGAAGTGGAAGGTCCAGGGCAGGTGGGGCTGGAGCAGGTTCAGGAAGGAGGGAGCAGGTTTCTGGAGGCTGGAGGACAGAACAAATTGTGTGAGCAAGATATGCATGTGTGGGTTAGGAGGGAGGGGAAAGAACAAAGCTGAAAGGTGCATGTGGCATCCTCAAGTCAGGGCAATGGGGAACAGGAACAAGTAGGTTGGTTACAAGGGAAGGTTCTGGTGGCAAGCAGAGATTGGTCTTGGAGGGGTCCTGAGAGCCAGAATGGAGAACAGGAAAGACCACCGGAGTCTCAAGGACAACAGAAGGTGATGGAGTTGGAGGGGGACCGGTGAGACATGAGTGAGGTACAAGGACCCTGGGCTGCCCTGACAGTGGGCTGGGCAGGTAGGGCCCAGAGGGTGTGGGGTAGGGGAGAAGGAGGCAGTTAGGGGATGCAGGAGAGAAATGGGGAGCTGCTGCAGGCTGGGGGAAGGGAAGGCAGCAGGGAGGCTAGAGGTTCAGAGGACTCCGCAGGAGTCTTGTATCCTTTAATGCAGCTGTTCGGTCAACTATCTCTGGGATTTGCCATTGGGAGTCCACTCAGACTGGCAGGAGGCCCCTTGAACTACTGCACAGGCTCCCTAGGTCTGGAGGGGGGTGATGTCTCATAACATCAGGGGTCGGGGGAGCACCTGTGTGGGATCAGAGCAGTCCAGCCCATCCTGAGTCTCCTCACAAATAGGCCAATGACGTCCAGTGGGGGATGGGAGGGGGTGGGATGGACCAGCCTGGACAACTCTCCAAAGAGCAGCTGATGCTCTTTCTCTCTTGGGAATCAGAAAAGACAAATCAATCCCGGCCTTGCCCTCACTGGCTGTGTGACAGGGTCAAGCCCTGCGCCATCTTGGAGCCTCCTAACTCCCCCAGGCCTGTCTGAAGCAAATCCAAGAGGGGGCTGCTAATATTCTCTTCAGCGCTCTCTGCTTCTCTTGATTAAAAACCTTTTCCACTCCGTCAGGGATCCCCACTCCTTATGCCTCTGCGCAGTCCTCCCTTAGAGGGTCAGATTACAGTGAAGTCAGTGTGACAACGCCTCCGGAGTACCCCACTTTCTGGATGTAAGAGAAATGGCAAGGCAGTGTTTGACCTCCATCCGCACAGATTTTGGCTCCCAGGCAGCCTCGGAAAGAGGAACCGCAGATTCCTTCCGGCCTCCGTCTTTGGGGCCCCACGGCCTCAGATCGCCCTCTGCTGGCCGTTCTCGGAACGACAGCCCACCGAGCTTAGGTCTGTGGCGCAAATGTCTGAAATCAGCGGGAAACCCCACAGGTTGGTCCCACAGGAGTGGGGACTCGCCGACTCAGAGCCCCACCTTGCCCCTTTTTAGCTGCATGAGCCTGGGCAGCGAATTAACCTCTCAGAGCCCTGCCGTGAATTGGAATTACATAGGATACCATTTAGACAGCATTCCAAGCCTAGCAGGTGCCTCTTAAAGCAGCTAATATTAAAATTCCCATTTTAATATTAGGTGAGGTCTGAGAAGGTTCCTTATAAAGGTAAAATGATAACCAAATCTTGATGCAAGGCAATGGGTGCGTTACTCATCCATCCTGAGGTTGTGGGCCGTCTGGGGGCTCTTAGGAGACATTTATTCTCTTTTATTATGAAACTTTCCTTCCATTAATTTACTGCCTGTTTGCGGGGAGCTGACGGTGATGAGCAGGCATCCAGCAGGGAAGGATGATTCTCAACACACGTATCTCTCCTCTCCAGGAAGGCTTGCAGACCAGCCCTCCCTGCTTTTGAGAAGCGTAAGGGCCTGACCCTAATGGTTGGATTTGGCCTTTAACAGACCATCAAGCTATATAGTGAAAGAATACAGAGTGAAAGAAATGTGACTGTATGGGGTGGGACCCCAGGAGAGAGTGAGGGGAGTAAGCAAGGAGGCGCTGGTAGGATCCTGGGCTCAGGGGCAGTAGTCCTCAAGTCCCCTGCCTGAGTCAAGAAGGGATAGTGAGAGGGTGGTGAGGAGGGCCAGTAGGCACTGTTTGCCAGGGTCATCATCAGCCACCGCCCACTGGCTCTGCCGCTGACTCACCCAGCCAGCACTGGGTTGGGACAGTCCACTCTGTCTCCATCCGTGACCTACCCATGAGGTCTCAGGGCCCCCAGAACAAGACCTGGAGACCTAGGCAGGCATGGAGGGGAGTTCCCACTCTTGGGACAACAGCTCAGGGGATCACAATATCTAGTGACCCCACCCCCACCCCAGGTCTTCTGAGGGTCTTATTCCTGGACTGAGTCCCTGGCAGCAAGAATCTTGCCTTCACCTATTCACCTGAACTCCTCAGCAAGTAGTTCCACCCCAGGGAACTCTGGAGCTTGAGGAGGGACAAAGAAGAGAAGGGGAGAGAGAGTTTTTATGCTAATCCTCAGAGAAGAGGGAGGACAAGCCAATTTGCAGCTCCTTAACAGTTTGTCTCTCTATCTGGGCCCTATCAGAAGTAGCCTTCCCACCCCTCCTCTTCATTTCACTGTGGTTGGGCCCAAGAGGTTTTCTTTGAAGAAGAAAATGGCTGTTGGATAGAGGAAGACGCTGCAGGGGGAGGGGAGGCACAGGCCTCCTGCCCTGAGTATTAAAGTGATTTAGGAGTTGCACAGGTCACTCTCTCATGACTGAAAGCCACCCTAGAATGAAGGTTTGCAACTATTTCTAAGCAGGACTGTATGATGAGATAAAATAGCTCGACTCCTGACTATTAAGTCAGGAAGGCCATGGCCATCGTAAATCTCACTCTCTGCGGCCCCTCTGGTTCTCTGTGGAAGCACAGCCAGACAGTGCCAGCTGCTTTGGTGGGAAAGACCCTCATCGGGAAGGGTCCTCATCCCTCCTGCCTGAGGACCAGGCAGCCTTCAGTGCCAAGGGCAAGGTGGGCACTTGAAAGCCACCATGCGTGTTAATTTTTTTTCCTGGGTAATTTAGAATTCCTCCTGATGTATATCAGCCCAAACTCTCCACAATGACAAATTGACTTTGTTGTTTATGTGTCTGAACACTTGGGGCAGGAATCTTTATCGTCCCAAATCTAAATTTCCTCATCTTACAACAAAAGCAATAACAGCTGCCTGGCAAAGTTGTTTGTGAGGAGATATGAAATAATAATCATGGAGTGCCTATAAGTATAAAACACACCTGTGTCCTTTTATTACAAGTTCTAGTTCAAGTTCTGTCCCTTCTTCCTGGGAGGTGTTCTTCCACGGATGTCTCACTGGCCAATTCTTGACCATCCTCAAGGGCTTCCTCCCCAGGGGTTCTTCTTCCCAAGCACAGCTGATCTCCTGCTTCCTGCTGTGGCTGCACTTAGGACCCTTTGGTAGTGACTTCAAGGTTTAAAGGCAAAATGACTATGGTTGCTTTGTGCTTGAGGAACTAGGAAAGGAAAATGGGGTTTAGAGAAGATAGTGGTTAGGAGAAATTTCAGATGGAGGGATTTGGGATGAGAGGAGATGAGATTATTGGAGTTGGGGATATAGCTTCCTGTTCTGCAGGTATAAGGCCAGGCCTCAACCCACCTGGACACTAGGCCTGCAATTCTACTCATGGCCACTAGGAGCCAGTGATGTTCCTTGGGTAATGGAGATGGAGCTCATGAAACAGAAAGCATTGCTTTTTGAAAAATGCATCCCTTGTCTTAGCCTATGTTAATGAGGTTGGAGCTGAATTCTTGCTTCTGCTCCACCACCCCTGTGACTTCTGTCACTGTCACCTCCCACACCCAAGAATCTACCTGCAGCGATGTGCAAGTCTCTGGTGCTGGCCGTTCCTGCAGTCAGGAAAGCCAACTGAAATGAAAATGAGTAAGAGCAACACTACTCGAGTCTGCCTCATTTTTTTTTTTTTTTTTAAGTTCAATTATCCAGACTTTGGTACATTTGTAACAAGTAATGTGATACCTATGACATATTTCAAGATGATGTGTGGTGATACCGTAGTTCAGAAGCACTTGGTAAGACGTACTGAAAAGGGTGCTCTCTCAGCTCCCTTTTGCATCTAGGGAGCTGTAACTGTCAGGCTCTGTCCAGTTAATTTTCTAGAGAGGCCGCAGAGGAAAAGCGATTAAGAACACAACTCTGGAGCCAGACTGCCTGGGACCAATGTCTGTCTCAACTATGTTTCCACTCTGAGATTTTAGATAAGGCTTATCGTCCCTGTGCCTCAGTTTTCTCATCTGTGAAATGGGAATGATAATAGTCCTATCTCATAGGTTTGTTGGAGGTGTCAATGAGTTAATACATGTCAAGAGCTAAATCAGTGCCTAACACATGGCAAGGGCTACATCAGAATTAATTAACTCTTATTAATGATTAGAAAATTCCCCAAACTATCCCCTTATTTTTCATGTGCAGCAAAGGCTAGGTTCAAAGTGTTATTTTTAAAGATCAGAAGCGGAGAGATGGCTGGGAAAGGGTTAGTCAAAATAGAGCAACCAAAATAGATCCAAGCAGACAGGGCTGGCTTCATGGGTGGGTGATTTGTGCAGATCTAGGGCTCCACCCTTAGAAGACCCTCATGTTTGGTCTAATGCTCTTAAATAATTTATGAAGAAGTAGCCTCTGATTTGCATTTTGTGCTGAGTCCACAAATAATATAGCAGTTCCAGCAAGCAGCACCCTCTGGATGCAGATAACTCGTCTCCCTCTGCTCACCCTGTCCCTTCTCCCAACACAGGCAGGCCCCCCACCAGGGAGATTTGCCCTTGACTAAGCCTTATTTTTTATTTTAAAGGAAAGGTGCAGGCAGAAATGAAGGCAAGTAGGCAGGCAGGCAGGCAGAGAGAGGAGAAAAAGGAATTTACTTCTGTTATTTAGCTGTCCATCTTGGTTGTTCTCCCTGGCCCTGGGATTCAAATCCAGGTCCTGGGATGGATGTGGACGGCGCCAGCCAGGCTTACCCCTGAACCACCAGGCTGAGTCTTATATTTTTTCCTCCAATATTTTAATGAAAACATTCAGGTGTACCTCAGGTGATCTGGAGGGCAGGCTGCGACACCTCTGTGAGAGACGAGGGAGGTGATTCTTCTCTCCATTTGGCAATTCGGGAAACTGAGCCTCAGAGTTTTCCTCCAGGACCTGCCCAGGGTCCCAGAGTTTCAAGAGGCAGACTGAGGGACTGCTCCCAGGTCCCGGGGACCCCAAAACAGGCCTCTTTCTTTTGATCTCATGGTTGAGGGCACATTCCCTTGGGTAATTTGAGAGGGAAAAAAACCCAAACCTTCTCTGGAGGGAAAAAGAGGGTGTTTCTGAGAGTGTGGTTGGGGCCACAAGAATCACATTTCAAAGGACTGGAACTCATTTCTCTGCTTTTCAAGCTCGGGCCCAGAGCTCAGAAATGTGTGGGCTTCGGGCTCCTCGCAGCATCCCGCCCCCTCCGGAGTGCCACAGACAGGTGACACCTGTATTATTGCTAAGGGTTAAAAAGCCCCCGAATCAATAAAACCCATTAATGAGTGTTGGTACCTGGAAGACTGCAGATAAACCCCTTCTACTCAGTGAGTTCAATCCCATAAAACAGCGCTCCCCTTTCGATCCTGGCATTCATTTGATAGAAAATGTGGAGGATTTTTTAAAAGGTGACTTACTAATTGCCTGTAAAATAAAAGGCAGATGGAAGCTTTATTACAGATGAAGGAAGTCAGGAATATTAAGGTAAAATGTCAAATAACAATTGATTTTCCTCAGACATAAAGGGGCGATTTATGGCTTCCTAGTTACTACAAATGAGAAATTATTTGAAGTTCTAAAAAGTATGAGGCGAAATAAAGATTAAATAGAAGATGAAATCATAGGGCTGTCTCTGGGAGGTGACTTCAGTGCCCCTGGGGGGCCAGAATTCATGTGGCTGGGGGCCCAGGCAGCGGGTGTTTGGCATGGCGGCTTCAAGATTTAGAGGCGAGGTCTGTGAGGATTGCTGCTTTGTTGGAGGGATTAGGACAGAAGAAGGGGTTAGAGAAGGTGGCAGTTAAAGTTATTTCAGACAGAGGGATATGGAGTCATGGAGAGAAGGGATTACTGAAGTTGGGGATATCAGTCTTCTCCCCAGCTGGCGAATGTTGGGAAACTAAGAGCGTGAAGGAAAGGATTGGTTGGCTTCTTTGGGACTATGATGGCCTTCCTCCGGCAGGGCGGAGACCATGCTCGCTGGTCCCTAGACAGCAGGATTGCACAAACCCTCCTGGGTACAGCACTGCCCAAGTCAGGGCTCACCTGTCCTCCACATGGAGAGCCAAATGGGGAAAGGAAAAGAGAACTTACCTTCTGGCTGCCAGACCAGCGCTAAGGCCCATCTTCGCCTGGGGTCCCTCCAAAGCCAGGGTCAGACCAGGGTTCAAGGTTCATTTCTGAGAGGTTTGCAGTAACCGAAGAGGAGACAGGGAAGGAAGGAGGGGCAGGAAAGGCACTTTACCAAGGGTATGTTCTTAGGCAAGATGACCTGTGAGTGACTGGGGCTTCACATCACTGGGGAATCCCAGCAAACCACACCTCAAGTTCTTCCTGCCTGAAGGAGAAGGAGAGGAAGTGGAGGTGTTTAGTGCCAGCAGGGATGGGGCCACTCATTCTCTGGCACATCCAGGACCTCAGGGGCGGGAAGGCAGGTCCTCTAGTCTCCAAGATGATCCCTCAGGGGATCGGGACGGGCCACCCAGAGACTCTGTGTATTTACCTATTTCCTCCACTCCTGTCATGGGCATGCCAGAGTCTCACCCACTTTGTGGAAGAGACACTGGGGCTGCTAGAGTTTAAATAACTTTTCCTCACAAGGAAAGCTGCCGGATTTCAAAGTCTTTTCCACCCCATCATTTCCTAGCAGCAAGGCACAACCAGGGGAGCGCATTAAAAAGAAGCATCCTGGGGCCATCCTCAGAGTCTGCTGTGACGGGGGCATTCATGAGATGAGAGGGCTGCCATCCCCAGCCTTGTGTCTTGAATCCGAGTCCATAGCTTTTACAGCTTCACTTTAGCCACCTGAGCCACAGAGGGGGGTAGGGACATGCCCTGGATAAGCCACCAGCTGGGCTTTGAGAACAGTGGTGACATGCAGCCAGTGCAGCCTCTTCTTTACAACGTCCCACCACCCTTCCTCCTCTCCTTGCATCGGTTCCCCAGGGGACCCCCAATGTTTCAGAGTCACATCTCTGGCCCCTGGGAGCAGCAGCAGGAATGGAGAGAGGTGTCCCAACTGGAGCAGGAAAAGAGAACGGACAGCCTGCTCTCAGGATCCTGGGTGATGACAGGTGACAGGGGTGGTGACTGAGAACGGAGAGGCTGTGCAGAAATGTCCTGGGCAAGGCTGCTGCTTCCTCAGAGGTAAGAAGTGTCCTGGGGAGGGACAGGTGTGTGTGTGGCGACTTCTCCAGAGCAGAAAAACTGTGAGGGACCCACAGGACAGAAGACTCCACTGCAGCCTGTGTGACTTGGGGTGACCTTGGGGGTAGCGGTTCCTTTTAGCACTGTCTGCAGACACTGCCTGGTGCTTCTCTGGCATTAGCTTCTTTTCCTTTTGCTGCTCTAACAAATGACCACAAACAAGAAAAACACGACAAATGGACTCTCTTACAGTTCTGGCAGCAACGGTCCTAAAATCAAGGTATCCGCAGGCCGCGTCCCTCCTGGGTGCTGAGGGGCGAATCTACTTTCTAGCCTTTTCCAGATTCCAGGGGTCACTGTAGCCCGCAACTCTGGTTCTGCACCCTTTTGGCCTCTGGTGTCACTTTTCTGTCACCTGTGTCCCTGCTTCCTTTAGAAGGACCCTTTAATGATCTTGGATACAGAATGCTGCTCCATCTTAATGTGCCAGGCTCGAGGGATGTCTCATCTGCCTTCTTTTTTTTTAAAGGAAAGTTGCAGGTAGGAGTGAAGGCGAGAGGAAGCAGGCAGGGAGAAGCCCTTTATTTTATGTTGTTGTTATTTTGCTTCCCGTGACCCCCAGATGTGAGCCTAGGACCTTAGGATGTATGTGGACTTGGCTCTCAGCCAGAGGTGACAGACCGTTGTGCCACCGGGGTGCGCCTCGTTTGCCTGTTAAGGGAACATCGTCGCATTAGGGTGATCAGAAGGCCAACAACTTTTGGAGCTGGGAGTAAGGAACTGGGGGTCTTATCTCACATCAGCCTTAGGAATCTGGGTGACCTTGAGGAAGGCATGTTACCACTCTGGGCCTGGGTTTCCCCACTGGCTCAGTGGGGGAGACCCCTCCAGCCCTCACTCTGAGCTCTTCAGTGGAGAAGCCCTTAAGGGTGTCTAGAGTCGGTGCATTTCAGGGCCTGTGGAGTCTCACAGTGGGGGTGTGTGTGTGTGCATGTGTGTGTGTTTAATCTTCTACATTTGGATGTGGTCCTAATCCAATAAATGCTTAGGAGATTTCGATAGAATAGATTAATTTTTACTAGAAAAAAATATAATTGGTTGATGTTAAAGCGACTGCCCTGACAAATCTGCCTCGGCCGTATATCTGGAGAGTAAAAGACCCGACCCACTTGCACATAAATATGCCATCCTCCCCGCAGGCCCCAGCGAAGCACTCCAGGGAGGCTTCCCTTAGTGATTTATTCTTCATTAATAAGCTCTCTGCTATATTAGGATCAGATTTATGACTCTGCCTTTCCAATATTTCTGACATTTCATCTGCAAAGAATTACAAATGAAATCTTGAAACTTTGCCACTTCTCCCTGGTGATAACCAGGCCTCGTTTCCCCCGGGACGGGAGGCCCTGAGGAGCAGGCACAGAGGCGGCGCTCCAAGGAAGGGGATCCACGCACTTGACTTTGGGAGGCCACAGGTTTGCTAGCAGCTCAGGAGGTGAGCAGCTAAGCCTCAGAGGCTGTGGACCACAGCCTCTACCAGAGATATCTGTGACATGTCTTTGAGGCCCGTTGTGCTGCCAGGCACAGAGATTCACTCATTCACTCAGCAGATGCTCCCCAGCATTTACAAGGTGCCAAGCGCTGTGTGTGTTGCATGATGCTTGGATACAGTTAAAAAAAACAAAACAAAACGAAGAAAGGAGAGGGTCCTGACCATCATGTGGGCGATGTTACAGGGAGGTAGAGGGGTGTCATGTCCGAAGAGAATTATTAATAAGGGAGACACATACATATTCAGTGTATTTGCAGGTGATAAGGGCTGTTGCTGAAAGAGGAGTGCAAGGGGAAAGGTGTGGGTGGGGCAGGGTGGTGGCAGCATCAGTGTGGGAACAGTGTCATCTCCCCATAGCTGCTACCCCGCTTCACACAGGAGCAGAAGGGCTGCAGGTGGATAAGTAGATATGAGTGACACACAGGGACAGGGAACCAAGTGCTGTCTCAGCACAGGACCTGCTCTCCTCAGAAGACGTGCACAAGAATCTCTCAGGAATCTTAAAAATGCTGTCGCCTGGGTCCCGCCCCAGAGATTCTGGGTGCATTTTGTGACTTGTGGTGCTCACAGGGTCCCCTGTGATTCTAGTGTGCTGCAGGCCACCGGCCCGAGGCCGAGGCGCAGCACTGAAGCCAGAGAGCTGTCTGGGAGCGCTAACCCTGCTTCCTGCCCTTCCTCGCCTGCAAGATGTGGTGAACAGATTTACCCCTGTGCTGTGAGAGGAGGCACAAGGGTGATGGTGGAGAATGTTCCAGGTCCCTTGCCCCGACCCCAGCCCAGCCCCCTTGACCCCTGAGTCACAGCTCTGAGGCCACCTGATTGGAGATACCTAGCTCTCCCGTGGTGGATAGAGATGAAGAAAGGGCAAAGGGCAGAAGGGGTTAGGGAGAAGGGTGGCACAGGACAGGAGGCTGGGTCACGGGAGAAAGCGCACAGGGCTGGGAGGCACAGATGCCCTCAGGAAGGGGCTGTGGCTTGGGGCGGTCATGACTGACCCAGGCCGCTGAGAGAGCATGATGCCAGATGCAGGAGGTTAGGGCTCCATCACTGGGCAGAGCACGTGCTTTGAAACCTACTGCTGTGGCAGCTGTGGGAAGTACCCACCCAGGTGGGGACGAGGAGGAGGAGGGCTGGGGAGGCCAGTGGGTGACAGATACACCCACAGAGGTTGTGGGGGCTGAAAGAATGAATCAGAGGGAGGGGCCGGGACTAGGAGACAGTCTGGTCGGAGGGTGAAGGTGCTCAAACCTGGAGCGAGGAGGGGAGGAGCTGCCCGCGCAGCACTGGGCAGTCCTAACAGGTGGTGAAACTGAGCACAGAGAGGTTAAGTAGCCTGCCTGAGATCACCCAGCTAGCCTGTAGGTCTAACTCCAAAGTTGCCCAGATTTTGCCCATTGTAAGAAATACTGGGAGTTGGTTGCAGGTTAGAACCCTCAAGGTTCTAAGTCAGAAGGCCAGGAGCTCTCTGCTTCATTCCTGCTCACGCTCATGTACAATGTGGGTGATCGCTTATCTCTGCCACGCAGCAGCCATACACAGCCAAGTCCAGACACGAGTAAAAATAACACCGATCCCAGCTAACACTTAATAAGCACAGTCAGGGCTGGCTCTAGGCTAAGTGTTTTATACATACTATGTCGCTTAACCCTCACAGCAACCCATGAGGAGGCTAACACGTGACAGAGGAAGATTAAGGCCCAGAGAAGTTGTGTGACCTGCCCGAGTTCACACAGCAGGAAGGAACAGAGAGTTAGCCTGTTTCTTCCCTGAGTCTCACTTCTCCTTACCACTCCCTTAAACCCCATCTCCCAGCGGGAGTGTGGTCTAGCTGGGCACTGCTCAGCCTGAGAAGTTTCAGCTTTGGGAAATCTGTCATGTAGAAATGCACCCAGAACTGTGTGCCTGTTAGGGGATTTTTGAGACATGCCCACATTAACTATTTTCCATCGAAGTGCCTGCCCCCCGTGTACTAAGAACCTGCCCTTGCAGGCTTTGGTGGGGAGAATCGAGGACTTGGAGTTCTGACTCTCGGAGAACCTGAAAATAGGAGCCCTTGGTGCTCTTCACACAGGCTCCGAGCCCCGGCGGCCCTGGCATTGTGGAGACGATCATCCTGTTGTGGGGCAGCTGTCCTGTGTGTCCTGATGTTCAACAGCGTCCCCGGTCTCTGCTCACTAGATGTCAGCAGTACCTGCAGACATTGTCGGATAACTGTTGGGGACACAAAATCACCCCCTGTTCAGAGCCACTGCATTAAAGGGGAAACAAGACTGTATCCTCTACTCCTGGACTAAATGCCTTTGACATTGATCTGAAATGACTGCTTCCATTCCACTTTAACATTTTTTAACCAGCTGCAACCTCATTTCCTAATAAAGCACAAATCAAATATAAGCGAAGGCTAGATTTCCTTTTGTAAATAATGTCTAATGGGCTTAGTTTTGTCAGCCTCCTAGAAAAGCTCTGGTAGGCTCAGACAGAAGTGAAACACGAGTAGGTGGTGTGGTGACTGAGAAGTGCAGCCGGCACCGCTTAGCAAGGTCTATGCCTGGGGTTCTGAGTCTGGCTGCAATAGTCCCACAGTCCTAAAATGCAAACTCCCCTCCCTCACCCTGAGGGTTTCATTTCCAGGTGGGAGGTGGCACCTTGTGTTTGGAAAAACTCTACAGATAATTTCTATGACCATCCAAGTCTATAATATTTATGATACAATATGCCACGATGTGATGCACTACACTAAACTATACTGGACAGCACTACGATGTAACACAATTCACAGATCCCTTCGCCCTCTCTGGAAATTAAGCGTGAGTTCCGCTTGGTGCAGTTCTCCAACTAGCCACCAGATGTCGCATTTCAGCCACAATTCCTGCCGATGGCCCCGCAGAGGGCAG
The DNA here is from genome assembly GCA_004363575.1 of Solenodon paradoxus. NCBI lineage: Eukaryota > Metazoa > Chordata > Mammalia > Eulipotyphla > Solenodontidae > Solenodon > Solenodon paradoxus. The sequence continues at coordinate 205,222 of RJWH01002179.1, forward strand.
GTGCCTTTAGAAGAAGGATGACCTTTCCTGTGGACAAATGGACAAATGGACAAAGGTGGAGCCATCTTGTCTCCATCTCCGTGCACGGCCTCTTCACAGATGTGCACTGTCTCTGCCCCAAAGCCTGTCATCTGACAAAAGCTGAGATCTACTAACCAGTCGCTTTTTCTAGCTCCTAGTGTGTTTGAAACCACATAAGGCAGAATTATTAGGGCTGCAAGACACCTCAGAACATCTAGCATAGTGGGTTTCAAACTTTTTTTTAAATAGTGTTATCACCATTGGACAAGTTTTCTACTCTCGCTGCCTCATACCTTACCTTCTTCTGTAAAAGGGGATATGAATATACCTGTGTACCACTGTTCTGAGGACAAAGAGAACACATGCATGTCACGCACACAGTTATGCACTCAACGTACAGAAGTCTCGCTTATAGTTTTGCATCTGCATAAACTGGGGCTGCTAAGGGAAGTGATTTGCCCACAGTTCCACGGAGAGATAATGCAGGATCTGGGGCACTGCTCAGAATCCCTGATTCTCACCCTACCATTATTTTCAGGGCTCTGATTCCTCCTTGACGGAAAAATCAAAACCCCAGAAGATACCACGAAGAACAAGAAAAGAGAGCTCTGGAGGCTGTGAGTTCTAGTTGAAGTTGGAAAAAGGTCTGCTCCTGACATGAGGACAGAGTAGTGCGTCCACGCTGGGCTGGTCTTTCTCTAGTTTGTGGGTGAGGATGCCTGTGCCCCCCACCCCGAGGCCATGAAGAAACAAAGGCTGTGCCTCCCACCAGCACAGTGACCATCCAGCAGAGAGGCCAGAAAGACACTGAAGCTTGTCAGATGTCATCACTCATCAGATCAGAGCACCCGGAGGACCCTTCCCAGTCCCTAAGAGAGGGGGCCCTGGAAGGGTCTCAGGAGTCTGAGACGTGACACCACACTCGCCAGGGGCCTGAGTCTGGCTGTGCTGCCACTTGACGCTTGGGCTTGGCCTTTGTTAGATCTCCTCCTCATTTATAAATGGGCGAGTTGGAGGAAATCACTGGGGAGACCCCTCTGGCTTTCCCAATCCTTCCATGTTAGTCGTGTCCTTCTTGATTTAGCGAGCAGTGTCCACGAAAGGGTTAAGCAACCTCCCAGGGCGACGGTCCCTCTCCTTTGGACAGGAAAGGGGTGGTGGGGGCCTGGGGGTGGGAGGCCATTACAGGGGGTATCTGCTGTTGGTGGGAATGATCATACTGATTTCCTAGACACACATTTGTCCCCTCTGCCCGAGCCGTGCCTGTAGTGTCCTCCTGAAGACCGATGAGCAGGAGAGCGACTCGGCCCTGCTCTGAAATGGATACGCTGGTCCCACCCCCTCCAGGCTGGTCTCATTTGCCTTCTTCATTTTTAGACACATTCCAAACTTTTCAGCAAATTACAGTGTTTGCCAACTGGCCGTCTGGGCCCAGGAGAGACCTATTTATAGCGCTGCTGGGCCGCCGCCATCCCTGAGCAGCCTGTAAGCAACTGGGACCGAGTGGCGGGGAGCCGGCTCCTGCACGCAGGGGAGAAGCTGGAGCTACTGGACCGGGTGGCCAAGACGGGCAGCCCCCAGCAAGGCCCACTGCAACATCTCCACCCAGGACCCTGGGGATGGCCTCCACGCCCTGCACCCCAGAGGTCTCATTGGAGATTCTGGGATCCCAGGAGACAGAGATGCTGCTGTGACCACTGAGTAGAGTTGAGGTTGAAATGCACCATGGCTGGTGCTGAATGCTGCCCCACCTCACTTCATTTGTCTCCTCCCTCCCTCCCTTCTGGCGCCAGAGTGTCAGGTCACCTTGGTGCGCCTTGATGTTCCCATCTGCACAGAGGGCTGATCTGAGCTCTAAGTTTCCTTCTAGACATCGTGTGAGACCCACAGTGTCGAACACACAGCAGGCACTTATAAATGTGCTTGTATGCCCACCCTGCCCGGTGCTGGGTGCTGGGGCACACAGAGGTGTGAGAGATGATCAGATGTGGCCCTTGCCCAGGGGAGGCTCAATTCCCCACGGGACGGGGCCGCAGAGCAGGGCTGTGCCCAGGAGACCAGCACGTGCAGATGCCACAGTTTACAGGAGATTTGTGGCTTTGCTGTTTCCCTGCCCCCGAGAGGGAGGTGAGTGTGGGTGCCTGTGCACATCTCAGAGAGGCTGAAGATCTGGCTGGAGCTCACACAGTAAGTGGGGACAGGCTCCCTCGTGTCTTTTTTACTCTCCATTTTAACTCATTCTCTTGGATTTCCCCGGCGCTGGGTTTTCCCTCGATGTGTCCACTAAGAACTCATTTTCATTCCTGCAGGCAAGCAGGCAGGAAAAGAGAGAAGGAAGCATTTAATTTGATTCTATTTATTTTATCTTGGTTGTCTCCCCCAGCTCCAGGTCTTGAACCGGGGACCTTGGGCTGCTGGCAGACTACATCATGTGCACTAAACTGCTAGGCCAACAGAACGTGCCAAACTTGATTTTCTTGTCTTCTCTTCTCTCTTTCCCACTGCTGGAAAACTATTCCAGTTCCCAGGAAGGGCTTTGATTCCATGCTTTTCCCCAAAGCTCATGCTCAAATTTCTGTGCGGTCCTTGGCACAGACTTCATTGCCTCTCTCCCTGGGGCAAAAAGGTCGCCCGACTCAGCTAGGAAGGGCTTTGGAAGATCAGGGATACCTTAAAGGTTCTAGTCTAATTATGTCATTTATTTCCTTTCTTTTTCTGTGTTTTTCACATTTTCCAAAATGAGCCCATACAACTTTTATAATTTAAAAATTGCAAATCTTCATCTAAAAGGACACGAAGCAAGGTATGATTAGTACCCTAGGGCCAAGTGGCAGCCAGGTATTGATCATGAGGCCCTGGCGTGACCCAGCTTGGAGGGAGGGCCAAGGAAGGAGAAGTATAGGTGGGCAGGTGTCCTAGGGCACGGCAGGCACTGCCCGTGAGGACACAAGGCTGAAGGGGCTTCTCTGTCTTTCAGACAGTAGGCCCTCAATGAATACCTGCCGATCTCAAGGCAAAGACCTTTAGATCCAAGTGAGCTCCTGAGGCTGGGATAGGGTATGAGGGTTCAGCTAAGTGTGGGTGTGGGGGGGTATCCACTCAGGGAACAAAGGGGAGCTGAGCCCCAGGTGAAGAAACCCTCAGTGCTGGGCCCAGAAGGATTCCTCCATCCCAGGGAGAAGAGCGCCACCCAAGGTAGGTGCTAAAGGGTGCCATTTTAAAATCAGCATTTGAGGAAAATGGAGCCGAGTCATTGCTGACCTGTGAACGTGAATGGACTCCAGGAGGGGTCTAAGGAGCCCCTTCCCTGCTGATGGACTCTGTGTAAGCCATGCCCAATGTGAGAGAACCCCCTAGAACATCCCAACAGGGAGCCAGTGATGCAATGCACAGGGTCTCAGACAGGAGATCTGGGGCAGGAGAACTGGGAAGTGCTCCCACCTTGGGAGCCAAGACAGGGCTGACTGGGAGGAGAGGAAAGCTAAGACTAAGTGTTGGGGAAGGTCCAGTTAGGTGTGGGGAGGGGAGCAGAGAAGTCAACAGGGGGTGTGGGAGAGTTGGGAGGGAAGTCGGGACAGAGAAGAATCACAGAGACAAGGCAGGGAGACCCTCAGGGAAAGGCAGGAGAACGTGGGCTGAGAAAAGGTCCAGGATGCTACCTGAACATGACTTACACGGGTCCTGTCCTTACACAACCCAGGAGGGCTCCGTCAGCGGCCCAGCACCCCCACTCTGCCTGTTCTCCAGCTCCTTCGTCAGACTGCTAGAAAGAAGTCATGCTAGATGATGTGAATCAAATGCTATAGCCTTCCCATGGGATCTGGCCCCTGCCCACTCCCTAAACCACCTCCTGTCACCTCCATCCTGCCCCTGCTGGCTCCTTCTGCTCTGGTCACACAGGCCTGCTCCCCAGAGGTTCATTCCTGCCTCGGGACCTTTGCATTGCAGTTTCCGTTGCCTGAAGTTCCCTGCCTGAGATAACAAACGCGACTCACTCCCCGCTTCCTTCAGGTCTCTGCTCCCTTATCACAGTGCCTTCCTGGCTGCCCTATCTACTGGAGCACTCGGCACCCTCTTCCTTGTTCCCGGCACTGTTTGTTTCCCTGCTCCTATCACCACCTGACATCACATACTATCAGTTGATTGTGCATATTCTGTCTCTGCCCATCTAGTCAGCTACGGCTGAAACCATGCTGTGTAACAAACCACCCAGAATGCAGGCCTCAAAGCAAACACTGTTCTGATCAGTGAGTGTGGGGGCTCCAGGATATGCTCCATTCAGGTCTGCTCCAAGTATTTCTTCTTTTTCCACAGACCGGGGGCTCCCCGGTCTCTTCTAGAGAATGAAAGGAACCTAGAAACCAAGCCAAATGTCACAGTACATTTGAGGACGGTGATGACACGCCACTAACTTTGTGCTGACGGAGTCACCAATGTCAGGTGTGCTCATGTGTGGGGAAGGCAGGTAGGGGAACTCCTCTTTTCTTAGCAACAATCCAAACCATGACACCCCCCTACAGAACACAAACACATAGCAAGTGTGCAGTAGATGCTTGTTAAATGAATATGCAAACTAGCCACTTAGCATACAGATGACAAGTCTGTCCCTCTCCTCCCAGCTCCTGTGCCAGAAGGGTTCACTGTCTCTGTACCTGGGGAGTGGCTGCTCTAACAGGAAGTATGGGAGCCTCCTGTCTCCCTGGCGCGCCCGGTACCTTCAAGAACAAGTGCATCCTCTTCTTGCTGACCTGAACTCCCATCCCCCAAGGACCCTTTGCAAGAAGCTTCCAGGACTCCTTCAGCTTAGTCAGCTCTTAACCTCTGCCCCCCCATCACCCCAGGCTTGATCTTGTTTTCTGAATGGACCATAGCTACACCCCTCTTTCCTGACCATGGGGCAAATCCCCTGGAACCCTGACAACTGAAGTTGGACTGAAAAGAAAAGATGGGGCTATCAAGGATGGTATTGGACAATCAGTGGGATTTGAAAATGGGCTGCCTATTAGCTCATAGCACTGCATTGATATTGAATATCCTGATGCTGATGATCTGTTGTAGGTAAGAGCATCCTTGAAATATCTAAGGGGAAGGTCACGAAAACTGCAACTTGCTTTTCAATGGTTCCTAAAAATGAATGATTAAGAAAAAATATCGTGTACGTTATATTCGGTATATACAGCATAGTAGGAAAGAACTAAAGAAAACGAGTCAAAATGTAAAGAATGAGTGGGTATTGGTGAAAGATATATGGAAGTTAATAATATTTTTTTGCCTGTTTTTGTAGAAAAGGTGCAGGCAGGAATGAAGACGAGTAGGCAGGCAGGCAGGCAGAGAGAGGAGGAACAAGCACTTTTTAATTTACTTTAATTAGTTGTTCACACTGGTTGCTCCCTTCCCACCGACCCAACAGGGACTTGACCAGGGGAATGTGGCTTGGTCTTCGGAGGCAAGTGACCAAATGGCTGCTCCACCAGGGCAGATATTCTTGCCTGCTTTCTATAAAATTCAAAGTAAGTCTAGTCATAAAAGCAAAAGCCAACAGATGGAGCCTTTCAAGCACTCTCTGGGGGAGCTGGGTACCCCACTTTTCTGTCTCCTTGTTTTCTCTCAAGTATCCCCGCCCCCACCCAGTGTTAATAAACACCTCAGCAATGTGCTCTCTCCCCTGATTTCATCGCCTGGCAGAGGGACTGTGGCTTGTGGCGAGCTCCGCAGCCAGCCACAAGCAGAGACAAGGGTGGGGGCCAGACATAGGGCTGTGGGGGTGGCAGGGGCACCCAGCAGCCCTACCACCTTCCTGTTTGTCAGCTAGGTGAGGCTGTGGAGGGCAACAGCAAGTGGGTCACTGCTCAGTCTGGCGACAGCTGCCCAATCAGCCTGGTCAGGTCTGTGCAGCTGGAGTGGGAGGCTCCCCCAGCTCCAGAGGAGGAGCCCCGCTCCTGAGAACTGAAGCAAATGCTCTGGCTAGTCCAGCTTTGAGTGTCCCCTGGGGACACATTCGTTTACTCTACACAGCAAACCTAGGAACACCTCTTCTTATCAGACCCATTTTGCAGATGAGGAAACTGAGGCACTTAGAGTCATTAAGTAACTTCTTTAAGTTACTGGTCAGTGACACAACCAAGTTTTTAATCTCTTAGCCTTTATGCCATATTGCTAAGTAATTTGCATTAATAGATACTATGTATGCTTAATGGACGTGTAATGATTAAAAGTCACAAGTAGCAAGAGTTTCACTGCTGCCCGATTCACCTCCTTGAACCCCATCAATAAGTGTATGCTCCCTGTGTAAAAGCATCCATTAGCTCCCACTGACAGTTTAGAAAGTAGAAATCCTTAATCCTTTGTACCAATTCCTCTTTCCTATCTAATTTCCCACTTCTCCCATCCTGCCTTCTTCTGGTAATAGTCCTTTCCCATCTGCTTTACAATCAAATTGGGGGCGTGCTGACACCACCTCCTGCCTATTCTGTTCCTCTCTCTCAGAGCTCAGCTTCCCCGGCAGTAAAATGGGTGGTGATGAAGCTTACAGCAGGGGAGGTCTTTAGGAGCATTCTCTAGGTGGTAAAGCTAGCTGCGTTCTGCTTGTTCTGCATGTCCCGAGCAGACACAGGAATTGGTTTCTCCTCATGCACGGTGTCACTGGGCTTCCAGTGACTGAGATGGGCGACTGAGCACCGGTCTTAGAAGATGGTCACAAGGCCATCTTCTGTATCTCTGGAGCTTTCCCAGTCACCCATCAGAGTCGGCCGAATGAATGAGTGAATGAGAATTGTGTCAGAATACACGTGGAGACATTGTCTTATTTCAGTCATTGTTACTTCTACCAGAAATGCTGGCATCTGCCTGGGCCCTTGTTTGTGACTTAATGTGACCGCAGGACTCTCTTTTAACTGAAGAGCGAGCAGAAAAGCTACAGGCCTGTGGGACTTTTCATTCAGAAGCAGGGAGATGACTTTTTCTGAAGAAAATGTGAAGAAAGGTGGGAAACAAAAATCAAGCTGTTGATTCTAGCGTCCAGCATCGCTACCATCACAGAGGTGACGAGTTGTGGAGCTCAGAGTTCTAAAACTATGCGGGGAAGGCCTCTGAGGGCAAGTGAGGGTGTGTGGTGGGCAGGGGGCCTTGCTGGAAAGTGTGAATAAACCCCAAGAGCCTTTCCAATCTGTCAGTCCCAATTTCTAGGTCTGTCTCCCGTTTCTCCCAGAGGCTGCTACACATGTGAATTTGCCCCCCAATTCCTCCCTCCCAGGCCCCATTCATGGGAAGGAGACTCCCTGAAGAGCAAGCCAAGCCCTGCTGGGTCTGGAACCAGATTCCCATCTGCGGGGTGGTCTGGGCAGTGGCCAGCCGAGGAGTGGTAATTACTGCTGAGGTACAGGGAACTCAAGTGGGGCCCCCGAGACCCCACATCCATGTGGACAGTGATGGCCTTGGACTTGGATAAGATGGTGTCAGCAGGCGCCCGCCCACCCCCTGCCAGGTTCCCAGGCCCCTGGAGGCCCCTTGTAATAGGAGTCACTTGCCCTATAACCAGTGGGTGACCAGGTTTTTAATCTTGGAGGCCCCTTGGATCTCAGCTGGGAAGTGGGGCTTGTCGGATGAGGAGGGGAGGGCCTGTCTGGGGATGCCAAAGGGCTTCTCAGCAGAAGGGGTATCCCGGAGCAATAGGTCTCCATTCCAGAGCAGCCCCCCACCCCCACTCCGTCCCTCCTCCCAACACCCAGCAGTTGACAGGAATGAATGCCTGACTTTGAAATCTGGGTGGCCTCTTCTGTTCTCACTCAGGTGCACATCAAGTTGGGGGACCTCTTTGCTGGACACTCATCCTCCTTCCTTCGAAGCTTCCTCTCTGGCTTGTTGCCTGTTAGTGGCTTCCCTGCAAAAACTCCGCCTGTGTCCTGGCTCTCAGGAGGTTGAGAATAACACTGGACCCAAACCTACCTTTTTTCTCTACCACATTTGCTGTGTGACCTTGGGCAAATCACTTCCCCTCTCTGGGCCTGGTTTTCAACAGGACAGACTTGGAATTTTTTGAATATCCATTTTGACACACATGACCCCTACCACCCATGCCAACGACCCTGTGACAGTCTTCTTGTTCTCAGTTTTCAGGGGAGAGATGAAGCAGGTGACTCTGGTCGGTTGGCCCAGCCCCAGGCTCTGAAGCCGGGTCTCTGGCTCCCACACCTGAGCACTTTCTCCTGTGCTGTGACCTCCAGGTGATCCTGAGGACATCTTCCAGACTGAGATGGAGCGCTGAGGTTTTAGAACCTTGCATTCTCATGTTTTCTCCAGGGATTCACTGCCTGACCCCCTTTCCATGGAAATTATGCCTCCCAGCAGATCTTTCTCAAATGTTCTCAAATGTGCAAGTCCCCAAGAGCTGGACCTTTGAGCCTCAGTTTCCTCCTCTGTAAATTCAACTTGCTAGAGTCAATAAGCTAAGACAATACTTCCTAGAGAGGTCACCATGTGAACCAGAGCCCAGCATCCTCACAGAGCTTTGTTTGTTTATCATTATCTGTTTCCTTGCTAGACTGCAAGTCCTCAAAGGCAGGGGCTTTATCTGGTACATTCACTGTTTTATCCCAGTGCCTAGACCCTGCTGGTACATACAGCTCTCAGGATGTATGTGCTCAGTGAACGAATAAATGGATTTGTGACTGTAACACAATGACCATTTCTGGAGTGTTCGCTGCATGCCAGGCACAGTTTTCACACCTCATCAGAAAGGTACAGTGAGACCCATTTTACAGATCAGGACACTGAGTCATACTGAGGGTAACTAGCTTGTCCCATGTCCCACCGTCTGGCTTTGAATCTCGGCAAGCCTGACTCTGGTGCCCATTAGAAAGCTTTATCAACTCAAAAGTGCCCTCCAACTCCAGTGGCTTCTATCAGCATGCCCTGCTGCGGGCTGGCCCCCTGACCCTGGTGGAGCCCTGTGCACAGCTGGTCCCCTCTAGGCCTCTTGCTCTTGCCAAGGGAAGCAGCAGGGCAGCCCCACAGGAGCCCTGTGTAACGACCTGGATCTTTTCCCTCTCGTGGGCAGGGGGCCAAGTGGAAAACAAACACTTTAAAATAAAAGCCATATTAAAAAACAAAACCAACTTTTTGCCTTAAAATATTGTGAGCCAGGGGGGCAATTAGCAATTATGCTGTATTTTATTATGAGAAGATGGAATTCTAATTGGACTGATTTGAATTCCACACACCTCCACAGATTGTTTTGGGAATTAAGGTATCAGTTGTATCAGTAATTATGGTTGACCATGAAATTACCCCACCACAGAAAACTGTTCAATTGTCTGTGACGGTGCTTAAATTTAGCCCAGACCCATGTCCTATGAAGACTGCGCAAGTCAATACAAGCCACCAGGAAACCACTGGGTGCCGTGTGCCAGGCACTAATTAGGGGTTGAGGTTTCCAGAGTTTTACCTGAGACGGCAAGGACAAGCCCTGGGCTGTGGATGCTCATGTGGAGGGCCTGGATGCCCCCCAGAGACATGTTCTTCCACCTTGCTCTGCTCTGCTGGGCCAATTCCTGAGCTGCAGCGGGCACCCTGCAAACTAATGTGGTTTCAGCTGATGGAGCACAATTTGGGGAGGTGTGTTGGCAGAGAAAGAGCCCCAGAGCAGTGAGGGACTGTGCATGGTTCAGGGACATGGCAATCAGATGCATCTGGGACTGGGTCCCTGCACACTTAATCCCTTTGAGCCTCAGTTTCCTCATCTGTCAAATGGGTATATCACCTGACTCATAGGTTGTGAAGCTTAACTGAGAATCATGTTGGTGACAGAACTATCACTTCCACCCTTGCAACATGCCAGCCATATGCATTTATCTTTTGTTTTGAAGATGAACCTGTGGGTTAGATCCAAGTGCTATGTTGGCAGGACTGTTGACTGCAAGCCACAGACCTCGTTTCCAGCTAACTTAGTCAAACTGGGAATTTGTTGGAAAGGCAAGGGGTTCCTCGCAGGATGGAAGGGAGGCTGGAGCAGAGAGGACTGAGTAAGTGTCAACTGGTCTCTGGAACATGAACATACCATGCCTCCTGGCTTCATCCAGTGAAACCAAAAAGCTCTGCTCACTGGCCCTGGGTCCCTGGGTCCCTCTATGAAGACCCCATTTGCGTTGGAGAGCCCCTTGGCCTTAGAGCAGGGCAGCGAGAGGAAGTTCCCAAAGGGTCAGCACGATGATTTTCTATTCCTTGTCACAAGAGGTGGGAATGGCGGTGGGCACAATGACTGTCCTTATTTTACGGAACAGAGCTGTCCAGTTACTTGTCTAAATTCACTCAACCAGTGAGTATCAGAGGTGGGACTTCAATCCCTGCCTTCCAGTCCCAATCTGGACTTTTCCCGGGCACGGCCGCACATCGGCATTCAGTGACTGTGTGGAGGGGCCCTGGCATGTTTGGCTCTGGGGGTCCAGTGGGTAGGAAAACCTCAGGATATAGGGTCCACCGCCCTCACTCAGCTCACAGGACTGCAGGTCAGTTTATGAGTCTCTTGCTGCTCTGTGTGTGAAGCAGTCGTCACCTGTCAGGATGAGATGGGAGGCAAGGCTGAGTGTCAGCACTCTGCTTTTGGGAGGCAGATGTTCAGGGGTTGTTTTGATGCTGTGAAAGGCTCCCCCTTCCACACCTTGGCTTCCGCCATTTCTCCCACCTGGAATGATGTCTCCCGTCCAGGTTTTACAATCCTACACCTTTTTTTGTTTTTTTGGAAAAGTACAAGCAGGAATGAAAGTGAGAAGAGACAGGCAGGAAGAGAGAAGAGACAGAAGCACTTTATTTTATCTGGCAGTTCATCTTGGTTCTCATCCCAGTCCCGAGTCTTAAACCTGGGTCCCTGGGATACACAGCCTGCACTCTCGGCCGAAGGCAGTTGACCAAACCCCTGCTCCACCAGTGCACACCTGCTATGCCTTCTTGAAAGCTGGACCCAAATTCCACCTTATCAGTGACGCTTTCCCAAGTCCCCACCTGGACAGCCCCCTCATTCCTCTGGTCCTCCCAGGTCTGCTGGCATGGCCCCAGCTGTGCTCTGCAGGAGTTGTTTTCACACCTGCCACCTGCTGTGAGAGGTTTCACCTATCCCAGCCCGCAGCTTGGCGTTGAAGCCAGGAGACAATCCGGATGTGTGTCAAATGGAGCAAGACTGTTTCCCCCCAACTTACAGTACTCATTTCATGTCAGATACTCCCTAAGCCATCTTCTCTAATCCTCTCAACCCTTTGACGGGTCGTTCTGTCTTTCACAAATGCAGAGACTGGGGTCGGGAGAGGTTCCATGGCTGTCCACAACCATCTGGCTATGAGATATGGCGCTGGCATCGATGCCTGGGCAGCCTAGCGCCACAGTCCAAGCTTGAATCCAGAATGCCAGACGCCTTCTGCATCACCCCTGCAGCCACCCTCTTCATCTGCCCTCTGCATCCATCCTCTGTCTGGGAGTGTCTTGAAAAGGCCCAGACAAAGCCAGTGGCTATATTTTCTCATTTCAAGAATTCCCCTTATCTAGGATCCAAAAAAGTCTAAAATAATGCAACATTATTACCATAAAAATATTTGCTCTGTTATGAAAAAAGAAAAAGAATTCCCCACATCCACAAAAGATTCTGTGGGTAGTTCCTGAACCAAGGAGTAGTCATGGGAAGCTAGCTTTTCAATATTGTGATGCACTGAAGCTAGTCCTATGGCCTCCTTAAAGTCACCTGGTGGAACAAGGTTGACACATCCCACCCATGGACCACGGAGGTTACCCTCCATGGTGGGAGGAGGAGACAGAGATCCTGCAAAAAGCTGCAGTCCCGGGGAATTAGGACCAGCAGCCAGGCAGGCCTTCTCCTTCTGATACCTCAAGTGGTTAACACATGGGCCTTAGTTCAAATTCTGGATCTACTGACTCACTAGCTGTGTGACCTCGAGCGAGTCACTTCACTTCTCTGATCCTCAAATAAAAAGAGTGCTTGCCTTATAGAGTCAGTGTGAAGACTTAGGGAGAGAATAAAAGGGCCCCCGATGAGGCTTGATTTACTAAGTGTTTTAGAACTACTGCTAAGTGTTCGAGAATAAACAAAAATAGCTATTTCTATTATCTGTGATTCAAAGTTGTCTCATCTCTGGCAGAGACCATGGGAATAGCCTCCCGCCCTGCTCCGTCCATTCCGAACACAGCAACCGCACGCTTTGGCCTTGTTAGGCCTCTGTGCCCTGCATATGCCCTTCCTTTGGCCTGGAGTGCCTTTCCTTTTTCTCTGCCCCCTTGAGTCTATCCACTTATCTCTCAGATACAGCTGGGTGGTAGCTTCTCGTGATGTTTTCCTAACTCCTTGGGAGACCTGCTGTTCCCGTGGCCCGTGCCCTGTCGTCCAGTGTGAGGATTAAAGGGGATGATGTCTGAGGAAGCCTGGTGTGGAGGGGGTGCCAGCAATGACATATGGTTCTGGGACTGCTCTTACTGCTGGGGCCTGGCTTCCTCATATCCACCTCCCAGCACCAGAGTGACATGTTCTCAGTAACTGTTAGACATTTGTCATCTGGGGGGCTGCTCAGCATCCCACATTGGGGTGTGGAATCTCCCCCATGTAGCCCAGAAGTCAGACTTGTCAGTGATCTTCACATTGGTGGCCTGAGGCATGATGCCTGGGAGCCGTCTAACCCAGCATCCTGAGGGGTGACATGAGCTGGTTTCCTGTCCCTTGGTCTCTTTGCCCATTCCATCCTGGTACCCAGCCTTCCTGTGGGCTCCTGGTGCTAATATCCTTCCAATCAAGTCTTCTGCTGCTTTCTCGTCAGTGTACATTTCTGTCACTTACCATCCAGAGCCTGGTCAGGTGCAGGAGGAGTTGGAATGAGAACTGAAGTTTCTTACCATGCACTTCTGGGCATGCTCTGAGAGGCAGGCCCTGGTCTGGGTACAGCAAATGATGTCTAGGACACAGACAGCGTCCCCTGGGGGTCCTGATGCATTGGGGAGACAGGCTACACGGACAAGACAATGCATCGAAGCTGGGCTTAATCTGGCCTTGGAGAGGATGACACTGAGCTTTCCTTAAGTGACGCCATCACACAGGACAGAGGAATTAGGTTGCGAGAACTGGAGGCTTTGGGATAACCTTCCAGATTGAGGACTTGAGTTGAAGGGCCTGAAAAAGGCTGAGTGGGACAGAGGGGAAGGAAAGTCTCATAGGCAGCACTTGTGGGAAAACATGACCCAAGGCAGGGAGGACCAACTAACAGTGCGCAGCCAGATCCATTATTTTACACCCACTGCTATCCCGTGGGGACCTACAGACGACCCCTTACCAGTCTGCGCAGTTCCCACGTGTGCGGGCTTCTGTCTGCATGTGGTCGAAGAACCTTAAGGGAAGAAGTTGGTGCATGGCTCTTGGCACCAGCACCAGCTCTCCAGATAGCAGGTGCCATGATGGTTCCTTGTCCCCTTAGGCAGGAAGCCAAAGGGCACAGGAGGGGAGAGGAGGGAAAGTCAGAGAGACAGTTGGATCCTGGGATCACAGTTAGGGTATTTGAGTGAAGGGTGATTCTGAGTACTACTCCCTCCAGGGACAGCATGGTGGCTTCCTAGCAGCTGCACAGGAAGGAGACTCTGAAGACAGGAGCTGTGGACCCCAGGGTGGGAGGGAATCTCAGTGTTACCTGGGTCTGGATGCTCCCTGGCAAGTAATGACTTGTCCTAGGAGGTTTCAGACTCCCTGTCCTGCCTTCTCCAATTCATGATAGATGTTCCCACCTGTCCCTCTCAAGTCCCCACTTCACTGTCCATCCTGCAGAGTCCTGCCTACTCTGGTGACCTTCTGTTCTTCATGGTGCAGCCGCAGAAGGAAGACCTTGGAGCATAAGTGAGATTGTCAAGGGCTCATGGGTCCTGGGGACAGTGACCAATTCATCCAGAAATTTGTCCTGTCAGCAGATTGGGGACCCTCGTGCCCTGAGTGGCTTGTCCTGAGAATATGGGTTACTACAGAGGAGAAATCAAGTCTGCCTCCCCGCCTGCTCCCCCCAACGCACACACACAGAACAGCAGCAAAACTGCTCATGATGTCAGCTGGGGTGACGCCAAAATGATTACAGGAGGAAGAACAGCAGCAAATCGCACGGCTGGAGTGTGGGCAGCAGAGGTTTTGTCTTCGTTTCCATCTCCCCGTGTTGGCCCTGGTGGATTCGGAAGAGTCGGCCATACAAGTCGGCAGCCACACGGAGGCTCTGGGAGGCTGTTCCCAGAGCAGACACAGCTGCCGCCCTTAGCCCAGAAGCACAGAGAACACAAAGACGAGTAACGCTGGCTCAGCGAATCCGGTCATTTCAGGGCCTAGGGGAGGCCAGTTCCTAGGTGGCCCTGGCAGGAGGGACTCTGGACAGTCCGGTGGTGACTTGGGAGCAATGAGCATGATCATCTGACGGGGACACAGCAGGCAGGAGATGAGGTCCAAAAGTCAGGCAGCGCGCCCTTCTAGAAACTCTCGCACTGGAGTGAGAGGGTCCCTTTTCTCCTGTTCCTCTACCCTACACCCACCTGGAGCTGCCCGCAGTCACCTGCTCTTCTGATCCCCAAAGCCATGTCCTTCGTGTGTGGACAGGAAAGGACAATGTACACAACTGGTTAGTTCCTCCTTTTAAATCTGTAAGTGGTCAGGCACAGCCCTTTTGGAAAGCAATTTGGCAGTAATACCAAGTGACATACAAATATTCACCGCCTTTGGCCCAATAATCTTCCTCCTGGGAATTACTCCTGAGGAAATAATTCATCAGGAAGAGAGCAATTCTATCTCTACGAAGACATTTACTGTGACGGTTTTTATGATGGAAAACACTAGAGACACCTTGGGGGTGGGGGTGGACGTCCTAAAAATGACAGGACATCTGTCCAGTGAAATCCTCTGCTCCTAGTAAAAATGGTAAATTGGAAATTCGGGTAGCAAAAAACAGTGGCCAGAAAATAAAAGTATGTGGAAAACGGAGCACAGAATTATATCTATGCCTTGATTTTCGCAAGGTGAACATGACTGTGTGTGAGAGTGAAGATGGCCAGACCCCAGAAATTGCAACCGGGCGGAGGTGGGTGTAACTGAGCTTCAAGTGGTCCTCTTCCATGGCTCTGGGGTACTCTCGAGTTTCTGTACAATCGTAATCCCTCACCGGGTTTCAGCTGTGCTGCCCTTTGGGAGGTGGCAGAAGCAGCCCACCCCGGACCCAGCCTCGGTTCCCCCGTCCGGCCCCAAAGGAAGATGCTGCGACCTCCCCAGTCATCGCGGTGGCATCTCCCACTTTGCTCCGAACGGTGGCAGACAGAGCTTTGGCACTTTTTTTTTCATGATCATAATTTAAATTACCTGTTGAAATCGGTCAAATGAAAAAATAGCAGCTCCGCCCGCACGCGGGCCGCGGGGGCGCCTGAGCGCCGGGAAGGCTGCAGCGCGCTCTCCGCGGCCGTGAGCTCATTTCCTGGGGCGCGCGCGCCGGGCTATTTCAGCCTGGCGCTGTGCAAACAGGACAATTTACTGCGGCCAAAAGGGGCCCAAATTACAATCGTATCACAGACAAATATCCGCCAGGCCAGGCCTTTGGTGGCCGGGGAGGGGCCTCTCTCCCGGCGTGGCGGGGAGTGCCGGGTCAGGCGGGTCCGCAGGGCACAGTGGGGCCAGGACGGCGGGCGGTCTGCTCTGCGTCCAGGTCAGGTTTTGACAGCGAGCCGTGCCTGCACCCTGCGGCGGGAAGGTGAACCCCCAGGGAGAGCATTCTGATCTGGAGTCTGGGACAGAAAATCTTGCCTTAGAAAAGGGCTCCTCCCTGGTGTAGGGGCCCCTCTTTCTTTAGCTGCTTC
This sequence comes from Solenodon paradoxus, assembly GCA_004363575.1. NCBI lineage: Eukaryota > Metazoa > Chordata > Mammalia > Eulipotyphla > Solenodontidae > Solenodon > Solenodon paradoxus. The sequence goes on from RJWH01002179.1 coordinate 221,098, forward strand.
TGGGCACTTAGGATGGAAACACCCCTCCATCCATCACTGCAGGGTTCAAAAGAGTATGTCCTTTCTCAGGCAACTCAGTGCCTTAGGGGAAAGTCCTGAATCTGTAGCCTGACTGTTAACACACCTGTGTCCTGGCCCAGAGCACCTGTACAGAGGTGTACTCCCCCAAACCCCAGACATGTGGGTAGTCTCATGTCTTGACATTTGCCTTTCACTGCACTTAAATGTTTCCTATTTTTTCTTCCTATTGAACTTTTATTCCTTCTTCAAGATCCAACTTAGATGACACCTCCTCCAGGAAGCCTGCCCTGCGCTCCAGGCCGTCAGCACCTTTCCCTCCTGGCACCCAGCAGAAAGATAAGGTCTCTCTCATCCTGTGGTGATTGGCTTACATACCAGTGGCACCACTGTCACTGTCACAAGTATTCCTTCTCTTCCCTGGAGAAAGATTCTACTTCCCTCCCCCATTGGCCCCACTCAGCCTTGGCCACATGACCTGCACTGACCAGAGAAGTCAGTGTGTCAGTTGGGGGAAGCAGACACCTCCCAAGCCCAGCTCCATGCTTTTTTCCCTCTACCACAAGGATGGCAGTGTCCCCATGAGAAAACCGACGGCCAGCCTGGCACCAGAGTAAAGAAAACCTGTGGAGCGAGACAGCAGCTATCAGTGGACACACAACAAATAGGAAAGTGAAATGAACAACTTGACCACGGCACTCCAGGCTTCTGAGATTCTGAAATCATAACCCAACCGATCCCGACTTCTGTACCCTCTGCTAGACTTGCCAGGCTTTACTAGCACAGATGCAGGAATCTCATCTTACTTACAGTGCAGGGTAGGCCCTTAGCCCATATGTTTCAAATGGGTGTATAACCAAAAGAGATGAAATCACTAACGCCTATTGCAGAATTACTCAGAGTAGCCAAGATCTGGAAGCAACTTAAGTGTCTATCAATGGATGAATGGATAAAACTATGTGATCGATATAAAGAATATTATTCAGCAATAAACAGAAAGAAATCCTGCCATTTTCCATTTGCAACAAAATGGTTATACTTGAGGTCATTATGCTAAGTCAAAGACAAAATACTGTATGGTGTCACTTGGGTGTGAAATCTAAAAGAGCACATAGAGTAGAATGGTGATTTCCAGAACTCTGTGGGGAAGGGGAGAGTAGATAGGAGATATTGGGCAAAGGGTACAAACTTCCAGTTATAAAGTGAATTAAAAGGTAATTATGTGATCGAGGTGTTAGCTAACCTTATTATGGTAATCACTTCCCAACATACACATATCACCATCACACTGTACGCTTTCAATATATACAATATTATAGGTCAATTATATCACCATGCAGCTGGATAAAACAGACTGAATATATATTGAAAAAAAAAAAAAGATTTCAAGTGTCCTAGAGAGCATCCAAGATAGGGAGCCAGGAGTCCAAGTTCATTTCAAACCCCTAAGTTAAAATCTATGACCTCTTCGTGACCTGCACGACTTGGGAATTCTGGCAGTTTGAGGGGGGCCCCCTTGCCTGATGTCAATTCGATCATAAAGTCTTCCATTCAGTCCTCACTGATTGAGTGCTGTGTGCCAGACAAAGGCAAGCAGAATGGGTAGGGCTCGAAGTCTATGCAGAACAGCACTGCTAACAAGGTAAAGCACTACTGACGCCTAAGAGCCATACCGAACACGCCGAGGCGGGAGTGACCAGCAACTCTGGGAACCCAGAGAAGAGCCCGGAGGAAGTTAGGGTTAAGGACGAAGAGGAGTTCCTTTCAAAAGAGATAAAACTGTGTCCTGACATAGTGGGCACAAAATGTCACGCGCTTGCCAGACTCAGGTAGGTAACGTAATGAACGCGGCAAGCAGTAAGACAGCAGGACTTGTTGGAGACTGTAAACTAGGTCTGCACTGGAAGGTCTGCGTCCTGCTTCCAGGGCCTCTGCTAGGCAGACAGATTTAGCTTCCACTTGCCCCATGACCAGGTTTATTTGCTCAGTGTGCAACCTACACAGCCTCATGTGACCGACCTGCCTGCCTAAGCTGGCCGTCAGCTGCATATTACCCTGCTGAAAGCAGGGCTTGGTTTTGTCACATCTTGCTTTTTAAAGAAAAGCCAAAACTCCAGATTTTCATATAAGTATTTCCAAGTTGGCAAATCCTACTGAGGTCAAAAAAAATCCAGCCTGAGACTGGGTCCACCCTAGAGCTTCTGTAAGCAGCCCAGCAGGAACCAGTACCTGGGGGCACATTCCCCACCTCCCCTGCCCACCTGAAACACACAGCAGCCCTTTGCTGAGAATTGATAAGGAAAAAACCCAATCATTGATGAAAAACCCCAGCAAGCTACTGTAAAGGCTGGCAGGAAAAGATGAGATTGGTCTCTGAACCAGAGGAAAACATAAAACCGTCTGACCGGGCCACGGCCTGAGATGGATGGATAAAACTTTAATGTGTCCTGGCACCTTGTTATCAGAGCGGCTCCCCTGCCCTCTTGGATGCCCCCACTCCCAACCTCTTCTGTTTTGCTAATGCTAAATGACAAGCAGTGGACATTATTAATTAAACTGTCTCCAGTAGCCAGTAGTAAAACCCAAGGTCACACGCAGTGGAGGCATTCAAAACATTCCTGTTACCACCCCCCCACCCCCGCCTGGGGCACAGCCCCCAGGGTGTCTCCTGCCCTGGCTAAAAAAGTCCCCGGGGCCACAGCCTCACGACAGGCCTTCCTAGGAGCTGTCTGGGCTCTGTTCTGTCAAATGGAAATCGCCAACCAAGGGCACATGGTAATTAAACTCCTCACATTCTTTTGACAAAAACTGTTCCTCTTGGAACATTCCCACAGGCCGGCAAGCTCCCAGCTGATTACCAAAGGGTTTTGAAGTTGGCCTTGACTGGGGATCAAAAGGGGATGGGAATTCAGGGGCCTGGTTTGGGGGTGGGAAGTGCTTTATAATTAAATGCATCACTTGGTCATTCAGTTGGAAGCACCAATCCTTGCTTTCCCAGGGCAAAGACTGATGGAGAGATCAAAATAGACCTTCGAGGTTTATCAACTTATAGTGCTGTCATTTGTCTGTCCGAACAGCCTGGCATACAGTAAGTATTCAATAAATGTATTTACAAATCAGCCAGAGATGTGCTGATGCCAATTCTTTTCTTTTCTTTTCTTTTTCAAGAAGAAAGGAAGAGAGGAAGGGAAAAGAGGAAGTAGCACTTTTATTTATTTATTTTTGCAAGTTTTGGTTCTTTTACTTCCCTACCCGGCAAGCCCTAAGTCTCGAACCTGGGTCATTAGCCTTTATGTGGTTCGCATTCCAGCTGTCTCAGCTTGCCTGGGCCACCAAGGGGTACCCTGAAGCTAGTTCTTGACGAATGTGGCCGTCAGGAGCCATCAGTCCGCATCCACCTCACCATGCAAAGGTGGCCCTTCAGAGACACGAGCCTTTGCCCAGTCCCTGCTGTGACCTCCGTGGGAGCACGGGAAAACCAGCTGACCCCTCACTGCCCCAGATGTCAGGAAAGAGCAGACTGCTGCCCACTCAGCACTCTGGATGGACAGAGGGGACAAGTCCCCTGACTGGTGTTTCTCAAATTGGTTGAGAGGGTTCTCCTGGAGCCCCGCCTCCTGTTGATCTTTGTTTCTATGGTGAGCTCAAGGCGCGCGCAGTGGGAGGGTCACCAGCCACAAGAAAATGCCCGGAAGGGACAGGGATAGAGGCTGGTCTTGAGGCATTTTATCTTCTGAGTGTCACAGAGGGAAATGGAGGTCAAATGGGTGGAAAGAATTCACCCTGGGCCCTGCAGCTCCAGTGATGGCAAGGGCCTAGGGCTTGGTGAATCACTTCTGAGCCCTCCTCTGAACTGGGCTCTATCCCATTTCTATCACACACAGCTGTAACAACAGGGTATGTGTGACTCTTTCGGAGCATGGCCACAGATTCTTTGACACTCTTCCTTAAGACTTGGGCTCTATGTCTCCTTTCGTTGAAAGCAACAGGTTATGGATGCTTCCATCAACAGAGGACAGCGAAGTTGACTGTGACTTCCCAGGGCAGGTCATCGCAGGCCCCAGCTTCTGCCCTGCCAGCTGAAGCACTTGTCCTTGGAGCCCTGAGGCCCCGTGTGAGATGTCCAGGCTGCCATGAGGATACACAGCACAAGTGGAAGTATGTGTGCCCTCTTGCCTTCCTGGGGGCCTCCTGTCTCTGATAGCCATGCTTTGCCAGCCATTAAGTCACTTCTGTTTCCACTAGAAGGCTAGCAAGAATGCCAGGGAATGTGTGGTTCTCCTGTTGTAGGGAACTCAGGTGAAGGCAGTGGTCACAGAAGAAAAGATATTCTGGAAGAATGGCTGCAAGGATTTTAGGGGAGGAAAGGGAAAGAATTATGTCTCTTTGAATGACAAATAGTTGCTTCCTGACAGCAAGTGGGGACCTATTGTATCCTCATCACCTCCTTCTGAGCTGGGCGTTGGTATCATTTCTGCTTTGCCAGAGGAAAATGAGGATCACAGAAATGAAGTGACCTTTCCAAGGCCACCCAGCAAAGGAGACATCAGACTGAAGAGAAACCTGAGCAGGTCCTTAAGATCAACTGCAAAACACAGGCACAAATGACCAACTGAGTAGGAGACAGCTACCCCACACCCTCGAGGTGACAAGCTCTGAAACACCAGCATAACCCTTGGGAAGCCAGGGGTGCTTGTGAATCCCCAGGAGGGATGTTCCTGTACTAGGGAAGGCAGACAGGGTTTCTAAGTCATCTGTGTCCCTGGGCAGCCATATCTGTCACTTGTTACATAAGGGCAAGGAGAGCTAGGGAGGTAAATCCACCCAGGGGTGACAGCTGGGACCCTAACTGATTCTGAGGCCCACAGCTCAGGGGAGGGACTTTAGGAAGAGAGATGGGGCATCTGGCCCCCCACCCCAAAATCCCACATGAGAGTGGATTCTGGACTTTGGGGTGTGGAATAAGCAGGTAGAGGACAGGTCAAAATGCTGGGCTTCCCGCTGAGATTCGGATGCAGCCAGTGTCTGGTGAAGCTCTGACATTTGTGCCTTTTAATCTCCTCCCAGGATCCTGATGCAGACTCATCCACACTCCAGCGGTGGGGATCCCTGCTTTCGTGCACCTTTCTGCTCCTGGACAGACAGGAGGGAACACTGAAGCCAGGGAGGGAATGCGACGGTGCCCTCACCAGTCAGCGCTCGGCCCAGACTCACGGAGTCCCTTCCTCGTGAGACGGCAGGCGAGAGGGTCTGCCTCTGACCCCAACTCCAGTCTTGCCATCTCCAGGGGGAAATCCTGTCTCCCTTCTCGTGGAAGCCAGGAGCACCAAGTCAGGGGCGTCAGACTGGCTGCGTGTGAATCCTGGCTCTGCTCTTCGGGGGCCCCAGCAGCTTGGAGAAATAATGTGCAGACCATTTAAGAAAAAAATCCTTGGATGAACTTTGTATAAAATCCTTAGACTACCCAAGAGGAAACACAACTAGCACAGGAAAAAATCAAATGGGGATTAGACAAATCATTAGACAAATTGGCTTCAGGCTAATGATTTTGTTCCCCCTATGATACTGTCCTTTCCAAACCTTAGTTTCCCCACCTGCATAATGAAGCTAATAAAAACCTATTTGGGGCGTGCCCTGGGGAAGTAGCAGTTGAAAGCGGTCCACATAGATCCCAGGGACACGAGTTCACGTCCCGGGGCCGGAGGACTAACCAAGATGAACAACTGAAGCAAAAACCAAAACAAAAACCTATTTAGGGGAAGGAGGTGGGCAAATCCAGTAAAAAACATCAATTATAAGGTGCTGGGTAGAATTGCAATATTGGTGATGAACTTAGTGTATTATATACAGATGTGGATCTACAATGATGTATGCCTTAAACCGATAACATGGTACAATTCAATAAAATGTTACGTCAATGAAAATTTTTTAATTAAAAAATAATGCAGATTTCATCATGCTGCTGTAAGGATGTTGCTGAACAGCGTGAGTTATGTGCCAGGTAGATGCTACATACTCAGTACATTCAACTTCCCTCCCTTTCTGAGCGCTCGGACCACACGGAGACCTTCCTGCTTTTGGCTTTGGCTTTCAGGAGCTTGTGGTCACGGAGAGTATTTCACACTGGAAGTACATGCATTCCAAATTGATACCTAACTGTATATTTTCTGGTGTAAACTATATGTCGACTCTAACTTTAGACTGGGGGAGCTTCATTATTTGTCTCCCTTTCATGAAAGCTATAATAGAAGAAGAGAAAACCCTGCCTTGTACATTCCGATTCCTAAATACACAATTTACAATTTTCTGGGATATTATTTAAGTTTATTTTAGCTCTGGAGTCTCACCATCCTCTTGGGGTGCTTATTTAAGTTCCGGGTGGGCTCTGGAAAGACTTGAAATGTCTCAAAGGGAGGGAAGAAGACTCTTCCTATTCATTAAATAGCAGGGCTTGGGGTCTTTGCAGGTTCTGGGGCCTGGAAGCTTCTGGGACATGAGCCAAGGGATCCCAGGGTAGGGGCTAAGCTCACACCAAGCTCTACAACTTCACATGGTCTAGAGCTTTGACTGTTAGCCTTTTTCTTTGGCTTTTCCATTCTCTGCTCAAATTGAGGCCAATGAGTGGGACATGTGGGGTGGAGTGGTGGTCTGGATGGAGGCTCCAGCTCCTTCCTTTCTGGAGAGGGTCACAGGGCCCAGCTATTGTGCCCCCCTGTGTCCCTGCATGAGAAAAGGCCCGAGACTTTCATCAGGTCCTTAGAGGACAGAGGTCTCCAGGAAAATAAATACCATTGGCCAAGTGGTCAGTGTCTCTCCCTCCCTCCCTGTGTCCTGTCCCAAGTGCTGTTGAGGGGAGCAAGACCTTCATCAAGTGCCCTGTTCAAAGTAAAAGTATAAACGATGCTTGAAGACAGGTGCTCGTGAAGTAGAGGGCTGTTCCAGTGCCCTGGGAGCAAGCTAGGGGCAGTGGCAGCTCACACTGATGCAGCACCGTGTGTGACGTCCCCTGGGCCACAGCCCCAAGAGGGAGAGGCTCTTCCTGGCCTCATTTTACAGAAAACAGGCACAGACCAGGGTGTATGCAAGCGGGCATAGCTCTCTTGGGTGCTGGGCCCCGGCAGCCTGAGCCCACAATCTTGCTCTTCTCCACATGCCAGAACAGGCTCAGGAATTGGCACCTCTATTCCAGGAAAGGTTATCTGAAGCCAACAGGACGATGAGGGCAAATGGAGCCCAGGTAAGAGAAGAGGAGGCCCATGAGGCCGGAGAGAAATTGGGAACATTTAGAGATCACAAAAAGTGATAAGTAAATAATCCCTCCTTGCCATCCCGGCCCCCAAGTGTCCACATCCTAATCCCAGGAACCTGTGAATGTTGCCTTGCATGGCAAAAGGGACTTTATAGATGTGACAAAGGCTCTGAGATGCAGAAATTATCTATGATGATCAAAATAGGTATATTATAGCCACAAGAATCCTGAATGTGGAAGGGAAGGCAGAGGTTGAGACTGAGACTAAGAGACCTAAGTGAGAAAAAGTTGGCCAGCAATGGAAACTTTGAAGCTGGAAGAACCACCAGTCAAGAAATGCTGGAAAAGGCAACATCATATTTTCTCCTCAGACAGGAATATAGATAGCCCTGTGGGTATCTTGATTTTAGCCTTATGAGATTGATTGGACCTTCAGAACTGAAAGGTAATAGATTAGAGGTTTGTTTGGTTTTTTTTTTTAAAGGAAAAGTGTAGGCAGGAATGAAAGTGAGCAGAGGCAGGCAGGAAGATATAAGAGGGAGAGCATTTTCTTGTTTTATTTAGGTGTTCCTCTTAGTTGTTCCCTCCAGCCTGGGACTTGAACCCAGATTTGTGTTGTTTTAAGGCACTAAACTTGTGATAATTTGTGACAGCAGCTATAGGAAACTAATAAAGGAAGAACAGGAGCTCTGCAGAGATATTTTGCTCTTTGCTTTGAACAGTGGCTAGAAATAATGAGAAAATGGGGCGATGCTCCAGAGTGGAGAAGGGGCGAAACAGTCTCCCCTTAGGACTTCAACAAAGTGGAGCTTCTGAATGGTTCTCAGGGGGCGGTGTATCACAATGCTCTTTGAGAGAGAATAGAAAAAAATCCATCTCTGGTCTGTGTCTTCAATTAGAGTATTTGTTAGAGAAGGCTTATGATGAGCCATAGGTATTTTTTAAAAAATATGTGCATCTCCTAGCCTTTCAAATATCTGATGGAAGTAAGGGTTCAAATTTCATTAAAAAGCTGGTATCATTCAGCAGATACATTCTCTAAAATGTGCACAAAATATCTTGGGAGACTACAGTAGCAAAGAGTTCTCAACCGCTAAATGCAGGCAGGTACAGAAGTGGCTTTTCACATGTATTGTTTCATTTAAGTTTCACAACCACCTTTGAAGTAGGTGCTACTTTGGTTTCAATTTTGTAAGTAAGAGACACAGCATCAAATTGCAGTTAACACTCTTAAGTTACCCCTAAAGTTTCCCCGTTCTTCCTCCTTGATAAGACACTCATTGAAGAGTGTTCAAGACTTGACCTTTGTGTAGAGTGAATTTTGACTTGTTCAGGTTATCGCCTCTTATCCTCAACTAGGGGTGCTTTTTAGAACTACCAAGTCCAAGGTCTCCTCTCCTGGCCGGTACTCACCAGGCACTGCACTGCACACGCTCTCTCTCTGGACCGATTTAGCCTTCACTGAAAGCCTGTCCTGGTGATGACTTAATCTCTGAGCCGAATGAATGGAGCCATGAACTTCAGATGGATTTTGCAAGACAAAAACCTGAATCTATTTTGTGGCTACCGATACACATTCTGACTTTACCACAACCTCGGTCACTCCAACCACAAACACAAAAGGTGCTATAAATTCTTTTCCATGAGATATTTGATTGTTTCTGGCCTCATTCATCTCTAGACAAGTCAGCCTGTCAAAATAGCCAGTCCGGGCCTGTCATTGATTCCAAGAGCCCCATCATGGCATCCTTGGTTTATGGATGGTGTTCAGTCTTAACTGTTTGAAGCCATTTTTTTTTTTTTCATGAACTTTGTTTTTCTTATTGACTTTGCAGACAAAAAAAAAAAAAAGGAGAGATACCAGTGAAAATGCTTCATTGCACCCAAAGAAACAACAGAATCCTTTTTGGCTTTTAGTTGATTCTATTTTACTCCACAATGGTCTTTAGAGAAAGCTCTAAAAATATGGACATATAGGCACGCCGTAGTGGAGTAGTGGTTGGGTCTGTCGTCTCCGGCCTATCACACACAGTTCACACACATCCAGGGACCCAGGTTCATGTCCCGGGGCTGGGGCGGGTGGGTGGGGGGACAAACAAGATGAGCAATTAAATAAAAATAAAATGAAAAGTGTTTCTTCCTCCTCTCTCTTCCTGCTTGCCACTCACCTTCGTTCCTGCCTGGACCTTTCCTTTAAAGAAAAAATTAAAATATTTGGAAGTATAAAGAAAACAAAGTGCCCATACTTTTATGACTAGAAATAACCAGTGTTAACATTCTGGTGTTTCTTCTCCCAGGCTTCTCTGTATATGCTTACACCCTGGGTCCCAGCTAGTGTCAGAACATTGCTTGGAAGCTTGTTAGAAATGCAGAATCTCAGGCCCCAATCCAAACCTACTGAATCAAAGTCCACATTTAACTGAAGTCCTGGGGATTCTTGGGTGTAACAGCAGTGATGACCACTGGTTTACCCCCGTGCTTTTTGCACTCTGTCTGACATTGTAAGCATTTTTGCATGTCATTAAAATCTCTCCTAAAATTTGTCTAATTGTGTACTAGTCACTATGTGCATGATCCACAATTTACTGACCTCTTCTCTTCTTGCTCCCCATATTTAAAGAAGCACTGAGTGCACATCCCTGAATCCACTTCGCTCCCTAGCTCTGCTGAATTCTTTGGAGTGATTGCTAAAAATGAAATGACTGTCAAAGTCTACCATGCCATAAAGAGTGTTTTTCATGCCTTTTGGTTGCTTGGTATCTTGTAAGTACGCTTCCTGTAGTTGATACATTTCCTACCACGGGAGCCTCCCGCTTTCACCCCTTCCTCCTCCCTGAGAAACACAAACTCATTTTCTTAGCTTTCTCCCTAGCTCAGTAAGGCTGAAGTCTGCGATGTGAACTCCACGATGAGATGAGCCATGAAGAGGAATGGATTCGGAGGAGAACAGTAAGTATCTGCAGCCATCAAATTCCAGAACATTTTCATCACATTGAGAAGAAAATCAAATTCCAGAACATTTTCATCACATGGAGAAGAAACACGTTAGCAGTCGCACCTCCTTCTCCTTGTCCCACCTTCCCTGACAAAAACTGATCTACTTTCTGCCTCTGTGGGTTTGCCTCTTCTAGACATTTCATATAAATGGAGTCACCCACTAGGTGGCCTTTTGTGTCTGGCTTCTTTTACTCAACAGAATATTTTCAAGGTTCATCCATGTTCTGGGGTATATAGGTACTTAGAGCATTTTTATGGCTGACTTCCATAGTACGGATATGCCAGAATTTGTTTATCCATTTATTGATGAATGGGCATTGGGTTGTTTCTACTTTTTGACTCTCAGTAACAATATTGCTATGAAGATTTGTGTACGGTAAACACCTGTCTCAGTTCTTTTGGGTATATGCCTAGCAGTAGAATTGTGTCATAAGATAATTCTATGTCCAATTTTTTGAGGAGTTGCCAAACATCTTTCCATATGACTCCATATTTTGCATTCCAATTGCAATGTGTGAGAGCTTGAGTTCCTCCACACCTTTGACGACACTCATTCTTTTCTTTTATTATAGCCATCATCATATTTCCAAATGCTATGTCATTGTGGTTGTGATTTGTTATCTTCCTAATGTCTCACGTTAGGCATCTTTTCATGTTCTTATTGGCCATTTGTGTATCTTCCTTGGAGAAATGTCTCTTCAAACACTTTGCTTGTTTTTAAAACTGGGTTATTTGTCTTCTTATCCTTGGTTTTTAAAAGTTTCTTATATGTTCTTCTTGCTAGCGCATATCTATGATTTGCAAATATTTTCTTCGTGGTTTGTCTCTTCACTTTCTTGATAGAATCTTTGATGCACAGAAATTTTCAGTTTTGATGAAGCACAAAGTAACTGTCTTTTTCTTTTGTTGCTTGTGCTTTTGCAAATGTCGTAGCTAAGAAACTTGCATAATCCAAGGTGATGAAGATACACAACTATGTTTTCTTGTGAAAAAATTCATGCCTTTTGCTCTTACATTTATGTCTTTAACATTTGGAGGTAATTTTTATATCTAATATGTGGCAGGGGTCCAGAGCCTTCTTTTGCAGGTAGCTACTCATTTGCTCTGGCAACATTTGTTAGAAAGACTATTCTTTCCCAACAAATGATCTTGGAACCCTTCTCTAAAATCAATGGATGCAAAGCATCAGCAAGAATTAAATACTTCAACCCCCTCTGTGGCTCAGTTGGCTAAGGTACAGGTAATGAAAGTCTTAGACCTGAATTCAAGACCCGTGGTCAAGGGCAGGGGTGAGGTGTGGAGGGAAAGAAAGAATCAAATACTACCAAGGAGATAAACCATGTGCACGCTGAGTGCTATGAAATGTTGCTAAAAGAAATGAAAGAAAACAAATAAATAGAAAGCCATTTCCTGTTCTGTTCATAGATTAAAACTCTTAATATTATGATGGCAATACTACCCAAAGTAACTTACATATTCAATGTAAGTCCTATCAAAATTGCAATGATATATTTTGCAGATATAGAAAAACTCATCTTAAAATGCATAAGGAATCTCAACGGACCCTGAGCATCCAAGACTGTTGTGAAAACGAACAAAGTTGGAGATCTCACATGTCCAGACTTCAAAACATATTGCAAAACTCTAGTAATCAAATAGTGTGATACTGGCATAAAGACAGAAATATAGGTGTGCCCTGGAGGCCTAGCAGGTAAGGCCACCAGTAAACGTACAACCCAAGGTCCCAGGTTCCAGACCTGTGGCTGGATGGAGCAATCAAGATGAATGACTAATAAACAAATGTTGCTTCCCCCTCTCTCTTCCTGCCTGCCTGCCAATCACCTTCATTCCTGCCTGTACTTTTCCTTAAAAAAAAAAAGAAACAGTCATATAGACCAGTGGAGTAGGAGAGAACACGTAAATAAAATCTCAGGTGATCAAATGATTTTTGACAAGAAGTCAAGACCATTTGATAGAAAAAGGATAATCTTATGAACAAATGGTGATGGGAAAACTGGATATCTACTTACAGAAGAATGAAACCAGGTTCTTATATTATATTACACACACAAACATATATATATAAATTAACTCAACATGGGGAAAAGACCACACACAAAAACTAAAAGTATAAAACTTTTAGAAGAAAACACAAGGGAAAAATTTTTGACAGTAAATTTAGCAATGATTTTTTAATATGACACTAAAAGCTTAGGCAACAAAAGAAAAATAGATAAACTGGATTACATTCAAAATTGAAAATGTATGTGTATACAGGACACAATTAAGAGTAAAAGGGAACTCACAAAATGGAAAAACAAAATGAATGAATAAACCAAATTAATGATAGACGAATGAGAAAACAAAATGGGATTCCGAATGGAATATTACTTAGCTTTAAAACGGAAGGAAAATTTTGACAAATTCTCCAACATGGATGAACCTTAAGGATATCCTGCTAAGTGAGACGGGCCCGTTACAAAAGGACTTACACTGTATGACTCCAACTTACATAAAGTATGAGAGCGAGAAGTCAAATTAATAGCATTAGAGGGAGTGATCGTAGCTCAGGGAAGAGGAAAATGGGAAGTTATTTGTTAATAGGTTAAGAGTTTCAGTTTTGCAAGATTAAGATTCTTTTGCAGATGGGTGGTGATGATGGTTACACAGCAAGTGAATGTACCTAACACCACTGAGCTGTGCATTTCTAAAGTGCGGAGATGGTAAATCTCAGGCTGTGTGGATTTTACCACAATTTTTTGACTATATATCTATGGATTTGTAGAAGATCTTAAAATTAATTTCAAGTACTTCTTTTAGATGCACAAAAAATATGATGTCTTTGTTTCAAAATAAGTCACAAGGATTCATCTAAAAGTGAAGTTCCATAATGATGGTGGAACTTTCTAGAACATCACTTTCAGGATTGTATTCTTATCTGCTTTCCAAGGTGTATCTCCTGGAGGCTTGTTGTTTAAAATGTGGTTTCCAGACCAACAATATCAGTCTGACCTGGGAACTTGTTAGAGAGTCTTGGGCCCTACTCCTGAGCAGTTAAATCAGAAGATCTGGAACTGGCATCCAGATATCTGGGATTTAACAGCTCTTCTGGCAATTCTGTCTTCAGCACAATTCCAGAAGCATTTCTATAGAGCAGTGGGCAGTGGGCAGCAAACTTTTCCTGTGAAGACTCAGTTAGATAACTACATCAGCTAATAAATATGTGACGTTCTGTGGGTCAAGACACAAACTAGAGAATGTTATAGTACATACTTATGTAACAAGAGAGAAAACAAATTTCCCCTGAAATTTTTATTGAGGCTCACCCTGGTGGAGTAGCAGTTAGGTTTGCCACCTCCAGCTGAGCACAGTCCATGTACATCCCAAGGACCCAGGTTCACGTCCTGAGACCAGGGGACCAACCAAGATGCATAGCTAAACTAAAGATGAATAAAGATGCTTTTTCCTCCTCACTCTTCCTGTCTGCCTACCCATCTTCATTGCTTTAAAAAAATGTATTGACAACCTTTCAGATATAATCACAATAATTAGGAGCAACTTTTTGTCAAAGAGATTTACAGAGAAGAATCTAATGGGGAGAGTAGCATTCACTTCAAGGGGACTCATCAAATTGATTTCAAATGTTCACCAGTAAAAACGATTCTTAGTTCACACACTTGAAAAACACTGCCACACCATGGAGGGCCAGACCTGGCCTAGAGCCACATCTTGCTAGCACATCCTCATGTGTGGTGACCCCTAATACTTTAGCAGCTTGGCTAGTGGGAGCTGTTGCTTTCGCCTCCCTTCTAGTTTTCCTTTGAGCAATTTCTTCTCTCTTGTTCCATGCCCCTCTCACCCCTACCCCAGCTGCACCAATCAGACTGGTCCCCCAGGAACCTGCTTCTGGAGGAAGTCATCAGAGGGAGAGTAGTGGCTCCTCTTCTGATGCTGTAGCCTTGAATGGGTTCCTCCTCTGGGGATCTCACTGAGATGCTCAGGCCTTGCAGGATTTCTAAGAATCAGGCCTGTCTGGCCCTGCTCTGAGACTCGCAGTCTTCAGCAGCTCCATTTTTTCATTCCTTTTGACAACATCTACTAATGACCCTTCGATCCTGTGCAAATGTATCTGAAGTGGCCCCCAGGGGTTAAAAACCTGAATGTTCTCTCCAGCAATAGCACAGCTGCCCTACAGCCAGAGGGATGATTGTTCTGCTTGCTATTCAACATTTATTTATTGCATATTAACATGTACCAGAAATGAGACCTCTCTTAGCCTGTTTGGGTCATGAGATTGTAAAGTGGTACCTATCTTCTGGAAAGCAATCAGGCAATGAATGTCAGAAGGCACAGAAATATTTCCCTTCTGGGAGAATGAATAATCTTAAATATAGAAAAACTATGTGAACACAGATGTTCAATGTCCAGAAGTGGGTACAGGCTCCACCCACCACTCATAAGCCCCTGACGGCACTTGCATAGGGTGCAGAAGATTCCCATCCTTGCCACTGGCTTGCCTTCCAGAAAGCAATTCCATGTTGTTCAGCAGTCTCGGTTTATGTTGGTCACCCTCTCCTTCTTTACCTAATCTTCTCTTAGAAAGTCAGCTTCCTCCCTTTGATCAGAAGACACCAATCTGGATTACTCCTTGTGACCCTTGTGTCCAAGGTGGGTGCACCCCACTGCGCTGCACAGCCCCACCCCTGAGTGGAGGCCCCTGCACATGACCAGCGCCTCTGGCTAAGGTGGACTCTCACTGCAGCTCTCTAAAGACTGCTGGTGTTCAGACTCCCTCTCTGGTGGGAATGAGGATAGAGAGGAAAAAAAGAATCCCAGCTACCCAACTTACAATAGTGAAAGTATTAGAGACCATCAGATATTCCAAATGTCTGTGAGTCAAAGGCATGAGTCAGGGTGGGATCCCGGGGCTGAGACTGGGTGAGAGGGGGAGGTAACCACACAACAGCCCTCAGATCTGAGGATGGGGCCTTCTCAGACTGAGCAGTAGGTCAAGGACTCTGGATTGCCTGGTTTTTGTTTTAATTAGATAGATAATAAGGAAAAAAACTCACCATCCACTGGGCCTCCTCCACTCTTGTACCCCATCCCACCCCCGACACGACACACTGCCTGGTTTTTAGTTGGGTGTGTTTGTAAAGGAGCCTGAAGAGCCATTGTCTCCGCTCTCATATTTCCATTGGGTCTCAGATTTAGATGTCTGCTTTTTTATTTTCAAAGTCAGTTACATGCTTTGTCCCAGAAAGCAACTCTGGCAAGATCGCAAGAGGATATTTGCCCCTTAATTTTGACCTTGTTTCCTGCTCTAGACAGTCCATCTGTGATGCTACATTAATTTGTACTTTTCTTGTGAGTTTTGTAGTAATGTTGCACCATATTGTTGATAAGAGTATGTATCTGTTCAATGGAAGCATTAAAGTAACTGATGGTTGTGTAATTAATTAAATAATCTTTATTACACTCTTGATATATCTTCATTTTATGGTATACTAGGGACCTCAAAAGTGAACGGTAAGGGTTTTTCAATCTTGAGAAGGATTCTTTAAGCAGTCAGATCTGAGGGATGAGTGTATTGTACAAATTGGGAGACAAAACAAAAAGCCTGGAGCATTTAGAAGAATTCAGGGAGTGAGGGACCAGTGGAGAGGCTCAGGGCTGGTTCAGGAAGAGGGAGCCTTCCCGGGACAGGACAGGTTGCTAACGGAGGGCCAGAAGACAACTGTCAGCTCTTAAGGAGACCATGGTCCATCATCTCAAGGTCCAGGCAGTCATCAGGAATAGTGAATATAAAGACTCTGCAACAACATAGAAAAATTCTTGTGCTATCACGCAGAACACGTAACTTTATGAACCTAAAATGCAAACACATACACACACACGTGTGCGTGCGTGCAGTCAACAAGAGGGGAAGGAATTACGCCTAAAAGCAAGTTATGCTTATGTTGATTGTGAGGAGGTTTATTTGCTCTGATTTCTAAATAAAAGAATGGCCCAAGTCAAGAGAAAACTAAGTCAGTATCTCATCCACCTATGCCCAGACCCCCTGGGAGAAGCCCAGAGCAGGCCAAATTCTTACTACCTGGCTGAGAGGTCTGAGAAGGCTGGGAGTGTCCTCCCCTGCTCCTCTTGGGGTCCTCAGCCACAGATCTGAAGCCACATTCCTTTGGGGACCAAGCAGGGATTAGGGACAGATGTTGCTGCTGGCAAGGCCCAGCTGTATGGGAGCCAGCAGCTATGGCTCCTGTCTCGCTTCCAGTTCTTTCCCTGTTAACCTAAGGCAGCTTTGAGACTAGCTGCCCCCATCACCACAACCTAAGGCAGCTTTGAGACTAGCTGCCCCCTTCTCCAGCCAGTTGGGCTCGAGTTACCTCCAAGACACCATCTTCCTCAGTGATATGTTGGAGAAAGAGTCTGCACCAGCTCCTTGAGACACCCACCTGGGAGGTCCTCACAGCATGCACTTTTGGTGTCACGTGCTCTGAGCCCCCTCCATGGGTCTAAGCCCACCCACCCGTCACCAGGCTTTTCCCAACTGGTGCCTCCCAGGGCTTCTCAGCATTCCCAAGAGGGCAAGGAGGGTCATTGCAGAGTCTCTGTGCCCAGACCAGGCCCCTGGCAGCACTCCACACCTAAACTCCACACTTGCCCCCACTACCTCCTCCTGGAGACCCCCCTTAAACCTTCAGGAAATGTGGGAATTTAAATTCCATTGTGTGAGCTTCAGGTCTTTTAACAAGAGCATAATATGACCTAAAGAATTTTTAAAAATCGACAGTAAATATTGTTCATACGTGATGTATAAGTCATTCATATTTCTGCTAGAAGAGGCAGAACTTTCCTCTCTAAAAGACTCAGACTCGAACTGAAAAATAGATGCTGTCCATTTAGAGGCAACCTGGTGTGGGGGGCTGCTAGCTTCAGAATCTAGCTGTCATCTTAAAATGCAGGTTCCTGGGCCCAGCTCCTGAGCTAATAAATCAGAATCTAAGGGAGGCAAGGATTGGGAATCTGAATGTCTAAGAATCTTCCAGTTCGTTCTGAAGCACAGCAAACTGGTGATTGAGTGACTTGCATGACAAGGGTCAGTGACATGAATAGTCAGTGACGTTGGTTTCTCTGATTGTCCAAATCCCCTTTGAGAGCATTCCTCCCCAGCTCCTCCCTGGGAGCCCTGCTACTATTCCCTTGGGTGCTGACCAGCACACACACTCCCTGTTCCCATGACACTCTGTGACCTGGTAGTGAGGAGACAGGCTACAGGAACAACAATCAGGGTTTGTACCAACTTCTGCAATGCACAGATGACGGTGGGGCTTTCAGAGAAGAAAGCGTCGGCAGGGAATGTGTCTGGGGCCAGATCCTGAAGTCAAAGTAGAGCTGACCAACTAAAGAAGGGAGTGAGGGGATTGCAAATAGATGGGTAGCCCGGGACAGGTACAGTGGGGAGGAGGAATAGTTTAGGGTCCAGTAAGGGTGGGGCTGGAGAAGTGAGAGCGCAGGGAGGGCCCTGACTGGTCTGCATTCTGTCAGAATCCCCTTGTCCAAAGGATCTGGAGTAGAGTTGGTCAAAAGAGGAATTTGCAGGATTGGGCAAATAAATGTGTAGTAGCACCATGAAGTTCACAGAGTTGTCACTATCAGATGTTCAGAGGGAGAGACAGAGGTGCCCTGACCATCTCAGCTCGTCCTGTGCGCCTCTGTCCCCCTACTGGCTACAGTGAGCAACGGCTCCCACGGACCACTCCACAAGTTCCTTGAGGGGTGAGGGGTGAGGGAGGCTTGGGAAGCTGGTCATGCTTGGCTTCTCAGATTTCTCTGCAAGCTCTGACTTGTCACCCACAGCAAGAATGGTTAGTGACACTTCCTCTGATCATCCAACCCCCTTTCAGAATGTCCCTTCCCCAGCGGCTCCCGAATTTAGGTCTAATGCCTATAGTACGTTCTTTTCCTGCATCTATGCTGCTTCCCTGGCTGGGCCGGGATCAGTACAGTCCTGATTGAGTCCTCAAATATTAGGAGACCTGTGCTCCTCGCAGGCAACCTGCCAGGAGGAGGTAGATGTGGGTCCTCATGGGGTTTCGGAAACTTCCAGCTGTCGTCTGGCTTGCACTTCTGGAACCCAGTCGTGCTCTCTTAAAGAAGATGGCCAGACAAGATGCCTGTGGCTCCTCCTTTCCCAGGGGCCTCAAACACAGATCAGTTTCCCTCCTGGGGGGGTCAGGCCTCCTGCCCGGGATCCTGAGCCAAAGTTGGCTCCATTTATAGCCTCCAAGTTAGGCTGCTCCTGCACATCCAAGTCACAGGATTTTCAAATCAGGTTTTCTCTACAGCCTGCCAGCAGCCTCTGTCCTCAGGAAGCCCCTGTTCTAGCAATGGAAATCATAAGTTGGCGATGAGAGGGGCATTGCCAAGGGCAGAGTGGGAGAAACTACCATGAGAATACAGGGGAGGAGGCTGAAGCCAGGCCAGGATGCTCAGGGGGTCTTGCAGGAGGAATTGATGAGAGTTGAGGCCAGAGCAGCAGGTGCTGCAGGAAATGCATTTAAGTGAGCTGCATAGAGGTGGGAAGTGTGGCGCTCCCTGGTGGAATGGCAGTTGGGCTTCATCCACATGCACCCAAGGTCCTGGGTTCGTGTCCCCAGGCTGGGAGTGTGGGGGTGGGGGAAACAGGTAACAAGAACAACAACAAAATAAAACAAATGAAAAATAAATGCTTCTTCCTCTTCTCTCTTCCAGCCTGTCTGTGCCCACCTTCATTCCTGCCTGCACCTTTCCTTTAAAATGCAAAAGTGTCACCTGGGGACTTAAGGGGAGTATGGGCTGCTCAGGGAAGCACAGGACAGTGTGGGAAGAAGGGTTTGGAGAGCTAGGAGGCTTGATCAGTTCTGGCCCGAGGCCTGGTCGAGGCAAGGGCTCTCCATCCAGGACCGCAGGAAGCAGAGGAGGGACAGGATCTGATTCCACATCTTGGGGAAGACCCACTTGGAGGAGGTGAGTCCAAGGCTAGGAGAACATCAGAGACTGTGACGGGAGAACTGTCTGGAGAGCAGGCGGCTGGCACTGGAGAAAAATTAAAGGATCCGAGAAACAATAATGGAAGAAGGAAGAAACCAAACAGGTTGTAGTCAGAGAGATAGATGCAGGGGATGGGAGGCAGGAGGAGCCATGGGGGACTGGATGTCTGACTGCAGTCTCTGAGGGCTGGAGACCCAGCTGGTCATCTTAGCAGAGGCTGTACTGCGGACAAGTCCCCAATGACTTCGCATGGGTGCCTGCGTCTCCCTATACAGTACAAAAGGAGCAGGGAATCAAATGTGCTGTGGATTCTCTGAATGGTCTTAGTAAAATGAAGGCGCGACTTCTGGAGAAAAAGGAAATAAAGTCAGAGGTGGAAAGTATCTTACGCATAAAGAAAAGGAAAGAAAGAAGAAGAGATGCAAAATCTCAACACCCTTCTCCCGGTCTGGGGTCTCTTCCCCCTTCTCCAGGGCAAAGACTACCTGGCCCCACCAAAGCTTGCGTGTGTAATCTTTAAATGACACATACAACAGTGTTCACAGCGGTACAAGGAGTGTGCCCGCTGGCCCCTGGCTGGTTCACGCATTTGGCAAACATTATAGAGCACCTGCTGGGTGCCAGACACAGGTGTCTGAATGAGGTGCACTTGGCAGGGGTGGGGGCAGCAAGCCTGCTCAGTCCCTGCCTAACAGAGTCTACAGTTGGACGGCAGAGGCAGGCATGATGTAATAATAACACAACATGAAAAATCATGGCAAAGTCACATCAAGGGAAAGAGGCCAGTGGGGTCCTGTTTCAGCGGGGGTGCTCAGGAAAGGTCTCGGAGGAAGTGATGTTTGGTATGAGACTGGAAGGTAAAGAATTCAAGAAGAGCCTTCCAGGAGAAGGGAACAGCATCCCCAGGAGCCAGGAGCCCAGTGCTTTCGAGGAACTGAAAGAAGCAGCAGCGGGGCGGGGAGCCTGGGCAGGGTGGGGGCAGGGGACGCAGACAGGCGACAGGGCAGGAGAGGATGCAGCAGCAGGCTGTGCAGAAATGGGAATGTTTCGGCAAAGACTGGACTAGATGACCCTTTGTGGTGCCCCTGACACCCAGCAATGACATTTTAAAGAGTCCTCTGACTCTTTATGTGTGTGTGTGTGTATATATATCTACATCTATATCTATCTATCTATCTATCTATCTATCTATATAAATGCCTATGAAACAGAGCCCAGACTCTCTTTCCATGTCCTACTCTTTCTCCTTTAAGAGGAAGCAGCACCCAGGCTCTCAGGGAGCAGGTGACCCAGAAGACGCCCCTAGGTAACTTGCACACTGTCCAGCAACATTTTTAGAAAATGTTCCCTTTTAGCTTCAACTTCTTTTAGCCAAATTGACCAGGGAAAACAAGTCTCTACAAATAGCGATCACCAGTGAAGAAGGAGTCATTTTCTTAAATTGAGATTGGTTTCTAAGAAAAAAGAAAAGCAAAAGAGAAGAAAAAAAAAAAAAAAACCCAACAACAACAAACAAAAACCCAGCCAGATGGCACTGGGCCCAAACTTCACCCCCATCTGGCCCCCACTGCATACATGAGGGCAGCGGCCCCACCACCCTCCCTGCAAGTTTGGGTCTCAGCACGGTCTGTGGAAGGGAAGGAAATAGGCTAAGGCAGGAAGGCAAGAGATTAGAGAAGCTGACAGATGTAAATAGCCTCAGAGGAGCCATGCTGTCCCGGCGTTCCTCCCCAGGGAGCCTTTTGTTCCAAAGGAACAGGGTTGCCTGAATGAAAAATGATATCATTTATTTCTTTAGCCAGAGTTGAGCTGTTTTCTTCAGACATGGAAATAACCTAACACCGCAACACCAAATTGTTGGCCAAGTGATAGAGATATCTGTAATTTGGGTGCTTGATAATGTCCTGGGTAAACAACCATGGACTTGGTTTCTTGGAAGGGACCCAGTTTCCCCACACAATGTAGCAAAGCTACAGCTGAAACCTGAATGAAAGAAATGCTTTTGAAAAGGTTGTCGCAGAGACCTTGCCTCCTGCTGAGCTGAAAGGAAGCTCAGCTTTTCATTCTTGCTGTTCAACTTAACCCCACTGGTCAAATCTCCATGCATTCAACAACTGTTTATTGAGCACGGACTCTGGCCAAAGCCTGTGCAAGGGCAGGGGCCTACAAATATGCAAATGCTGGGGTCCTGCCCTCAACAGGCAAACAATCTGGAGGGGAGGCAGCCAATTTCAGCCTGTGCGGCAGTCCTTGGATGTCAAGAGCATGTCATTCTCATCTGATGTGACTTCTAGATCTCAGCATCTTTCACAGTCCCTAGATGCTAAGACTGTTTTAGATACTTGCTAACTAGGGAGTGTTTAGACTACCTGGGAAAGTTTGGGATTGTGTATTCAGAGTAAAGATGGTGTGTGTGTGTGCGTGTGCATGTGCATGTGTATGCATATGTATAGGACTAAAGAACAAAAGTGAAAGCAAATCTTCTGGAAGGGGGTTGCAGGGATGCTGTGACTTGACCTTGCTCACTGATGAGAAGGTTCCCATATAGTTCAGAGAAGTAAGAATGACTCTTTCTAGAAGGAATTAATCTCTAGACTCCTTACCCATCAGGTCTTCACCCCTTGTCTGATGGTCTCAGCTGATTGAAATAGACACGTATTCACCGCCATGTATCTACGTGTCTGGGTGAAATAGACACGTATTCACCGCCATGTATCTACGTGTCTGGGCTAGCACCATGGCAGGAAGAATGGCAGACACATTTGTGTTCACACTACTGTAACTCGGATTTTGTGAGCATCCGGCAAAGGAAAACTGCAAACTTTTCTGCAATTGTATATGAATTTCGTAATGCATGTATGTTCTAGAAGGAAGGCACCTACCCAATGCCCACAGTCTTACCTAAGCAAGCCTGTCATGCACTTTGAGAACAAAGACTTGCAGAGTTCCATAGCTGACACCATACGAATGATTCTTCTCTAGGGGCTGCTTGGTCATAAACACTGAAAAGCCAGGAGAACATACACAGAGTTGCTTTTACACACACACACACACACACACACACACACACACGCCCCTTCCCACTATAATTATAGTTATCATGCTGAGTTCCAGATCTCAGGTTAGCAACCTTGGCACTGAGACGCCTGACAGGCACCAAGGCAGTGAGTGGTGTCACCACCTCCCACATACCTACCGGGCCTCTGCACTCTCTGTCCCACCTCCAAGCAATACAGCCTTCAGGTACTTGTGTGGCTCACTCCCTCACTGTATTTAGTTCTCAGCTCAAACGCCACCTCCTCAGACAGACAGACCTGGCCTGGTCACCTCCTTGGTTCTCTCTCTGCTCTTTGGCTTTCTTCTTCTTTATGGGACTCTTCATCCCTGGGTATAATGCCGTGCACTTCTTTGTTGTCTGAAGTCCATCTCCCTGCCGGCATAGCTCGTGAGCTTCATGAGGTTCCTGGAGATCACATCAGAAAGCCCAGAGCCCAGGGCAGTGTGGCTGGCACACAGCTGATACTCAGTGCATGCTAGTGGAATGAACGAATGAATGGATGAATGAATGAGTCCCCTCTTGTGTTCTCTATGCCCACCTTCTCCTTTCTCCTGCTTCCTCTCCTGCCCCAGCTCTCCTATCTCCACCTTGAACCTGCTGGCAGGGTCAGCCTCAGGAAGTTGTTGGGCAGGTAAGAGTTGTGGCCTGGGCATTTCTCCTCCTAGCTCCCTTCCTTCCCGTCCTTGGAGGTACCTATCCCCACCCTGCAGCTGCCCACTTCTGTCTGTGACTGGACTGGTGGGCAGGAATAAACTCAGGCATACGGACTGGAGGAAACTAGGCATGGAGTGGAGGCGAGCTTGTAAGAAAGCTGAGCTCAGTCTCCAGAGCATCCCTGAGTGGCTCAGAGAGCAGAACTTCATCAGGGGCACATCCGCACCCACACCCAGCTTCTTGTCTTGCCGACGGGAGTTGGCGCCACCGTTAGAGGACTCAGCCCCTGCCTCCTAGTCACCTCCTCTCCCTCCTGGCTTCTGCTGCCTGGCTTAGTGCACCTGCAGAGCAGAGCGGCCACCATGTGCGAGATTCCAGGCTGACTTTGCCAGACCCCACCTCACCCCACCCTAGTCTCTGGGTGTGTGGTTGTGACCTCAAGGAGCCTCAAGTTCAAGGTCTATGCCAGCAGGGAGATGAAGAACAGCGAAGTGCACAGCATAATGCCTGGGATGAAAAGGGGCAGGGAAAAGAAAAGGCCTTACGTGTCAGGCTGACAAGCTGGAACTTGATCCTGGGCAAGATGGAGTTAATGAAGAATTTTGAGCAGGGGCCTGACATGAAAAGGACATTTTGGGAAGATAGTGTGGAGGGAAGGCTCTGAAAGGGAGACCAGGCTGAGGTTATTACAATGGCCAGAGTGAAGGAATGAGGTCTAGGTTTGGAAAGGAAAGGAGGAACATGAGTTTTCAAAGGAAGAACATAAATGCCACCAGAGCCACTAAAGGTGAGTCAAAGGGACATTCAAGGTTTAAGCCCTACTGACCAAGAACAGCTACTAACATTGACAGAACAGACTGTGTGATTGACAAAATGAGACCACATCCTCTCCATAATGACTCATTGTCTTTATTAACAATGCCTCTGGATTCTCAAAGAACAGACTGGTATTTCACAAAGCAATTTAACATGTCATTCCCTATAGGAAAATCTTTTGCATAAATAACTTAAGTGAGAAAATAAATATGTAACTTTAACTCTTGCTTAGAAACCACTACTTTCATTCTTGTGGACAAATCCCACACGAAAGTATTGCTGAAAACGACCAACCTGGCAGACTTTCACACGGCTTGTGCTTCTGTTTTTGTTGTTGTTTTTTTTAATAGTTCAAAACTACACAGAAAATAAGAGGTGTCTGGAAATAATTTTCAAAAAGATTTTTGGATGACAGCTATTACATTTTGCAATTCTCAGCATATGTACAGCACTTGTAATTTTCCCCAGTAATATTATTTTAATATAAGATAAGCCATCACAGGTCATGACAGTAAGAAGCTATTTTCTAGGCAGAAGTGTGTCCATGAGCGGCGGGCTGGAGGACACGTCTCTGCAAGTATCCGCCAGTCTTTGAATGGTGATGGCCACACCCATGTGTTCACAAGTCTAGTGTCCTGGGCACTAGGGATTCTCTGCAGAAAGTGACATTACAATATGGCCATGGGGGTGGGGGCTGCTCTTGGGGGAAGTAGGGGGTAACTTCTGTTCCTCCAGACACCCTTGAAACTTCTCCGTCTCTGCCTCAATTGATGGCATTATTTCTCCCTCCCTGGAGATGGAGGGGTGGAGATAGCCAAACAGCTGGGGAGACCAGGCTGGGAAACAATGACTTTTCCAGGAATTTGTCAGTCATAGACTCTTTTTTCCTGCTTTCCATTCATCTTTGGCTGTCAGATCAGAGAATGGTAACGCTGAATTCTGGAAGGGACCATGGCAGTCTTGCAACCCAGCTTGCCTCTACCCTACTCAGAGGACACCCAGATCCTTGGAATGTGTCAGCAGTTTCCTAATTCCACCGCCCCTCCCCCGTACACACACACCTCCCTTTTACAAAGAGACCCCGAAAGAAGAGTGTAGAGCAAGGTCACCAAGTTGGTGGCAACAAGTTAGTGGCAGTCAGGACTAGAAACCCTGTCTGGGGACCCCAGTCCTGTGACACAACACAGCACTGAAGGCTTTTGGACGGGCAGAGAGGTGGCGGGGAATCCTATCAAGGAACCAGTCCCCACATTTTTCTCACTCTCCATCGCTCCCTTGAAATCCCTGGGGCGGTTAAACGCTTCCTTTTCGGCCTCCTCTGAAGTGGGACCAGCAAAGATCTGCGACCCCCCAGTGGGCGGGGCTGCATGGCTCAGTGTCTGTGACTCTTAGCTGCCCCCACTGCCCCGAGGGACCCGGACGGCGGGCGGGCGAGGAGAGGAGGGCATGGCTGGCCCCGGCATCCGCATCCGCAGGACCTGGCTGCCTCCTGCGGATGTCAGGAAGGGCTCAGCGCCCTGCCCTGGGTTGCAGGCACTTTAAATGAAATACAAACGATCAAACCGCGCGCAGAGGGCAGAGACCTGGGGCCCCTCGGAGGGGGTGCCCGCGGGGAGGCTGGCGGGCGCCCCTAGTAGGCGTTCTCCAGCTCCGCCTGGTTGGCCTTGGCGCCCCGGGCGCGGGGCCGCGGCTTCCGGCCCTTCTGCGGCCGCGCGGCCTCCGGCCCGAAGTCCTTGAGCTCCGACTGGTTGTGGGAGCGGGTGAGGCGCTTGCACTTGCACGAGGCCACCAGGCGCACCTTGCGTGCGCGCGGCGCCACGCCGCCGGGACACTGCAGCTGCACGCGCTGCGCGCGGTAGCGGTCAGGGATGCAGCGGAAGTCGGGCCCGCTGGGGCGCCACCACTTGCCGCGACCGATGGCGTTGGGCAGCAGGCGCGCGGGGCCACACTGGCCGGAGCACACCAGCTCGGTGACCGGCTTGGCGCTGCGACACGGCCCGTCCGTCACGTAGCGGGTGAAGTGCAGCTCGCGGCAGCTGTATTCGGACACGTCTGCGGAGAGAGGCACCAGTGAGGGCGGCGACCCGCCCGACCACCACCCGCTGCCTGCCGGCCCGGTTCCCTCCACTCCACCCCGCCTTTTCTGGACCTGCCTTTCCAGCCTCTCTCTCCAGACGCCTCGGCCCCTGGGAAGGGACCCAGGTGTTCTGGAGCTGGTGCAAAGATTCCCAGGGTTCCCGGACCACCCTCTCCCTATGAAACTTGGGAGCCAAGGGACTGACTGTCGCTGTTCAAACACCAGCTCCACCACTGGGTGTGTGATCTTGGACCATTAACGTCTCCGCGCTTCCTAGCGTAAAAGGGGTTGTGGCCAGGGTTGGTGCGCTGGACAATGCAGGCAGCACTGATACATGAGAAGACCTGGAAGTGTTGGCTGTCATTGTGGTGCTATTATTATTCTCCAAGGGGGCCCTCTTCACCAGACTCCAGTGACACAGGAGCCACCCGGGTCCCTGGCCTGGCTGCTTAGCTCCAAGCCACTCCCTCTGCAGGGCTCTAGCTTCCCCCAAATTCCTTTGCCAGCCACTTGGGCGGCGGGGCAGCAGGAGAAAGCAGCGCTTTCATTGCAGGTAGTAAATCAGGGCGGCTGCTGCACGAGTCCCGGGAAGAGGAGGCGGTGAGAAGTCATTAGACTTCAAAGGAACCCGAGGCAGGGTGTCCAACCTCCTCATTATCACTGAGTCCAGAGGGCAGCGATGGGCCAAAGGCAGAGCTGGGTCTCTTGACTCCCCCATCCGGGGGCCCAGCACCTCTGGCTCCCAGAGCGAAGCTGCCTGCCTGCCAGCCAACTGATTGCTGGAGGTGGGTGAGCTCTGAGGGAAACCCTCAGGCTCGGGGGCCACAAACGTTTATTAAGCACCTGCTTTGTGTCAGGCGGTCTGTTGCCGCATCTCTTGTTCGGTGTCATTTGAATGGACAGCTGATGGTGGCACAGCCTTCAGCTGCTCCCCGGGAGAGGGGAGATTGGATTCTGAGGGCTGAGCGGAGACACCTGGTGTCCCCTGAAGACACCTTGACGGGCTTGGATGGGGGGAGGAGTTTTTTTTAATAGTTGCTCCCTTGAGCACCTGTCCACCCACAAGGGTCTCATGGGGACAGTTCCTGTGTGACATACAGGGTGAAAATAACCCTAAAACACAACCAGAGAGGAAACAGAAGGTTGGGCACCCAACCCAGCCCTGGAGAAGCCGGTGGGGCTTGCTTTCCTCCGGTGGCGAGCCAGGTGTCTGGACCGGTTGGTACCTTCACCCTTGCACCCAGGCATCGGGAGTGGCATGTGGGGGCGGCTGTTTGCTCAGGGAAGTAGGCATGTGGGCTTTCCATGAATAGTGCCCCAGGTCAGGCACTTGCTCTGCAGAGGGTGAGTTTGTTTTCAGTCTGTGACTTCCTTCCATCCCAGGGAGTTGGACGCCTTGTACTCGGAACCCCTAAAGTTCATTGTTAGAGCTTACTTGATTTTACCTGGGGCAGGGAGCAGGGTCAAATGCTCCTATCCTTCCATTTTGGAGGCCCAGGACCCTGTCAGCCTTCTTTGGGGGTGCCCTTTGCAGAGCCCCACTTCCCAGCAGACTGTGAAGCAGGAAAGGACAGGACGCAGGAACCTGGGCAGTAGACTCTCCCATCTGGGCAAAGGCCAGACGGCAGTGAGCCCCTCACTCTGCTGTCTCGTTCCAGCCCCTGCCATCACCATCCCTGCCGGCTACAGAGCCAGCGTGGCTCCTGGGCTCCTCTGTACAGACATGGCTAGGACCCCAGGGGCGCCCTCCACCAGTGCCGTTGCCCCCTCCCTCCCTGGGAATGAGGCGAGGCTGAGAGGTGGAGACTCAGGCCAGATGGCGCCACCTGTGTCCACTCCCTGCACAGAGGATGCTACTTTACCACCATGGCCTGGAGCCCACTGCCACCCTGGTCAGACGCTAAGCCTGTGCCTGCAACTCGCTTTCCTTTTGGTGCCAGCTTACAGGACAGGCTGTGGGCAGGGGTCACTGAAGGGTGCCTCCGACATCCCTTTCCCCCTGTTTTGTAGGGATTTTCTCCAATTATTGACCCCCGACACTGCACACATAACCCCCCTTCAGCCGTCTTGGAATTGGATCAAATTGGGTTTGAATATCACCTCGAATTCACAACTAGGTTGCTTAGTCTCAGGAGCTTCAGTTTCTTGCTCTGCAAACTGGGAGTCCACCTCATGAGACTTCTATGCTGCGGTTCCCTGGGTGCAGACAGGCACAGCCCACAAAGCATGTCTAGCATCCGGCAGGTGCTCATAGATGGCGGCTCCCTTGTTGTGTTTCCTCCGCTGTGGGGCCAGCAGCTGAACCTGGCTCCTCTATTCTCAGGCCATTCTTTGAAAGTCTCTCCTTTGGGAGCCCATTGCCTCAATGCTGCAGCCTCCCTGCCTCCAGCTCTCCCTACAAGCCCCCTGCAGCCTCGGGACCCTGTACCCCAACTCCAGGACCGACCTTCCAGGCCATCCTTCTCCTGCCATCTTCTGCCAGTGCTGGTGGCAGCTGAGAGTCCACCCCAGTCTTCAAAACCCCCCAAAGAGAACTCTCCAGGGACTCATGCTAAACATCTCTCCTGCACCCCATACCTTTGGTCTCAAAGGGGTGGTGGGGAGGCCTCCCGCCGTTCTCAGCCCGGTTCATGGTCTTGTTCTCCAGATCTGGCGGAGGCTCAGGGTACTCTCCAAGGTCAGGGATGATTTCTGTGGCGTCGTTCTTGAAGGCCTGCCACCCCTGGCCTTCCACTACTCGGAAGGTCGCGTGTACCAGGAGGAAGACCAGACACAGGGCAAGAGAGAGCTGCATGGTGCCAGCAGAGGAGGGCACCTGGCCTTCTTCCAGCAGCACAGGCTCTGGTCCCCAGCCTGGACAAGTTCGCCTTTTTAAAGTCCCCTCTGCCTCATGCCAGCCAATGAGGACAGACTGGGGCAGGGCTGGGCCCATGCTTCCCTCAGCCCGGGGGAGGCAATGGGCTGTGCTCAGTGCAAGCCCTCCCCAAAGCCTTCTCTAGCACAGCCAACTCCCAAACTGCTACTGGTGCTCACAGATGACTGGGGGGGTCAGGGGGCGGGGGTGAGACTAGCCTGCTCGCCAGCGCCTCCCGCGTGCCAGCTACAGTGGTTTGCAGATTCTCCAAGAGCTCGCTGGCCCTTCGTCTCCACCTCCACCAGCCCTTCGGACTTTCTCAAAACCAACTCTGGACAAAGAAAACAGCAGCTCTGAGTCCTCCATGGGGCTGAGCCCAGTCAATCCTATTTCTCAGGCCAAGTTCATTTGTCACCCCAACCACAAATAGCCCTCTCAGTGTCTATTTGGCCTCCACAGACTCAGGCAGAGGCAGAAAGATGCCTTTTAAGAAATGTCATCGAGACTCAGCATTGATTATCCTGACCAATAAGGACTCTCCTGGAAACCTCTGGAAGGCAAGAGAAAATTAGAAGGCTGCTTAGAAAAAGCTTGGGCCAGGGGGCGGGGCTATACTGGTTACCTGGCCAGGGTGAACTAGGCAATAGGGAGTGATGGAGGCAGGGAAGCAACCTCAGTTCATGTTCCTCGGGCATCCTGGGCAAGGTGACAGGCATTTCTTGGACAGGACATGCAACTGTAGCTTGCGGGCGGATGTACCTAAAGCAGTTCTTTCTCCAGCCAGGCTGTAGGTAGGGATGGGAGCACATGATCCCTTTTTGCAGCAAAAGCCAAGGCTAGCATTTTCAGTGCTGGTTTGTTTTTTTTTTCTTGTCTTTCAACCCATTACATTTTCATAAAAGAGCCTTGAGTTCTATCTGGAAAAACTTATTGGTATATACCTCAGGCTGCATTCCATGAACCCACCCCCACCCCCACCCAAGTCCAACAGTCACAAAGAAACCAAAAGGAATTGCTCCCTCAGCCCTGGAGCAGAATGAGGAGCATGGGGAGGGGTGGAGATGGGGGGGAGGAAGGTTCACACCTGAGGTGTAAGAAAAAAAGCAGGAGCAAGGAACTTCCACTGCAGATGGGTTGAGGAGGCTCTCTGCCCCTGACCCCAAAGGAGGCTGGGAAGAGGGCTGTGGCCCGGGTCCCTTTGTTATTTTCACCAGGCAATGAATCAGTATACTCCACCTGCGAGGCCTTTGCCACCTGCCCCAACATGTAAGTCACTGTGTCCATCTGTGGATGTCTGTCTTTCCTTTCCATCATCCATCACTCGACACATAAATGCAGCTGCTCTGACAGTTTTACAAGCCAGACAGAAGCCCCTGCAGGAAGGGCGCTCTCTGATACCTGCTTCCTAAAGTCAGTTCCTTCAGGGCAGACAAAAACAGCTGTGGCCATTGTTGGGGGGATCTATCGCTCCGACAGAACCCGTGATATTGTGAGAAGCTGGCCTTCTGAGCCCCCTCCCCTTGTCTGTGACCCTCCACCACCTCTTCCCTAGCTCTGGAATGTGGGACTGTTAACCCCATCTTGGCTGGACAGCTGCCTTCTTGGCCTGACTTCAGATAGGCCAGTTCTGACGCCTGGATTCTTCGGGCTGGCGGCATCGATGCTGGAGCGCCCCCTGCTGTTGGCAGCTGAGCCCCGGCCAGGTGGGCCAGGAAGAAGGGCTTACCTCCGTGGAACACTTCTGCCACCTGCTGGTGAAAGACAGGAGCCAGCTCCTGGAGGTGCCAGGAGGCTGGGGATTTTAGAAACTGGAGTAACATTAAAAGAAACCGAAAACTATCGTGGACTCGAACTTCTAAATGATTTCCATCCTTTTGAATTATTCTCTGCCAATGTGTAGCCGT
Source organism: Solenodon paradoxus (assembly GCA_004363575.1). Classification (NCBI taxonomy): domain Eukaryota; kingdom Metazoa; phylum Chordata; class Mammalia; order Eulipotyphla; family Solenodontidae; genus Solenodon; species Solenodon paradoxus. The sequence goes on from RJWH01002179.1 coordinate 251,758, forward strand.
GCTTTTTACAGAACATCTCAGAGAACCAGCAATGACGCATCTGCTTTTTCACGTCATGTTCATTGAATCTTTATATTTACTCTGTCCACAGACGTGTCACTGTTCATAGCTAGACAATACTTCCCAGGGCTGAAAACTCGGGGCTTTAGTTGACTTTTGCTGTAGGTAGTTTAGGATTTTCGGCTTTGGTTTTTTTCCATCCTTCAGCCCTGGGTTTTGAATGCTGATGACCCGTAGATTTCATAAACCTGCACGTTGGCCGCCAAGGGGAACCTCCTTTAAGTCACGCTCTCCTCTGTTCCGTGGGAATGCTCCGAGCATCCTGGTACAAAGCAGCTTTTGAACTACACTTTATTTTGAGATCACTTTAGCTTCACATGCACTTGCGGGAAATAATGCAGAGAAAGTTTCTGCTCCCTCTCAATAGTCACATCTAGAAAACTACACCTCGCACACTCTGGTGGCCTAGTGGGTTAAACCGGGTGCAGTCCACAGACATCCCAACATTGCAGGTTCAAGACCTGGGGCCCGGGAGACAACCAACATGTACAACTAAATAAAAATAAATGAGGTGTTTCCTCCTCCTCTCTTCCCGCCTGCTTGTCTTCACTGGTGCCTGTGTCTTTCTTTGAACAAAAAAAGGCAATTTTAGAAAACTACACTAAAATATCACAATCAGGATATTAACATCGAAACAATATACCAATTTTTTTTCAGATTTCCCTTTTTTGTAAGTTTGCATGCTTGCGTGTGCTTAATTCTAGCCAACTTTTATCACATGTATAGATTCAAATATCCACCATCACAGCCAAGATTAAGAATAACTCCATGACAACAAAGATCCCACTCCTTGCCCTTTTTTTTTTTTTTTTTTTAAAGGAAAGGTACAAGCAGTAATGAAGATGAGCAGCTAGACAGGCAGGAAGAGAGAGGAGGAAGAAGCACTTTATTTTTTTATTTAGTCGTTCATCTTGGTTGTCCCCCTGGCCCTGGGACTCGAACCTGGGTCTTGGGATGGATGTGGACTATGTTCAGCCAGAGGTGGGTGACCACCTCTCCACCAGGGTGTGCCATTCTTGCCCTTTTATAAAACACACACTCTTCCCATGACCTCTCTCTTCACCCCTAACCTGTGGTGCCAATCTGTTCTCCATTTCTTTGTTTATTATTATTTTTTAAATATTGTGTAATGGAATCAGTCTATAAACTTTTAGGATTGGCTTTTTAATTGTTTTTTCCAGGCAGCATAATTCATCCCTGAGATTCATCCAAGCTGTGTGTGCCAACAATGTATCCCTTTAGGTTCCTTCCATATATGAGTACTAGGGTATGAGAGGTTGACCAGTTAGCTACAAGCTGAAGGGTTTTTCTCCTGAAAGCCCAGCCAGTTCCTGCATCCCACAAGCCCTGTGTAAGTGGGTATGTGTGAGGGTTTGCTGGGACTGCTAGGAAAAGTACAACAAACAGCATGAATTGATTGCCTCGCAGTTCTGGAAGAGCTGGCTGGAAGTCTCAGGTCAAAGTGTTGGAAGGGTTTGTTCCATCTGAGGACTGTGAGGAAGTCTGTTCCTGAGCACCTAAGTGGCTTGCTGGCCATCTTTGGTGTCCGTTGGCTTACAGACACATCACCCCACCTCTGCCTTCATCTTCACGTGGTGTCCTGCCTGTGTGCGTGTGTATGTCCTAACTCTTCCTTTCATAAGGACTCAGTATCACATCAGATTAAGACACAGCCTAAATCACCTCATCTTAACTAATTACATCTGCAAAGACCCTGCTTCCAAATAAGGTCACTTTCTAAGGGAGGGTTCAACATAGGAATTTGGGGAGCATACATGTCAATCCCTAACAGCATGTTTCTCCATGAGGCTGCCAACATGGAGTTGGAGCCATTAACAGTTTTAATTGAATTTAGTAAAAATTGTACCTAAATTTCTAGCAAGGCCACTTTTCTGTGTGAAGCTTGATGAGTTTTCATCTCTGCCAAAGTGCCTGTTCCTATGCTCACGGGCCAAATATTTAATGAAGTAAAGGCCTCCTGCCAAGTGCTAGGAGCAGACACACATTCCCTCTCCAGGAGCTCCGGGAAAAATAAGTTCTCCACTCAAATAACTCCAGCACCAGGTAGAAAGCGACTGGTGACACTCAGAAGTAGTTCAAATGCTTCTAATTTTTTTTAGGGGCAAAGCGCTATGGACCTCTAGGGGAAAAAACATTGTATCCCCCAGGGTGGATCTGGGATAGTCTCTGGAAGACGTGGCTTTTGGGTCAAACTTGAAGGATAGGACAAATGTGGAAAGTAAGTTGGTTCCTTGAAGACATCGGGATCATAGAACCTTTAGGTGGAAAGGAACCTCAAAGACCATCGACTTAGTTCTCAATCTTCCATCTAGAATCCATGGAAATGGATGAATCGCACTCTGGCTGTATTAAACAGATTTTGCTCTCCCAAGCCAGTGGGGAAAATGGAGTCTGTAGACTCAGAGGGGAAACTGTTTATAGGCAGCTGTGTGCATTGAGAAAAGTCCAGATTACTCGGTCTGTATTCACACTTGAAAATGTGTTCCCCGTAGAATTCAGGTGGGAATACCCTGCTTGTTCATTCAGCAGCTTCCAAGGGGCAAGGGGAGAGGAACCCCAAAAGCTTTTATCATCTACCCATCTGCTTAGAAAAGGCTAGTGGCTCCGCAGCCCTAAGAGGATAAAGCCTCTGCTTCCTCTGCCCGCCAGACCAGCCTTTCACGGTGGGGTCCCCCTGCATCCTCAGCCACTTCTCAGTTGGACGGCCCCCTTCCACAAGAAAAAGTTATCCATGACACTTATCAAAATGGTAAAGACTTTTTTCAAGAGGGTTTTATGACCATGGGCATAGGAGCTGCTGCTGCGGGGTCTGCAGTGGAGGAGAGAGTCAACCTGAGCTCAGCAAGGAAGGATGGGGGTTACGGCCAAGGAGAATCCGTCTATAGATGGACAATTTCTAAGAGGAGACATGGGGGCGAGGAGGATGTGAACCTAAATGAACCTGAGGACTCTTCTCCGTGAGCACAATACAAACATGATGACCAGAAGTCGAGACCTAGTGGAAGAGAGTCCAGAGGCTAAATAGAGGCGACCAAAGAGAGGCTGTCACCCTGCCTTTGGAGACTGTCTTCCCCTTCAGAGCCCAGCTACAGTTAGCCCTGCACACTTCTCCTTTTCAACACCCCTCCCTCTTCTCTCTGCTGGCCCCTAACTGCTTTCTACTCTGGAAACACTCCACTGAAAGACGAAGTTCCCGGGTTTTCCAGCTAGGTTTCTCAGAACACCGGGTTTCCACAGAGACAGCTCACCGTTTTAAAAATATGCATACTCGATTGTGCTAACATGCACTGAAACACAGCAGTCGAGTGCGCCACACTTGCTTTTAATGAATCGGACACCAGTCATTCACTCAGTGCTGCCCTGGGTTAACTGATTTTAGTGAGTTCAGAACTTGCACCTCTGTGCATCTAAATGTCTCATAAACGGGTCATCAAATCAGAAGTCTGGAGCTCAGAGACTTTCATTTGAAACGTGAGCTGGGGCAGGTGAACTTTCATAAAGTGACCCGGGCAAGCATAGGACTCCTCCTCAGCTCTGAGGATTGGGATGTACTTGACACTGTGCCACCACGAGACAACAGAAATTTACAGGACACAAGGTAGATCAGGAAAATAAAAAACCCAAAACACTGCAATTGTCACTCCTAAGTCTCATGTCAAAATGCTGTTCTCATTAGAGCAGCCAGAATCTTTAAAATGGGTATTCAGGTGCACCCTGGTAGAGTAGTGGTTAGGTCCACCACCTCCAGCTAAGCACAGTCCATGTACATTCCAAGGACCAGGGTGTCTCACCACCGGGGCCAAGGGGGAAGCACCAAGATGAACAACGAATTTTAAAAATAAATAGAAGTGTTTCTTACTCTCTTTCTCACCTGCCTGACACTCTCTGCCTTTATTCCTGCCTGCACTTTTCCTTTAAATAAATAAAGGAATATAGACATCACAGTATATCTGTACCCAATGGAATATGATGTAAAATGAATGGCATGGAACTATAAGAAATAATGGATAAAATAACACTGCCAAGCAAAGTAAATCAAATTCAGAACATTTTCCATTTATGTATGTATGTATGCATGTGTACATGTGTACTTACACGTGTGGGATTTTTTTCCAGAAGATTATACTGAATAGTGACTTCTTCTGGGGAGAGGGATTAAAAAAGGTTTAGGTTTTTGTTATAAGCCTTTGTATTGCTTGGATTTCTTACTATGGATATAAAGTATTATCGCTTATTTAATTTTTTAAAATTGTACTTAACGCTCTTACCAGTTTTTTATGTTACTGTTTAGTCTTAAGATTTTGTGTAAAAATATAAAGATTTTGTGGCCAAAGAGGTTTGACAAGTAGTAAGCCAGCTCAACTGCCTCATGTTGCAGAAGAACTAGAGAGCAGAGAGAACTTTTACTGTCTGGGAACAAAGGCAGCCAGCTTGCTCTGAGTTTCAGCAGAGAAATGGCAATGCTTACCATTAAGGAGAGAATACTAGTAGTGACAAGGCATCTGGGAAAGGGGGAGGTTTGGGACTTCTGTGTGCAGAATCACACAAATCCTAATGTTACTCAGTCATCTTCATGTGAGGTCAGCTTGAGACTGTCACCTTGACCGTGACTGTCACCCCAGTCCCCTGCTGTCTTAGGGACATTAATCTGACCTCCCTCATTTGGGGTAGCCCACTCTACTCAAGAATATTCCAATCAATTCTATCTTAAAATAAGCAGAATTAAAAAAAAAAAATGTTAACATCAGGTGTGCCCTGGTGAAGTAGCTGTTTGGTCAGCCGCCTTTGGTTGACATAATCCACATACATCCCAAGGACCTGGTTTGTATCCAGGTCCAGAGGGAGCAGTCAGGTTGAACAACTAAATAAAACAAATGAGGGTGCTTCTCCCTCCTCTCTCTTCCTGCCGCCTCTGCTCACCTCCATCCTGCCTGCACCTTTCTTTTAAAAAAAAAATGTTAAAAAGATTACTCCTAACAGGAAACTTCGGGTACTGGAGGGGTACCGACAGATATATACTACATAAATATAGTGACCGTGGAATCAATTTTTAGATGATTACTTCTAAAAGATCGAAAAAGCAAACAGAAAGCAAAAAAGCATAAAAGAAGATCACCTGTGAAGAAGGTAAGAAAGACCATTTCTTTGTCAGGTAAGACATTTATTTTGGTTACAGTTTTAGTGTTTTAACACTGCTCTGTCAGACAGATGTTAAACTTTGTTTTCGACCAATTGATACCTTCCCCTTTTTTTGTCCAAAAGTCACATTTTTCACAATCAAATTATTCTAAAAGCTGACAGGAGGTAAATTAAGCCTCCAAACGATCGGCTCTCTTGACGAATGATGGCTTCTAATTCCAATCAGGATAAAATCTTCACTTGGAAAGACCCTCTTGATGGCTTGTAAGCGATTCTTGACACCAGTTTTATGACAGAGAAAATACCTGTGAGAAAAGCTTGTCTTTTCATAGTATCAGATCAGTGCTTATTCTGAGTAAAATATTAGCCTCTTAACTATAGCTTGTGACACAAAAGGCACCAACATTCACTTCCAAAGCGACTGTCATCACGGGGCGGAACACAGCGCCACCTGCTGGTCATATTATCGCATACCCCATAACTTGCAGGGAGCGGTAAATTCCCAGTGGGGATTCTTAGTGTCAGAGCCAAAAGGGGCTTCGAGCAAGTCCTCTCATGTGATGGGTGGTGATTTCTGCTCTGCGGATAACTGGGAGTGATATGGAAACAGACCAGCCTGTGGAAGGTGTATTGCTTCAGAACTGAGAAGAAAACTCGTGCTACCTGTTGCCTGGATGGGGCTCTGGTCATCAAAACGAGGGGTCGGGGAAGGGGGAAGGCACCCTGAGTTCCTTTTCCTTCACTTCCCCAGGGGAAGGACCTGCTTGAGAACAACATCCACCCACTGCTGGGCTTGTGTTGGCTCTTACAGAACAGAATTTTATTTTGCTCCAAGAACTAGGAACTAAATCTCATGAAGCAAATATGAGGCTCCTGGGACTAAAAACTATTTAAAAAAAAATCCCAAGCTGCCAGCATAAAAGTAGCCCTGAAATAAAGTCAGCAATTCTCTCCAATGTCATTTCCTCCCTCAGCCCCTAGCCCCGCAGAGGCCTTCAAAAGGTCCTGGTTCACGAGCCAGGTGAACCTGCTGTGTTCACCCAGCTGTGGGGTGACCAGCACCTTGGCGCAGGAGGGAAGCTGAGCCCCAGAGCCTCTTCCAGAAGCAGAGCATAAAGCTCCGATTTAGGGATGCTTTGTGGTCCCTGGAAGAAGAGCTCCATTCTGCCCTAACCAGGGACCCACTTTTTACTTCCTCTCCCAGAGGCAGGGATGGCTTTATACTAACTTTGCCTTTACCCCATCGAGTCTCCCAGAACCAGCCTGAAGCACAGCACCCGGTCACGAAGCTAGCTGGCCTTGTGCACACAGACTGGGTTGCACTTAGACACTCTGGGAGCTCATTTCTTGGAGGAGAAGTGCAGTGTGACAACAGAATTCAGATCTGGGAGCAGCAAACCTGAAATCTTGCCTCTGCTCTGACTTAGTGCCAACGACCCGGAGAGCCATGCTCTTAATCACTCTGAACCTCAGAGTCCCTTTTTGACAAAGGTAACAATAACTGAGTATGTTCTACCCATTTTAGAGGGTTATTGTGAGGATCAAGTTGATAAGTGGAAAAGTTATGGGAAAACCCCAGATGTCTGGAAAAGATGACAGGAAAGGTTTATTCAGGGCTGCAATCGTCAAAGAGAAGCAACATCCAGGCTGTGCAGCACTGTTCCTGCTGGCATCAGAGACGGTGACCTGGAGTAGGGCCTGACGTTTGTCTGTCTCTCCTGGTCCTAGCCAGGAGCGCCTGGTCAACTTGAAAGGCACGACTCGCTTAACCTGTCAACAATGCTTGAACTTCCATTAAAACTGGATTTTCGATAGTGAACAGAAGTCCCTGATATTTCATTTCAGGTAAGACTCCTTTGCAAATTCTTGCAAGTGACCCAACCATGAATTGAAGCTTCTAAGAGCTTGAAACACCCATCAATCAACGCCCTATATGTATTTAACACTCAAACTTTACCAGACACCTGTGTGCTAGCTGACAGGGGCTTGACTGAGGGCCACCTCTGTGCCTCCAGGGAGCCAGAAGACAACAGCACTGCATCACTTTCCCTGCAGGGATGTCCTAACAAGACTGTGTTCAAAACAAAACTCCTCTATTCTGAAGAATGTGCACACGTGAGGGCTTGTGCCTTCCTACATCATCTTAAAAAGTCCTAAAAAAGGTGATTTTTTTTGTTGGCTTGTTCACCATCCATAAGGGCTTCCTCTGGGGGAACCGCCATGTTTCACTGCTGCCTGGCTGAGTGGTTTTTGCTCCCAAGTCTCCAGGATCTTTTCTAACACCCTAAGAGCTACCTGTGAGTGGGAGTCAGCCCAGGATTGTCCCGCTCACCCTCTGACTGAGTTCAAGAGACACACACCCCGCACACCCCCACACCCCGCATACACACCCCACACACCCC